>JARQOD010000001.1:759542971-759685375 GCA_033576555.1 Oophaga sylvatica
TTCCTTATATAAAGGAAATCATTGGAAAAGGGGTTTCATATCAGACCATCCTCTTCACCTTAGGTGCGGTTTTTTCTTTGTGGCCAAAAAGGATGGTTCATTAAGGCCGTGTATTGATTATCGTCTCTTGAACAATTTTACTGGTGAAATATCAATCCCCGTTACCCTTGATTTCTGACCTGTTTTCTGGGGTTGAAAAACGCTACTTGGTTTACCAAGCTTGACCTCAGGGGGGCTTTATAGCCTTATTCGCATTAAGACGGGGATGAAGGGAAAAGACGGCATTCAATACCCCTGAAGGGCATTTTGAGTACTATTTGATCCCCTTTGGGCTCACTAATGCTCCTTCCGTCTTCCAGTCCTTCATGAATGACATTTTCAGGGATTTTGTGGACAAATTTCTGATTGTTTATTTGGATGATATCTTGATTTTTTTCTAATGACTGGGACTTCATTTTGAAACATGTTCGAACTGTATTCCAGATTTTGAGAGAGAATACTCTGTATGTGAAGGGATCAAAGTGTCTTTTTGGCGTACAGAGGATCTCATTTCTGGGATTCATTTTGTCCCCATCTGTTATTGAAATGGACCCGGTCAAGGTTCAGGCCATCTGTGATTGGGTCCAACCTACTTCATTAAAGGCTCTTCAGAGATTTTTGGGTTTTGCCAATTTTTATCGTAAATTTATTGGTAATTTCTCGGTTATTGTTAAACCATTAACTGATTTGACCAGAAAGGGTTCTGATGTGGTGAATTGGCCTCCTGAGGCAGTCTCTGCATTTCAGGAACTTAAACAGAGATTCACTTCTGCTCCTGTTCTACGGCAGCCTGATGTTTCTCTGCCATTTCAGGTGGAGGTTGATGCCTCTGAAATTGGGGCAGGTGCCGTTTTGTCCCAAAAAGATCCAGAGACCTCTAAAAGTAACCCTTGTGCCTTTTTCTCTAGAAAATTTTCTCCTACTGAACGTAATTATGACGTGGGTAATCGGGAGTTATTGGCCATGAAGTGGGCTTTTGAAGAGTGGAGACATTGGCTGGAGGGAGCCAAACATCAGGTGGTGGTCCTTACGGACCATAAGAATCTGGTCTATCTGGAATCTGCCAAGCGACTCAATCCTAGACAGGCCAGGTGGGCCTTGTTTTTCACACGTTTTAATTTGTGGTTTCCTTTCTTCCTGGCACTAAGAATGTTAAGGCGGATGCCCTCTCGAGGAGTTTCCTTGCGGACTCTCCTGAGTTATCTGATCCTTCTGTTATTTTGAAAGAGGGTGTAGTTCTTTCCGCCATCTCGCCCAATTTGAGACTTGCTCTGGAGGGGTGTCAGGAGGATAGGCCCGAGTGCTGCCCTGTTGGAAAATTGTTTGTCCCGGACCAGTGGAAAAAGAGTGTGATGTCTGAGATTCATTGTTCCGCATTGGCTGGGCATCCCGGAATTTTTGGTACCAGAGACTTGGTTAGTCGGTCCTTTTGGTGGCCTACCTTGTCTCGTGATGTCAGGGAATTTGTGCAGTCCTGCGGGACTTGCTCTCGCTCCAAGCCTTGCTCTCGCTCTAGTGGTTTGTTGATGCCATTGCCTGTGCCCAAGAGACCATGGACCCATATCTCTATGGATTTCATTTCCGACCTTCCTGTTTCTCAGAGAATGACCACCATCTGGGTAATTTGTGATAGGTTTTCCAAAATGATACATCTTGTGCCATTACCTAAGTTGCCTTCCTCCTCTGAATTGGTGCCGTTGTTCCTTCAGCACGTGGTTCATTTACACGGCATTCCTGAGAACATTGTGTCTGACAGAGGAGTCCAGTTTGTTTCCAGATTTTGGAGGACTTTTTGTTCTAAACTGGGTGTTCAATTGTCTTTCTCCTCGGCATTTCATCCTCAGACCAATGGTCAAACTGAGAGAACAAACCAGACATTGGAGACTTATCTAAGATGCTTTGTGTCTGCTGATCAGGATGACTGGGTCTCTTTTTTGCCTTTGGCTGAGTTTGCTCTTAATAATAGGGCTAGCTCTGCCACTTTGATGTCTCCGTTTTTCTGTAATTCTGGGTTTCACCCTCGATTTTCTTCAGGACAGACGGAGGCTTCTGTCTGTCCAGGTGTTGACTCTGTTGTGGAGCGTATGCAACAGATTTGGGACCAGGTAGTGGAGAGGTTGTCCCTCTCTCAGGAGAAGGCCCAGCGGTTTGCTAACCGGCATAGGACTGATGGTCCTCGGTTTAAAGTGGGGGACTTGGTCTGGTTGTCCTCAAAGAATATTCCTATGAGAGTAGCATCTCCTAAATTTAAGCCTAGGTTCATTGGACCTTATAAGATCATGGAGATTATTAATCCTGTTTCTTTTCGTTTGCTTCTTCCAGGGACATTTAAGATCCATAACGTGTTCCACAAGTCCTTGTTGAAGAGGTTTGTTGAGCCAGTGGTTCCTGCTGCTGTGCCTCCTGACCCTGTTTTGGTTGAGGGCAATCTGGAGTATGTGGTTGAGAAAATATTAGATTCTCGTTTTTCTAGACGGAAACTCCAGTATTTGGTTAAATGGAGAGGTTATGGTCAGGAGGACAATTCTTGGGTGTTTGCTTCGGACATCCATGCTGGGAGACTTATCCGTGTGTATCATAGAACTCATCCTGACCGACCTGGTTGCTCAAATGAGGGTTTGGTGACCCCTCCTCAAGGGGGGGGTACTGTTGTGAATGGGTTTGAGATGAGTTCTGAGCAGAGGCTCCCTCTGGTGGTTACAAGCGGTGCTGGTCTGTCCAGTGAAGATTGTGAGGACTGGGAATCAGGTGTTACTGACTGGTCTTATATAAGGGAGTCACTTTCCCATCAGGGTTGCCGGTGATCAATTGTTCTGGTCTGAATCCTTCATTCCTGTTTCCCTTGTAGCCTGCTGTTTCGTGTCTGCATCTCCTGCTAACAGATAAGACATTTTCTTCTTTTTGTTTTTGTGCTATATTTTTGCATTTGTCCTGCACTTCTGTGGGGGCCTTCTGGGTCCCCTCCGGGGGCTTTTGCCCTCTCAGTTTAGTTCAGCCACTGATGTTTGTACTTTTGCTTTTTCCAGTTTTTTCAGTGGCTGCTGTTTTGATTTTGTTACACCAGAGAACTAATTTAGGTGGAAGAGGTCGTGTGATCTCAGGTGTTTTTGAAATTAGTAGAGTTGGTGCTTTTCAGAGTTTTCTGGGATTGCAGTAAGTACCCTTCCTATCCTTTTCTATTTAGTTAGTTTGGGCCCCAGCGTTTGCTCATACTATTTTCTTTCTGTGTCAGTATTTCATCTTGTCTAACCGCCATTACATGTTTGGGGGCTTTCTATTATCTTTGGGGTTCTGCTCCGGGGCAGATAGCTTTCCTATTTCTATCTTTAGGTGTAGTTAGTTTCTCAGGCTGTGACGAGGTGTCTAGGACCAACGTAGGAACGCTCCACGGCTGCCTCTAGTTGTGGTGGTTAGTCAGGGTACTGCAATCTCATAGATTCCAACTGCTCTGGTGTATTGCCTTTTTTGCCTGCACTCCTCAGCTACCAAATCATAACACCTCCAAGAGCAGTTTGGCGATCAACAATGCCTTTTCCAGCATGATGGAGCACCTTGCCATAAAGCAAAGGTGATAATTAAATGGCTCAGGGAACAAAACAGAGATTTTGGGTCCATGGCCTGGAAACTCCCCAGATCTTAATCCCATTGAGAACTTGTGGTCAATCATCAAGAGACGGTGGACAAACAAAAACCTAAAAATTCTGACAAAATGAAAGCATTGATTGTGCAAGAATGGACTGCTATCAGTCAGGATTTGGTCCAGAAGTTGATTGAGAGCATGCCAGGGAGAATTGCAGAGGTCCTGTAGAAGAAGGGTCAACACTGCAAATATTGACTTGCTGCATTAACTCATTCTAACTGTCAATATAAGCTTTTGTTACTCATATGTTTGCAATTATTATATTTCTGTCTGTGATAAAAACATCTGTCAAACACACATAAAAACCAGAGGGCTGAGCAGATCATGTGAAAATATAATATTTGTGTCATTCTCAAAACTTTTGGCCATGACTGTATATGCATGTACATTCAGTATATAGGATGTGTGTCTGTGTATATTATATTTGTATACTGCATGCATGCACTATATTGAGTATATGTATGTGAGCATACTGTATATAAGCTGAATGTTTCTTTGTGTATACCTTATATATGTCCTTGTACACACTGTATGTCCATGAGCCGTCCGTGTGCTGTACGAGTGCCGTCCGTGTTTACCATTGAAAGTATGTGAGAGGCTTTATAATTTCATTTCCAGTATCCATACCGGAAAAACATGGATGACACATGGACTACACACTGATTTAAAACACTGGTGACACTGATATCGGTGTAACACGTTTGTGTTTTATATGGACATGTGAATGAGGCCTAACAGTGTTGCTGGTGGGGCAAGTTTGAGGTGCTGCTTCAATGGTGCCACTGGGTGATCCCAGCATATTCTCAACATACTTTGAGCTAATTTTGTGTATTTGCATTACTGAGTAGATGCTAAGAATATGCTGAGATGGCTTGTAGGCAAATTTGATTTCCAATTTTTAAAATTGGGAAAGGTGAAATTCCTATTTCTTTGGGAATTATACATTTGTTCAGTAAAGTCAGTTTTATATAATATTTATTTTTATCTAGTAAATAATACTCATTTTTTGTTATTGCACTTATAATGGGTACTCCAATATTTCCAGGATGTGCCACAATAGTAGATGTAGTTCTCCCAAATGGAACAGGCATCTATTTCGCTGTTAGTGGAGAGATGGTCAGAATTTCGTCTACCTCACCACTTACATCACTGTGTGACGGGGCCCTGTGCTCAAAATAGATGCAAGTTCCATTTGTGGGACTTACACTTTAAGGTCTCTTTCACATATCCGTTTTGCGCCTGCATTTTGCCGCAGCACCGCATCCGGCAACTAGTATGAAAAACCGGATGAGACGCATCCGGTTTTTCGCCGGATCCGGTTCTGTGCTCCGTAAAAAAAATGGATCCATCTCATCCGGTGTATCCGGTTTTGCATCTGTTTTTGACGGATTTTAAGAACGCCTCTTTTTGGGGTTCCAAACATGATTGGCTACTGTAATCCTATATATACACTGCTCCTACATCCCATCTTTGACAGGTTGTATAGGAGCAAGGTGCAGGTTGCAGAGAAGAGCAAGTAGCAAGTGATTGGCGAACATGGATGTCATTATCGGCAATATCTTCAAGAACCTTGTTGATTTTACTGCGGAGGCGAATCGCTTGAGGTTTATAGTTCTGGAGAAGGAGCGAAAGATTGAGCAGCGCATTATGCGTCAGCGAAGACGACGCCGTATGTGGATCCACCCCATCACGGCACAGAGATTAACTCGTGGTGTCTATTCTACACTGAACATGGAGCTGCGAGAAAATCCAGAGAAGTTTTTTGCCTATCTGCGGATGAAGAAAGAAAACTTTGACGATTTGCTGGAGCGTGTTGGAGACCAAATAAAAAAATTGGACACCTATTGTCCGTTCTCGATATCTCCGGCGGAGCGTCTCATGGTCACTATAAGGTAAGCTATATGTATTGGATCTGTTTGCTTGAGCACACTTGTAATTTTATAATTTATTTAACATCACAGGACAACTAGGAAACCATATCAGTAGACAAATTTTTTTTTTTTAAAAAAGTGTTTTTCATTGATGTTATTATTTTTGGTATCTCCAATAGGTATAGCTGAGTTCTGGTATGTAATGCTGTGTTTTTGAAATAATTTGTATTTTCTATTTTGTTTTCAGATTTCTGGCAACTGGCGAAACTCTGTCATCGCTCCATTTTCAATACCGCCTGGGAATATCCACACTATCCGGCATAATAAAGTATACTTGTCGTGCTCTTTGGGATAGTTTGGTTGGAGAATTTCTTCCAGAGCCAACAACAGAGCGGTGACTTGAAATAGCGGACCAGTTTCTATGTATCTGCCAGTTCCCCAATTGCCTGGGCGCTGTTGATGGCAAACACATCCGCATTCAAAAGCCTTCAGGAACGGATCAGAATTCTTCAACTATAAAAAATATTTTTCGGTTGTCCTGATGGCTATTGCAGATGCGGAGTACAAGTTTATTGCGGTGGACATTGGGTCTTATGGACGGTCAAATGACTCCCAAGTGTTTAAACTTTCAGCTATGGGACGTAAACTGTACGGAAACACTTTTCAGTTTCCACCCCCTAGGCCACTGCCTCAAACCTCAGGCCCACCGATGCCATTCGTTTGTGTAGGTGATGAGGCATTCCAGCTGTCGGAACACCTCTTGAAGCCATACGCCAGCAGAGGATTAACCCATACAAAGCGAATATTTAACTACCGCCTCACAAGAGCCAGACGGATGGTGGAGTGTGCCTTTGGCATTATGACAGCTAAATGGCGTGTCCTTTTGACTGCAATTAACTTGAAGACCGAGACTGTGGATGATGTTGTTAAAGCGTGTGGTCCTACATAATTTTGTCCTAACCAAGGAACCGATTTCTATGGAGGACCACAATCAAGAAACAACTTTGCACGACTACAGCAACATTACCACTCGCAGTACAGTCGCGGTTTCAAGAATGAGGGACCATTTTGCCCAATACTTTGTGTCACCAGAAGGTAGTGTTGACTGGCAGGATGACAGAGTGTGATAAATGTATTTGTTGTTTTAAAAATTTCTTTACCCACAATAAACCTTTAAAAGTTTACTTGTCTACCTTCTTGTGTGTTTTCTACTGTCTGTAACCTTTTTGCCATAGTTGTGTCCCTGGCTGTTTGTTTTAACAAAAGTATTTCACCTTTTGTCCAAAAAAGTGTACATTGTAGGGCAGGGTTCCCCAACTCCAGTCCTCAAGGCCCACCAACAGGTCATGTTTTCAGGATTTCCTTTGTATTGCTCAGGTGATAATTGCCTCACCTGTGTGTTATGTTTTGGTAGCTGAGGAGAGCAGGCAAAAACGGCAATACACCAGAGAGGTTGGAATCTACTGGATTGCAGTACCCTGACTAACCACCACAACTAAAGGCAGCCGTGGAGCGTTCCTACGTTGGTCCTAGACGCCTCGTCACAGCCTGAGAGGCTAACTACACCTAAAGATAGAAAGAGGAAAGCTATCTGCCCCGAAGCAGATCCCCAAAGAACATAGGAAGCCCCCAAACATGTAATGGCGGTTAGACAAGAGGAAATACAGACACAGACAGAAAATAGTATGAGCAAACGCTGGGGCCCAATCTGCCTAGACAGAAAAGGATAGGAAGGATACTTACTGCAATTCCAAAAAACCTTAAAAAAAGCCAATGCTACTAATTGCAAAAACACCTGAGATCACACGACCTGTACCACCTAAATTAGTTCTCTGGTGTAACAAAACTAAGCCGCAGCCACAGAAAAAACTGGAAAAGGCAAATGAACAAACAACAGTGGCTCCAGAGGAACCGAGAGGAGACCAAGCCCCCGGGAAGGGGAACCTGGCCAACCTCACAGAAATGCAGGGAAAAATGCAAATGGCAAGCACAAAAACAAAAAACAGAAAATATCTTATCTGAGAGCAGGAGAAGAGGCAAGACTCAGCAAGCTTCCAAGTGAACCAGGAAACAACGT
This sequence comes from Oophaga sylvatica, assembly GCA_033576555.1. Taxonomy (NCBI): domain Eukaryota; kingdom Metazoa; phylum Chordata; class Amphibia; order Anura; family Dendrobatidae; genus Oophaga; species Oophaga sylvatica. Next base: position 759,550,599 of record JARQOD010000001.1, read on the forward strand.
TGAGACAAGAACAATTGATCACCGGAAACCATGATGGGGGAAACCTCCCTTATATCCAGCCAGTCTGTACTTCCTGATTGCGAATCCTCATTGAATGGTTCAGTACTGTTTGTAACCACCAGAGGGAGCTTCTGCTCAGAATTCATTTCTAAAACATTCATAACACCTGTGCAATACAAAGGAAATCCTGAAAACCTGATCTGTTGGTGGGCCTTGAGGACTGGAGTTGGGGAACCCTGTTGTAGGGGATAACCTAAAAAAGTACACAATTTTTGGAAAAAGGTAATATACTTTGCATACTACACAACCCGGGACACAACTTTGGCAAAAAGGTTAAATTTATAAACCTTTTAGCCAAAGTTAGGTGTTTTTGACTAATGTTGTTTGTGTACCCACATGTTTACCTGGTTTAATACATTTGTTACTTAACATCCTATAAATAAATGACAGACAACATTTTTAAACCACTTAAACTTTTATTAAAAAAAATATATTTTAATATAATGTTTTGAAAATTTGGCCTTTTTGCCAACTTTTTTTTATTCAATAAACTTTATTTTTTTTATTAAAGTTGAATTTTTTTTAAGGGTATGAAAAAAAAAAACATATTTACAAGACATATTTAAAGGTCTGTGTATTGTGGGGTGGAAATACTGCTGGAGGGGCTGCGGAACACTTCGACCGTGGGAGTGTGGAGGGACGACCGGGATGGTGGTGGTGAAGGAACAGGAAGAGGTGAAGGGGTGGAAAGAGAAAAAGAATGGGAAGACAAGGCAGAACAGGTGGGTGGTGGTGGAGTGGAGGGTTGGGCAGGAGGAGCAGGTGACATGGTAGGGAATTGGAAGGGGGAAGGAGATCGGTATGAGGTAGGAGTGTGGTACGGGGGAGGTGGCTGGTAGTGGGTAGGTTGCTGGTACTGGGGAGGTGACTTCAGTTGGGGAGGTGGGTGGTACTGGGGAGGTGGTTGTAATTGGGGAGGTTGATGGAGCTGGGGAGGTGGCTGGTATTGAATAGGAGGGGAGGAGGGACGGCGGGTGGAGGGGGGAAGATGTACGGCGGCTGTAGGGGGGGAGGTGGAGGAACGACTGGGGTGGATTGAGGATGGGAGAGAACCTGCACTAGAGCAGCGTGGCACGTGTGCATCACATAGATCTGCTGGTCAGCAGATAGCGGATCTATGCGCTCCGCAACCGACCTAAAAAAGCTGTGGTTTGGTGATGCTCTTGCTTCTGACTGCACAGTTTGCAGAAGTGTCTTTACCTCACCAACTAGGGAGGTTATCTGATGAATGCCTGCGGCAAGTTGTTCAGATAATACCTTAAGACAGTTCTGGAAAGATGCATTCATAATCAAGAACTCGGGCGCATAGTTCCTTTCCTGACCCCTCTGACGCTGACGCCCAGTACCCGCAGCTGTACTAGAGGTGGCAGGGTCAGAAGGGTGGGGTAAAGGGAATGCTATATCCTGACCAGCAGATATTAATGCAGACGGCCACGATGCTCCAGCGCTGGTGGAGGGGACTGCGGGATCAAATGTGTGGGAAGGTGCAGATGTAGAGGGGCGGTCGAAGTGTCCCTCGGTGTCGGTCTCCTGAGGGATCGCTCTAGAAGGCGCCAACTCTGCGGGCGCCCGAGTGCTGGTCACCGTGCTGTGGAAGAAAGAAAAAACATAAAATTAATATACAGATGTGGAATGGCCCTGGCTGCAAAAAAACATTGGATAGATGTTAACATTTGATGGTAATATTTACCTTTTGGTGACCATTGTTTCACGCAGGAACGCCAGAGCTCTTGCATATTTGTATTTGCTCTGGCGTCCTGAAGAACCACTCGGGGCCCGCATCTCCTTGTTGAATTCCTTCTTAAAGCGATCCCTCACAGACCGCCACCGCTTCACAATTCTCTCCCCTGAAACGAGAAAGCACACATTGGTTAGTATACAACATCAGTGTTTCCCAAACTTCATTCCTCGTGTCCCCCAGAGGTCATGTTTTCAGTATTTCCATAGTGTTTCACAAAAGGAAATCATGAAAACATGAAGCGTGGGTGACACGAGGACTGAAGTTTTGGAAACACAGCTTTACAGTCAGCAACATGAACTATACTTACGGTGTTTAGTCTGGGACCTAACATCGAGGTCCTCCCAGCGGTCCACCATTTCCGCTGCCACTTCCTCCCAGAGCCGTCGGGTCACAATTTGATCCGAATGCCGGCGGTCCCCCATGTTCCACAGCGGCTCCCTTTCTCGGACCAGATCGATCATCAACTCGACGTCCAGGCCCTCCTCCGTGTCCGAGTCGGGAGCACGCTGTGAAGCCTGTGAAATTAAAATAGAAAAAAAAAACATTACCATACACATTATCTGAAAATGAAAAAATTATACACTTTAAACTGGAAAAAATCAAGAAAACAATTTAGAGATAACACATGTTTTGTAAAAAATAAAAATTATATGAAATGGTACCAAAAATGGTAAATAGTTAAAAAATTTTCAAAAAGAAAAATTACATTTTAAAAAAGCACCCGAAACAATTAAAAAATTGACGTTTAAAAAATAAAAAATATGAATTAATAAAGAAAAACTTACACGTTGAGAACCGCCGACAGTCTCACGACGACGACTCTAGGAGGCGCTGGGAGGAACCCTCTGTTGACTCCCAGATCCGAGAGACTAAAATGAAAAAAAAAATTAGGATATTGGCATGTGTTGGCCGCTGTGTGAAGTATGTACTAAATGGTTGTCTATGTGTTGTGTGTAGTGTGATGTTGTGTTTCTGCGATTGATGCAGGATACTTACGAATTGTGAGCCCACTCCGGGTATCTCTCCACCCCGTCCTTCTTTCTCTGGGAGCTCCTCGTCATCTTGCGATTCCTGTTATTAAAAAAAGACAATCAATACATATATCCTACAGATGGATTGTGGAGAGAAAAAAAAATTAGATATTTTTACCGCCAATTGCTGATGATGGGTAGGAGGGCTCCCAGAAGAAGATGTGTCCTGCTCGGGCTCAAGTGGCTGGGAGGGAGGAGATGGAGGAGATGCTGCTGCTGCTGACGCCGCCGCTTTCTTCAGCCATAGCCACCATTGCGGCAGCTGCAGCAGCTGTTTGACGGTCTCTGCTGTGGAAGAAAGACACAAAAAGGGCCAGTGAATATATTTCTATATTCCTTGTCCCTGGCTGAAAGAGAAAAACAAACATGTTATTTTTTAGGTAAATGGGGGATGTAATATTTACTTTCTGCTAGCTGTCCTCTGTGCCCATCTCTCCTCTCGGCTTGCTGCTGCTGCCGCCTCCTCCGCCGCCTGTCTTTGCCGTCTTCTGCTGTTGAGTAAAAAGGGACTGTGAATATACTATTCCTTGTCCATGGCTGAAAGAAAAAAAACATGTAATTTAGAGCAAAATGTGGGATGTCATAGTTACTTTCTGCTTGCTGTCCTGTCTGCCCGTCTATCCTCCTCTCCCCTTTCTGCTGCTGCTGCCGCCGCGCCGCCTCTCGTTGACGTCTTCTGCTGTTGAGTAAGGACACAAAAAGGGACAGTGAATATATGTTTATTCCTTGTCCCTGGCTGAAAGAGAAAAACAAACATGTAATTTTTAGGGAAATGGGGGATGTCATATTTACTTTCTGCTGGCTTCCCTCCTAGCATCCAGGATGTCCTGTGCGCGTTCTGCTGCAGCTTCAATTCTTCTGCTGTGGAATAAACAGACAAAAAGGAACTGTGTTTATATGTATTGATTGTCCCTGTTTTAAAATATAAGATTCAAACATGGACAGGATTGAGCTTTATGTTTTACGGAACACAACATCCCATCATTAATTGGAGCCATAAACAGTACCAGGGAAAACCACCCTATCACTGCAAAAAAAAACACACACGATACAGTACCAGGGGGAACCACCCCATCCCAAAAAAAAAAAAGGTAAAAAAAAAATTAAAATAAACATTATGATATAAAAACATGCACATTTCAGATAGTAGCATGAGGAGCAAGACCATCACAGGCCAAAAAATTAAAAAAAAAAAAAATTAAAATAAACATGATATAAAAACATGCACATTTCAGATAGTAGCATAAGCAACCCCATCACAGGCGAAAAAAAAATAAAAATAAAAAAAAATAAAATAAACATGATATAAAAACATGCACATTTCAGATAGTAGCATAAGCAACCCCACCACAGGCGAAATTTTTTTTTTAAAAAAATAATAGTAAAATAAACATGATATAAAAACATGCACATTTCAGATAGTAGCATGATAAGCAACCCCATCACAGGCGAAAAAAAAAAAAATAAATAAAATAAACATGATATAAAAACATGCACATTTCAGATAGTAGCATGATAAGCAACCCCATCACAGGCGAAATTTTTTTTCAAAAAATAAAAAAATAATAAAATAAACATGATACAAAAACATGCACATTTCAGATAGTAGCATGATAAGCAACCCCATCACAGGCGAAAAAAAAAAATAAAAAAAAATAAAAATAAAATAAACATGATATAAAAACATGCACATTTCAGATAGTAGCATGAGGAGCAACACCATCACAGGCCAAAAAAATTTAAAAAAAAAAAAAAATCAACATGATAGAAAAACATGCACATTTCAGATAGTAGCATGAGGAGCAACACCATCACAGGCAACAAAAAATTTAAAAAATAAAACACTACATCAACATTATGATACAAAAACATGCACATTTCATATTGTCGCAGGAAGACCAACCACATCACAGCCAAAAAAAATGTTTTTTAAAAAAAATACAGTAGATCAACATTATGATAGAAAAACATGCACATTTCAGATAGTAGCATGAGGAGGAACACCATCACAGGCCAAAAAAATTTAAAAAATAAAACACTACATCAACATTATGATAGAAAAACATGCACATTACAGATAGTCGCAGGAAGACCAACCACATCACAGCAAAAAAAAAGTTTTTTTTTAAAAAATACAGTAGATCAACATTATGATAGAAAAACATGCACATTTCAGATAGTCGCAAGAAGAACAACCACATCACAGCAAAAAAAAAGTTTTTTAAAAATACAGTAGATCAACATTATGATAGAAAAACATGCACATTTCAGATAGTAGCATGAGGAGCAACACCATCACAGGCCAAAAAAAAAAAAATAGATCAACATTATGATAGAAAAACATGCACATTTCAGATAGTCGCAGGAAGACCAACCACATCACAGCAAAAAAATTTTTTTAAAAAAAATACAGTAGATCAACATTATGATAGAAAAACATGCACATTTCATATTGTCGCAGGAGGATAAACCCCATCATAGCCAAAAAAAAAGTACCAGTAGATCCACATTAGCAATGAAACACATTCACTACAGTAGCAGGGGATACACAATATCACTTCCAAAACATGCATATTTGAAACACTACCAGGGGGACCCACCCCATCAGCGGAAATTACATTTCATACAGTACGAGGGGAACCAAACCCATCACAGAAAAAAACATGAATTTGAAAATGTACCAGGGTGCAAAAAAATGCAGTAGCTCAGACAGCATTGGTGACATATGCATTGTAAAATTTGGGGCGGGGTGTGTCATATTTACCATCTGTTGTCCTGGCGCTCCATGGTGCTGGCTGCGGATCTTGGTGCTGCTGGCTGCGGAACTAGTGCTGCTGGCTGCGGAACTGGTGCTGCTGGCTGCGGAACTGGTGCTGCTGGCTGCGGAACTGGTGCTGCTGGCTGCGGAAATGGTGCTGGTCTCTTGATGTCTTGCTCTCTTGATGTCTTGCTCTCTTGATATCTTGTGCATGGTATGTCTGATGTCCCACTGCATGCTTTTTTATATGTTTGCTGTGGGCTGGTATCTCAATTAAAAAACTGGATCCGGCCACCGGATCCGGCTCTCGCCGGATCCGCCGCATTGCGGCGTTCATAGGCTTTCATTGTAACAAAAGCCAGAAGCGCAGACAAAAAACGTGACATGCAACGTTTTTGCCAGACGCCGGACGCTGACCAGACACCGGATCCGGCAAAAACCGGACGCGCCGCAGGGAAATGCGGCGCCATCCGGCACTAATGTTAGTCTATGGAAAAAAAAACGCATCCGGCATTACATTTCGCCGGATGCGATTGGACAAAAAAATGCCGGAGGGCGCCGTCAGGCGCAAAACGGATGTGTGAAAGAGGCCTAAGGAAATGTACCTTGAAAGTATTTATTGTTGTGTTATGCAACTTTCCAACAGGCCCTGAGAGAGACATGTGTTTCTTTTTTGCCTTGAGTGTTTCTTTAGTTTGTTATTTATACATTAAGTTAAATTGATTATTTATTGGCTAATTATTATTATTATTCACTATTATAGCGCCATTTATTCCATGGCGCTTTACATGTGAAAAAGGGGCATACATATACAGTCATGGCCAAAAGTTTTGAGAATGACACAAATATTAATTTTTACAAAGTCTACTGCTTCACTTTTTCTAATGGCAATTTGCATATACTCCAGAATGTTATAAAGAGTGATCAGCTTAACAGCAATTACTTGCAAAGTCAATATTTGGCTAGAAAATGAACTTTATCCCCAAAACACATTTCAACATCATTGCAGCCCTGCCTTAAAAGGACCAGCTAACCTCTTTTCAGTGATTGCTCCATTAACACAGGTGTGGGTGTTGATGAGGACATGGCTGGAGATCAATCTGTCATGATTAAGTAAGAGTGACACCACTGGACACTTTAAAAGGAGGCTGGTGCTTGGCATCATTGTTTCTCTTCTGTTAACCATGGTTATCTCTAAAGAAACACGTGCAGTCATCATTGCAATGCACAAAAATGGCCTAACAGGGAAGAGTCAACAATCTATCGCATCATCAAGAACTTCAAGGAGAGAGGTTCCATTGTTGCCAAAAAGGCTCCAGGGCGCCCAAGAAAGACCAGCAAGCGCCAGGACCGTCTCTTAAAAGTGTTTCAGCTGTGGGATCGGGCTACCAGCAGTGCAGAGCTTGCTCAGGAATGGCAGCAGGCAGTTGTGAGTGCATCTGCATGCACTGTGAGGCGGAGACTCTTGGAGCAATGCCTGGTCTCAAGGAGGGCAGCAAAGAAGCCACTTCTCTCCAGAAAAAACATCATGGACAGACTGATATTCTGCAAAAGGTACAGGCAGTGGACTGCTGAGGACTGGGGTAAAGTTATTTTCTCTGATGAATCCCCTTTTCGATTGTTTGGGACATCAGGAAAATGCCTCATTCGGAGAAGACAAGGTGAGCGCTACCACCAGTCTTTTCTCATGCCAACTGTTAAGCATCCTGAAACCATTCATGTGTGGGGTTGCTTCTCAGCCAAGGGAATCGGCTCTCTCACAGTCTTGCCTTAAAAAACACAGCCATGAATAAAGAATGTTACCAGAATGTCCTCCAAGAGCAACTTCTCCCAACCCTCCAAGAGCAGTTTGGCGATCAACAATGCCTTTTCCAGCATGATGGAGCACCTTGCCATAAAGCAAAGGTGATAACTAAATGGCTCAGGGAACAAAGCATAGAGATTTTGGGTCCATGGCCTGGAAACTCCCCAGATCTTAATCCCATTGAGAACTTGTGGTCAATTATCAAGAGACGGGTGGACAAACAAAAACCTAAAAATTCTGACAAAATGAAAGCATTGATTGTGCAAGAATGGACTGCTATCAGTCAGGATTTGGTCCAGAAGTTGATTGAGAGCATGCCAGGGAGAATTGCAGAGGTCCTGAAGAAGAAGGGTCAACACTGCAAATATTGACTTGCTGCATTAACTCATTCTAACTGTCAATATAAGCTTTTGTTACTCATATGTTTGCAATTATATTTCTGTCTGTGATAAAAACATCTGTCAAACACACAGATAAAAACCAGAGGGCAGCAGATCATGTGAAAATATAATATTTGTGTCATTCTCAAAACTTTTGGCCATGACTGTACAAGTACAAGAAACACAAGCAATACAAGGCACACACAAGTACAGAGGGAGAGAGGACCCTGCCCGAGAGGGCTCACAGTCTACAGGGGATGGGTGAGGATACACTAGGAGAGGATAGAGCTGGTTGTGCGGCGGTTCAGTAGACTGAGGATCACTGCAGGTTGTAGGCTTATCGGAAGAGGTGGGTCTTCAGGTTCCTTTTGAAGGTTACCGTGGTGGGACTAATAAACACTTTGTTTGATATTTCCTCATTTTGCAACAGAATTGGTATTATTTCTATATAACTGCAAGGTGGGCCCAAGTGTGTACCGTCCAGTCCGACACTGCTTGGGTGTTTTTAGCTGTGCGTTTGGGTCATTATCCTGCTGCAAGACCCATGACCTGCGACTGAGACCAAGCTTTCTGACACTGGGCAGCACATTTCTTTGTAGAATCCCTTAATAGTATTGAGATTTAATTGTACCCTGCACAGATCCTAGACACCCTGTGCCATATGCAGCAAAGCAGCCCCAGAACATAACAGAGCCTCCTCCATGTTTCACAGTAGGGACAGTGTTCTTTTCTCGATATGCTTCATTTTTCCCATCTGTGTACATAGAGCTGATGTGCCTTGCCAAAAAGTTCCATTTTTGTCTCACCTGTCCATAGGACATTCTCCCAGAAGCTTTGTGGCTTGTCAACATGTAGTTTGGCAAATTCCAGTCTTGCTTTTTTATGATTTTTTTCAACAATGGTGTCCACCTTGGTCGTCTCCCATGAAGTCCACTTTGGCTCATACGACGGATGGTGCGATCTGACACTGATGTTCTTGAGCTTGAAGTTCACCTTTAATCTGTTTAGAAGTTTTTCTGGGCTCTTTTGTTACCATTCGTATTATTCGTCTTTTTGATTTGTCATCAATTTTCCTCCTGCGGCCACGTCCAGGGAGGTTGGCTACAGTCCCTTTGAGCTTAAAATTCTGAATAATATGTGCAACTGTAGTCACAGGAACATCAAGCTGCTTGGAGATGGTCTTATAACTTTTACCTTTAACATGTTTGTCTATAATTTTCTTACTAATCTCCTGAGACAACTCTTTCCTTTGCTTCCTCTGGTCCATGTTGAGTGTGAGGCCGGGGTCACACTGGCGACAAAATAGGACGACTGCAAAGCGATGAAATATCGCATTGCAGTTGGACCAATGTTAATCTATGGATCAGCTCCCAGTATCAGATTTTTTGTGGTCCGTTTTAAACATGCAAGTGCAATCGCAGCATGCTGCGATTGTCACCGATTGTGGGTCGACAATCGCCAATGCAAGTCTATGGGTGCGATGAAAAATCGGATTACAAATGGACCGCACATGTGACTTGCGATTAAATCGCACTATTCCAGGTGACAGGAAATTGCATCGGTAATTGTCAGGAAGGCTTCACATGCTAATTAGACTGTCAGATATCAAATCAAAACAGGAAAACGCCTCCACGCAGTCCAGAACCATGGGCACACATATTAACGTTGAAATGTTAATAGTTCTGGTCCAGGAGACGCCAGAACTTTGGGACCAGCGAGATGCCCATTACTCCAACAGGTCGCGCAAGGAGGTGGCTTGGAGGAGAATATGTCGCCAAATGTTCCCTGATTTAGCCGACAGATCTAGGGAGGACCAAGAGCGCATAAGTAAGTACAATAATTACAACCCTACAAACATTTTATTATTGCTCTGTATGTACCAACAACAATGTGATATAATTTACTTCTGGCCTTATATTGTCCGAAACCTCAATTACCATAAAATGCTTTACAATATTTAAAGCCACATTGTTATGTGACTACAGAAACAACATCACAATATTCTCATCCATCAGTAATGGTCGCCTACTTAGGGTGTAAAATGTTTGTAGCCACCTTGATCACACATGAAATGTGTAGGTCATGTACTTAATCTGTGTCCCTTCTGTTAAGGCCAAAGCTCTGTCCCAAAGTTATGCTACTTGTTCTTACACATACATACCTCATACAGCTATGTTTCTATGCATGTACCCTTCTACTATGATCTTGTTAGTTTGCCACCATACAACTTTTGGTGTGTTGTGTACACATAACAGCCCAAACAAATAGAATGTTCATGGTGATAGGTACAGATTTCTTATGTATTTTAGAAGGCCATATAAGTAATGTTTTTTTTTATTTTGTGTGTCATTTTGCAGTGACAGATGTCACAAGGCGGTGGCGCAGCTGTCGTGATTGCTACCGCAGAGAGAGGCAGCTGAGGGGGCGCAGTGGGGCATCAGGAATCAGCAAAAGGAAATATGTGTACTTCGATCGCCTCAATTTTCTTGCGCCAGTTATGGATCTGCAAGCGTAAGTGCATGTCTATAGCAAGGCTATTACTGGTTTTGATATAAAATATTAATAGTGGTTTTTGTTTCCTCTATAGCGCTGACTCTAACCTTACAGAGAGAGAGACTTCTTCGGACTTGGAGGCAGTAATAGACCCCGTGGGGGAAGTTGTTGAGGAGGCTGGGCCTTCCTTGGCAGCTGCGTCATCCAGCCAAGCAGCAGCAGCACCACCACCACCACCACCAGCAGCAGCAGAGGAGTCGGAAAGCCTGCCTCCACAGCAAGAAGACAATCCCCTGAGCAGCAGCCCTACTAGGCCGCAGGATGTGTCTTCGCCACCTTCCGTCATTCCATGGCGAGCCAGGCGCAGAAGAGAAGGAGTTGGTTCTGGCACAAGGAGGCAGATGGACAGAGGAGTTCTTGACTATTTGTCCAATGCTGCACATGATGATGGGGAGGAGGCATTTGGACGCAGTCTTGCCCGCTACCTCAGGGGTATTCCACGTGAGCACAGACTGCGGATCAGAGGTGGTGTACAAATTCTTCTGGATGCAGGCACCCCACCAAATGATCCCAGCACTGTATTAGATTTTCTCGAAAGGTGGCAGCTTTCGTCAGAAAATCTACTATGGTTGTTGGGAAGCCAGCGAAGGGAGTCTGCTTCAGCCTCTGAACCTCCTCCTCATCATCAACCTCCTCCTTGTGTCCCACAGATACAAACTCCTCCTCCACAACCTCCTTCCTAACCAACCTGTACCGCACCAGGTACAACAGATGGGACAGAGTGGCCATTCCCAATATGCCCACTTGAACATACCCAATGTTCTAGGCTGGCCACAACATGGGTATGGTCGACATGGGCATATTGGGGGGTATAGTCAAAGTGGGCAGCCCTATACTTATGACTACCCACAGCAGTTTCCCATGTTCCCCTACCCAAACCCCCATCAGGATCCAGCCAGACACACACAACAAACAGGCCATTCTGCCACCACTCACGGTGACACACTGGCTGTAGATCAGTCAAACCAACCCACACAACCTGGGCCTCCACCTTCACCACCCCCCACCTACCATAACTTGTAGGTCTGATTTATTGACTCAATTGTTGGAGTCCTTTTGTTATGTTGTTTACATTTGTGCCTGTTGTACATTTTCTTTCACAAATGTTATTTAGCCCTTTGGACATATTTGTCCAGTACGGTTTTTTTGATAGCGACCAAAAAAGACCCAAAATATAAAAAGTGTTAAGTCGCATTGCTTGTATGTTATTATTATTATACCTGATGGGCTGGGTAACGTATAACCAACATGAGAGTAAAAACAACACAACAACAAGGAGGTAAAGCAAAATTGGTTTATGGGACAACTAAATAAGCACACTACATAGATAAGGCCTCCTCTTGCCAGTGAGTAGCACCCTAACACAAAATAATTAGTCAACACATCACATACTTTTAGCCCAGAAGGTGGACGACGGGGATGGATGAGTGGTCTCATAGGCATAGACACATTACCAGACCCAAGGTCAGCCACATCAGGTGAGGAGCAATCATGCATTTTACAGAAGTTATGTAGGACCACACATGCTTTTACTACCACATTTACATTAGCTTCACTCAGTTGAATGGATGATTGTAGTACCCGCCATTTAGCACACAGAATACCAAAGGTGCACTCCACCAGGCGTCGTGCACGTGAAAGGCGAAAATTAAAGATTCTCCGCCGATGGTTCAGATTGCGACGGGGATATGGCCTCATAACATGACGTGTCAATTGAAACACCTCATCCGCTACAAGAACATAAGGCACTGGTTCGAGATTGGAGTTTGTAAGTTGACGTGGTGGTGGTAGGTCCAATTGGTTATTGCGTAGCCGCCGACCCATAATGGAAGAATTGAAGACTCTGGAGTTTCCAGTCCTTCCATAGGCCCCAATGTCTACAATTATAAACCTGTACTGAGTGTCGACCAAGGCCAACAACACTACAGAAAAAAATTGTTTATAATTGTAGAATTGGGAGCCTGAGTTTGGCGGCTTACGCACACGAATGTGCTTCCCGTCCAGTGCTCCTATACAGTGTGGAAACTGGCACGTTTCTTCAAATCCACGTGCAATCCGCAACCAGTCACACATTTTGGGCTCAGGCATGACCTCTTGATGTAGTCTGGACCAAATTTCAACACAAGTACAGCGGACAATGCCTGAAATGGTGAATTTACCAATTAAGAACTCTAAGTGCAGAGCAGCGTATGACAGCCCAGTGGAAAGGAACCTGCAAAACACAAAGAAGAGAAAACAAGTACACATCAGCACAGCAAACAAGAAGCACAGCATTCCCAACACTTAGGCTAAGTGCACACGTTCAGGAATGTTTGCAGAATATTCCTGAGCAAAAATGGACTTTTTTCACGGTAAAAACGCGCGTTTTTTGCGCGGATTTTGAGCGTTTTTTGCGTGGATTTGATGCGTTTTTACCGCTATTTTTCCCTGAACTTTCTAGGTCAATAATATAGCGGGAAAAAAACGCTAGAATTCCGCGAAATTAATGAACATGTTGCTTCTTTTTCCGCGATGCGTTTTTTTCGCGGAAAAAAACGCACCATGTGCACAAGAATTGCGGAATTCATTCTAAATGATAGGATGCTGAATTCATGCATTTTTGACGCGTTTTCTCCCGCAAAAAAACGCGAAAAAAACGCAAATAATCCTGAACGTGTGCACTTAGCCTCACAATGGCTCACTTTGTGAAAGCATGCATGCACTAAATGCTATTACAAGGCATGCCTTCTGTGGGTTACATACAAGCAAATAATTAAGATGGGTAAGAGTGAAAAAAACATTACTGACAATAAGTTAACAATAAGTCTGGTACAACACTAGGAAAGTAGCTATGTTGTGGAAAACATCATCAACATATAGTTGACACACATACCGTAATGTTAGGAGAAGGTGTTCCTCTGCAGAAATAGCTGGTCGCATCCTGGTGTCCTGAAATGTGATCCCAGGGCGCACAATCTCCAGCAACTTATCGAAGGTTGCAAGGCTCATTCGACAATATTGGAAAAACTTGTCGGCATGGCTACGCAGCGACGAATATAGACGGTGGAAATGGCCTTTACTTATCCTTCGCCTTAAAAGTGGATGGACCCACATTCTTCTGCGCCTTCTGGGATCTGCAATCACAGAATATGGCTCCCCAAACCATCTGTATATAACCCAATTGAACAGGACACGCTCAGTGGTAGTAAATATCAGTCTGTCGCTCATGTTTGTGACAAAGCTGCAAGAAAGCACTAAGCACAAGTAACCAAATGAGACCAGTGCAAAGGTGGGAGGGTGACACCTGTTGGAGACCCCTTAAATATGGCTCTGCCTGATGATTTAAATTAGTATCAGGCTTCAAAACCGTTATTTGTCCATTTTGGTAAGCTGCAACAAAAAATTGGTCGCCGGATGTAAATCGGAAGTTACCCGTACGCTCAGATGCGACTAAATCGCATCCTTCCCGGAAAATCGGATGACAGACGGATGAATGTTCATGAAATTTTTGTGTGATAATCGACCGACTAAAACGGTCCGATTTTTTAGACGTTGTGTGTGACCCCAGCCTGATACACACCATGTCACCAAACAGCACAGTGAGTATCTGTAGCCCACTATACAGGCCCACTCACTGATTCCAAGATTGTAGACAACTGTGATGCTAATTAGTAGACACACCTTGATTTAAAATGTATCTTTAGTCACATTATTTTTAGGGGTATGATCATTTCTGTCCAGGCCTATTTATTTTATTTTTTTTTTTAAATTCTGTGGAAGCATGGTTGAAAAGCAATGTCTGACTTTCAGATGTTCATTTTCATAGATTTTTGATTTATTATTACATTTGTCAAATGCAAGGTATTTCTGTGACCATTGTGGGTTTTTCTGTCATTAAATGAAGGGTTCCAATAATTTTGACCGCATGTGTAGGTCTATGCATCGTGACACCTATTGTAGAATTATATACTCATCTCAACAGCTAGGTTTTTTAGTGTAACTTGTTTTGAACAATAAATGTATTTTATATATTTTAATATTCTCAAATCTGATATGATACATTGATAAGTTTTTTGTGAAATAAAGTTAATGTAAAAAAGGGTACATTAACTTAAAGTGTACCGGTCTTTTAACCATATAAAATTTTAAACCTCTACAAATCGTGCAGTGGTTGGGGTCTTGGGTCATGAATATCTCTCCGCACAGGAAAGCGTGCACAGAAGTCCTCTTCTCCTTCAGGCCGGGATCACACATGCGACGAAAACGTCCGCCGCTCGCATGTGAAATCCCAGCTCTGGCGCCGGCACTCGGGATAACTACATGCAGCCGCTCGCTCCACTCCCGAGTGCCGGCGCCAGAGCTGGGATTTTACATGCGAGCGGCGGACGGTTTCGTCGCATGTGTGATCCCGGCTTCACATGTACAGATAGAAAGTCTGAGGGAACTAAGTGCTTCTGTTTGCTGATGTGCTCTTCCGATGAGTCTTCTCAGCCACCTGTTTGGTTCTCAAGACCCTGATCTAGAGAATTTTTAAGGTTATGTGTAGACAGATTTTTTTCAGGCATTTTTGCAGATGGTCTTGTCTGAGAGGTTGTTAAAAAATACACTTCAAAGACTTGTCATATTAGTTTCCATTGAAAAACTGCTTGCTATTCCTATGTTCAGTCTTTTGATCTCCACAAATACCCATTCTCCAATTCATCAAGATAGGTAACATTCTTGCCGGTCTTGAAGATGGGGCCTGTGGCAGAACTTCAAAGGAGACTGTGATTTCTGCTATATGCAGCAATGCTGAGTACTGATGAGCGAGTGTGCACGAATAAGGTGTTATCTGAGCATTTTCTGCGTGCTCTAATACTACACTGCTCAAAAAAATTAAGGGAACACTTATACAACACAATGCCATGTAAATTACACTTTTGTGAAGTCAACCTGTCCAGTTATGAAGCAACACCAATTGTGAATCAATTTCTCCTGTTGTTGAGCAAATGGAACAGACAACAGGTAGAAATGATAGGCAATTAGCACGACAACCTCAATAAAGGAGTGGTTCTGCAGGGGGTGACCACAGACCATTTCTCTGTGCTAAATCTTTTTGGCTGTTGTTTTGATCACTTTTGCATTTTGTCATTGCTCTCACTCCTACAAGTACTGAGCAGTAGCATGAGTTGGTGTCTACAACCCACAGAAATTGCTCAGATAGTGCAGCTCTTCCAAGATGGCACATTAATGTGAGCTGTGCTAGAAGGGTAACTGTGTCTGTGATCACAGTGTCCAGAGCATGAAGCAGACACCAGGAGGCAGGCCAGTACACCAGGAGACGTGGAGGGGGCTGCAGGAGGGCAACAACCCAGCAGCAGGACCACAACCTCCTCCTTTGTGTAAGGAGGACCAGGAGAAGCAGTGCCAAAGCCCTGCAAAATTAATTCCAGCAGGCCACTAACATCCACGTGTCTGCTTAAACTGTCAGAAACTGACTCCTTGAGGGCCCAACGTTCACAAGTGGATGTTGTGCTTACAGCCCAACAGTGCTAGCCAGAGGAACCCTGTTTGCCAGTAGTTACCAAAATGAGATCTTCAGATCCATTGTGAGACCATATGCAGGTGCACTGGGTTCCTTCTGATGAATGACAATGCTAGGCCTCATTTGGCTGAAGTGTGTCAGCAGTTCCTGCATGATAAAGGCATTGATGCTATGGATAGACCTGCCCGTTCAACAGACCTGAATCCAATCAAGCGCATTCTGGGACATCAGGTCTCGTTCCATCCACCAACGCCACGTTGCACCACAGACTATCCAGGAATTGACCGATGCTTTAATCCATGTCTGGTAGGACATCCCTCAGGAAAACATCCGTCACCTCATCAGGAGCATGCCCAGCGTTGTAGGGAGGTCATACAGGCAAGTGGAGGCCACACACTCTACTGAGCATCATTTCTTTGTCCTGAAGCATTTCCACTGGAGTTGGATCAGCCTGTAATTTGATTTTCCACTTTCATTTTGACTATCATTCCAAATCCAGAACTCCATGGGATATTAAGTTTGATTTACATTAATCATTGTTATGTTTTATTGTTCTCAATGCATTCTACTATGCAATGATTAAAGATCTGCAACAGAAATATTTCATTCAGTGATATCTAGGATGTGGTATTTAAGTGGTCACTTTATTTTTTTTGAGCACTGTATGTCTGTTATTATAAAAACTTGATTCTAGCTCACCCAGTTGCTCTATGCTCACACCTGGGGCACAGACACCGGCCTCGCCCTGGCCTTACATCAAGGATAATAGAAAAAATTGGAGTCTGGCTCAAAAAGAAAAGGAAAATCCAGTCTTGTTATTTTTCAAAAGCAATTATAGCGCATACAAAGAAAATTTTCATGGTCGACATGACCTAGTCAACGCGTTTCGACTGCACGAAGCAGTCTTACTCATGACATGAGTAAGACTGCTTCGTGCAGTCAAAACGAATCAACTAGGTCATGTCGACCATGAAAATTTTCTTTTGTATGCACTATAATTTCTTTTGAAAAATGAAAAGAAAATGAAAATCCAGTCCTGTTGAGCCGGACTCCATTTTTTTCTATTATTCTTACTGTATGTTTGCGTCGCTGTGGCTGCATGTCTCGCTGCTGTTCGACAGCCCCAACACATTGAGGGATAGCCTAGCAGCAGCGAGACATGCAGCAACGGCGAGGCAAGCCATTAGAGTATGCTGAAAATGCTCTGTTAGCACTCGAACATGCTCCGATAACACCTTATCCGAGCACGGTCACTCATCACTAATGCTGAGGCATTGCTACATACCGCACAAGCCTTCTAAGGGGCTAACAAATAGTAAAAATAAAAACAAAATTTTTTAAAAATATGAAAATAATACTCCCCAGTGAAAATAAAGATTATATATATATAGATATACATATATATCTATATATACTATACAAATCTGGTAAATTAACTCTATCGGTAAATATCGTAAACAGAAAAATTCAAGACCACAATTATGTTATTTTGGTGACCACAACTCCACAAAAGATGCTATAACAAGCCATCAAAAAGTCACATCTATCCCAAAATGTGACTAATAAAAGCATCTTGCTCCTCACAAAACAGTGCTCCATTAGATGAAAAATAAAAATGCTACTGGTCTCAGAAAATGGCAAAAACGCCCCAAATTTGTTTTTGCAAACTTCAGATTTTCTTTTTCCAGCACTATAATAATAAAAAACTGGACATGTTTGGTATCGCTGTAATCTTATGGATGGAGAATCATATTGCAGGGTAATTTTTATCACAAAATGTACACCATAAAAACAATTCCCAATGAACGATGTCAGAATTGTGTTTTTTTTTCGCACTTTCACTGCCCTTGGATTTTGTTCCCCATTTTTAAGTACACTATATGGTACAATGAATGGTGTATCAATTATAAGTACAACTCGTCCTGCAAAATCAAGCCGTCATATGGGTATGTAGACGGAAAGATAAAAGAGTCATGGCTCTGGGAAGAAGGGGAGAAAAAAACAGAAATGAAAATGGGCTGCAGCGAAGGGGTTATTAAATAGTTTAATTATTTTTTATTACTTAAAAGATATTATTCTATACCACTATCTGTTGCCATTAGTATTTTTTTTTTTTTGAAGACACAAAACGGACAGTTTTAGAGTCACATGCCTTAAAAGGTTAAGGGCATCAGAATTACTGAGGAAAATTTTCTCAATTCCTCAGAACTGCAGAGCCATCTGCAGCAGCAAATCGGGGGTATATTGGTGCAGATTTATTTGTGAATTTGCTGTTATAACTAAGGCAATATGAAAAAAAATGTACTCCCCTTCCCAGGAAGTGCTTCCTTGTTCCTAGTGGTCATTGTCATTACTAAAGACAAGGTTACAGAGACAAAGGAACAATAGAAGCTCCAAGGGAGTATATTGTTTTTTTCCCAAAGAAGCAGATTTTGCTTCAGATTTATTGATAATTGGCATCAAAATCTACAATAAATGGGGTGTTTGCTGATTTTTACTTCTCCATTCAATTTAACTGGAAAAATCTGCAACACATACGGAAATGTGTTGGATTATTAAACAGTACCACAATAAAGTTAGGACTCCCATAGAATGGGAGTCCCTTCACATCTATACGACATATCTATTGCATAAGCGAAACGTACCTATTACTGGTGACTTGTATGAATGTCACCATGAAAGCACATGGGTCTTGTAAAAGAATGTGACATTCACTATGATTCTAGGCCTTGGGGACAGACTGGCAGCAAACTGACTCTTAGGGTAGGTTCACAAGAAGGTATTAAAAAAAAAAAAAAAAAGCCGTGTTTCATTCAGAAAACTGGGAGGATTTTTTCTCACTTATCCGAAGTATGCTGTCTGTATACAATCCATTTATTACCGCAGCTATTAATCTTAACAAGACCATTTACAGTTTCCCCAGCTTACAGAATTGCAATGTATCCGTAAAAGTCAGATGCCATTCTGCGTCTCTGTATGGCGTCCGATTTATTTACTCACCCATAGACTTGAATAGGTGAGTCATCCGATTTATGGAAGAAACTAGTGCAAACTGCAATATTTTTTTATATGTTCATCTGCACTGCCCTAATGAATAATTATTGGTCCGAGTGTCATCTATTGTTTCAGGGACAGCTCTTGGACTGAAAATGTGGTTATGTGAATGAGCCCTTATAGTTGGTTTATGGAGCAGACCCCTATATCGGGGCTCTTACTGATAGTTAATGCTTTCTCTGTGTGTACACCTGTAAAAATAATCTATGTCATATAAAAGACTATACATGTATCTGCAATTTGTACGCCACATAGTACTTTTCCCTTGCAAAACATGTCAAAAAGGATACACTGCCACTTAAGAGAAATGATATGAATTATTTATTTGACTCTTCTGCAGAAATTTCAATAGAAGAAAAACTTTTAATGTTTTACATCTGGTCTAAAGTGATCTAGATATATGTTACTAGGGCAAAAAAGTCATTATGAATACAATATTTATAGTGTTTCAAATTCATAGAATTCATATGACACAGAAGATGGATCTTTGACAAGACACGTGGCAAAAAAAAAAAAAGTATAAAACTAGAACAAAGGATCAGCTTCACAGTAACAATACTAAAACATACATCATGTAATACAAGTTTCTGACTACAGCCAACAGAAACAAGGGAAAATGAGGGACCTTGGACAAAGAAAAACAGCACACAAGTAATCTTGAGTGTTGTGAAAATGATTTCCATCAGTTTTGTAAGTGGGATTTTCAGACATGGGGGCTCTTCTGTCATCTGTGACCCAATGAAAGAATATGGGCTAATGTGTGCAGAAATTAGGACTATGTTTTGCTTGTTGAAGACTCCTTCTGCTGTAATTTGCGAATCAGTTCCAGTAAATTCATCTGTATCGTTATCTCCTAGAAGAAAACAAGAACAAGTTATTCACCCTTGTAAAGTACATTTTAATATAATTTCATCAGCTTTCTCATTAATTATCTAATACTTCTTTCTCTAAACGACTAATCTTAATGCGCAGCTCGACTCTTTGTCCAGCTCCGTATCCCGGTCATGAGATCATATGAACTTCTGATGTCCGCCCAGTATAAGTGGATCACGGCCAGGAGGCTGGCCATTACTTGCACGAACAAGTCACAGAAAGTACACAACTGACAACAATGAGTAACTTTCATGAAATGTACATAAGCGGCATGTAAACCCTGGGCAACAGGAGAATCAGAATCATTAGTACGAGAGTCAGAAATAAGGAAACTTCATGGCTTAATATCATTTCCCTGATCTCTGATTAACATTGTGGATTGGATCTCTAAAGCTGGTCGTATATATTTGATCAAAGGCATGATAAAACGTGGCTCTCCAGATGGTCCCCAAAAATAAAAAGCAGCTACATGCACAATATTACGTGAACTAATCCAAACGGTAGACTTGTGTGTGCCAAGCATGTAACATGCATGGTTGGAACATTTTGACTGTAGTTGTCTAAAATAACGTGTATGACATGACTACCTTTTGCTTGATCTGTCAGATAGGTCTAGAATTTGGGCTGATAAAAAAATAACTAAGGTAATTTTAACATACCCAATTCTTTGTTCCAGCAGAATATGACCCAATGTCAGGCACATTTATGGGGAAGGTAAAAAGAGAAACAGTTAGGCCTCTGTACCTAGTATTTACAGCCACCATTACCTACAGGTGGCACCTTTAATCCTGGCAGGCAGTCTACTAGTAGATTGTGGATAAATGATTGAAACAAGTATGGCAAGTTTCCCCGCTGTCTGGTCACTGATTTTGATGGCTTATTGACTATATATGATGAGAGTAGAGTGCGAAAATCAGAAGAAAATCCTAGCATTATACCTCGCCAATTTCAATGTGTAACATGCAATGCTTCTTTTCTCCTGTGGAGGCAGAGCAGGGAAATTAAACACTTGCTGCTAGATTATTCCACAGATTTCTTGAGGATGGTATACCCTGTGATCAGCAGATTTTCAAAGGGACCATATAACAAAAAAGAATGGTCTCTACTAGGTTTAAGTAGTGCAAAAACATACCGTAGCTAAAATTTGTGAAAGGGAAGGCATTGCAAAGCTACATAAAAAGGTTATCTCCAGTGCCGCTCACGCCGCATCATTAAGTGACTGGTGCTAATGAACCCTAACTATGACATACAAAGCCATCCACAACCTGTCTCCTCTATACATCTGTGATATGGTCTCCCGGTACCTACCTACACGCAACCTTCGATCCCCCTCTCATCTCTTCTTCCCACAACCGCATACAAGACTTCTCCCGTGCTTCCCCCATACTCTGGAACTCTCTACTCCAACACATCATACTCTCGCCAACCATGGAAACCTTCAAAAGGAACCTAAAGACCCACCTCTTCCGACAAGCCTACAACCTGCAGTGGTCCTCAGTCTACTGAACCATCGCACAATCAGCTCTATCCTCTCCTAGTGTATCCTCACCCATCCCCTGTAGACTGTGAGCCCTCGCGGGCAGGGTCCTCTCTCCTTCTGTACGTGTGTGCCTTGTATTGCTCTTGGTGCTATAATAATGAATAATAATAATTAACAGATCCCTGTCAGGACAGGTGCATCACTGGTAGCTTTTGTGCATTTGTCCTATTCATTAGTCCTGACCGGGACCTACAGACTCAATATCACAAACACAAAAGATGCAAGTGAAAGGACCACCGTGTATATTAAAATGAATAATTATCAGCTTTGTAATGGTTCCTGAAAATATATCACACATACTAAGACGTGAAGTGATGCTAGTGTAAAGTGGAGAATTATTATCTCAAGCTGAACATCTCAAGAACGTCTTTCCTTTCGTACATATCAATTATTTAAACCCATCAGATGCACAACCGCCCTAGCATGGCGTTCCCATTACTGCACACTCATCAGAATTTACTTGTAAGCTGGAGAAAGTATGGTAACATGTCTATTGCATGGGTTCCTAAAAACTGTCCCGTAAAGGACACAAGAAAGACCAAAGAGTAGGTCTCTTAAAAGTCCCAGAACACATGACTGGGTTTCCCCTATCATTGGAAAAGATGGAAGACCTTTAACATTACTATTCCCATAACTTCCTAATGCCAATAGCTACGACACTCACTAAACCTCATTATACCACAGCTCTTTCATAGTTTCCTCTGCTCAGTGATGCCCACATCCACCCAGTGGACAGACAAAAGTCACCCAGCCCTTTTCAAAAGCATGGAGCTATGTTTGCATCACTGCAAAGGGAAGGCAGAAATACGAGATGTTGGACCTCACTGATCAGGAGGATATGCATATCCTACCAATATGCCAAACATTTTAAAACTGGAATACCCCTTTACATATTTTCAATTGCAGTATGTATCCAGCGTGACCATAATTTTATTTTGCCTGGTATTAGTGCTCAGTCCCATTCACTTGTCAAAATCGGTCAAAAAAAATTTAACTAGTATCATGTCGCACTTTATGTGGCCTCAAGTTCTTGGCGGCAATAGTTTAGGCTGGTCTTATAAGCTGGTCCCAACAGAAAGCTCGCTGGTGTAAAATTGACCAGATGTATTACTAATAAATAACTGGAACATTGCTTTCTGTGTGTGTGAAAATAACAAAAAAAAAAACAAAAAACAAAACCAAACACACCAAATCTACAGCAGCCAAAGACTCACGCAGAATGGCATTATGGTTTCTGGCATAAATCATAGTAACTGTGTAGTAACCTGCATGGACCCACCTCTTCTGCAAAGGTTTGCCCACTTTTTATGGAAATGATGGCATACATATAACATGTGCCATAATTTGGACTTACTTTTTTTTTTTTTAAAGGCAGGAAGTGTTGCAAATACATTAGTAATTATCCCCACTATCATTCACAGTTCATAAAACTGAATCAGATGTGCAGGGCAGTTTCATGATTATATCTGTGAAATCAATTTTGTGGTTTAGATTAGCTACTGAAGAAGGAAACCGATAGATTTCCGAAATGCGTTGGATTTGTGGTCCTTTCTGCGCACCGTACCCAATCACGTGACCGTGGATGTCACCAGGGCTGTAGAGTCGGTAAGCCACAGTTGCGACTCCGACTCCTGGATTTTATCAGGTTCAGACTCCGACTCCGGCTCCTTCATAAATGGCCAATTTGTAACAATAAATTTACTGTTGTAAAATATTAACATCGTGCTTATTCAGTTTCTCACCATCATATTATAAGTAATCAGACCACTTAAAGCAAAAACTATATTTATTAGAATACAATTAGAATATAGCAAATAACTTTTCTAAACTCTTGTAAGTAAATATGCAATAAACACGGTTATGCAGTTAATAAGAAGAAATCTATAAATTTGTCCTCAGAAAAAGTATTGCCTCTGTCAGATCCTCCTTCATGGATGCCCTCACATCTGATCTAATTATTTTGAGAGCAGAGAACAAACTCTCTACTGTACACTAACTTGGGTTGGTGGCAAAGCAGTAACCACTCGGGCAACATCTCTGACAATGTCAGGATACAGAGGAATCGCTTGTTGCACTGTTATTTTTGATGAACGGTCAAATTTCTCAATTTCTTTTAGTGCACATGAAAAATTCTGCTGAAATGTACTGGCTGTGTTCTTTGATGGGGATGACTCTTCTTCTATGCGGGAACACTTTGCACGGTCCTTGTGATCCAAATATTTTTCGAAATTAAATTCTTCATCAGTTGATGAGGGTGAAGATGAGGCAGGACGACCAAATTCTTCTTGTTCCTCCTGACTGTTCTACAACCCTTTCATCCTTACTGCTATTTCAAACAGAGCTTCTTTTCCTTTAGTTAGCTGTTGATCATCTAGAAGAATCCGATGCATTGGGTCTACATAAACAGCTGCCAAAAGAATGTTATTTTGTAATAGTAGCTCCTCTCTCCGTTTCATTGATGTAGCAATGCCACTTGCAATTAACCCTCCTCTTTGGGACAGGCGAAACATCAGGTTCTTCCACTCCTTAGAAAGTACCTGAGTAAGTCCTCTGCTTGTAATTTTTTAGAAAATATTTAGACTTGAGATCCTCAGTGGTTGATACTTTAAGGCTAACTGAAAGATGGTAACAAATTGCAAGCTTTCGAGACTACTCAGGTCTCTTCATCAGGCATAGACTATACAACATCTGAAGAATCACATATTTATACACAAAGACAGAAAAAATGCAATAGTAGAAAAGTGACTGAAGCAAACTGTCATTATGCAAGGGATTAACATAAATAGACTGTTCATAGATAGGATGAAGGTTTTATTACCCTCTGATTGGGTCTGGTATTGTGTTGTGATGACCAAAGGTCAGAGGCAGATTCCTTAATTGTTGTAGAACGACATAAAACTCTGGGATATATTCATCCAGCACTAAGAGTGTCAAAGGTCATCATAATTTATATTCCAACTTATCTACTGCTAACACGTACAAGATACACATCTTTCCTATATCAAATGTAATTTTTTAGTCACTGTAAATGGGTGCTCTAGCAATTTTTCCAGCTCAGTCACCTGATTCCACTGACTTTCATTTAGCATCAGTTGAGGGTTAGCCATGTCTACAAGAAAGGTTTCATTTCAACCAAGCGCTGAATCATTAAGTAAGTACTGCCCCATCGTGTGGCTTGATCAATAATTGCTCCTTTTCCAGCACGTCTCTTCAAAATTGAGTCAACTTTAGGGGTTCTGGCAACAGTAGCCAATTTTCTCACCTTGCCAATCAGTGCAGCAGCATGTCCTTCTTGCAGACTGTCTCTTATAGCCAGCTGTAGCGTATGCACAACACATCGCATGTGATGAATGAAAGAACGTATTGACACAGTTTCAACAAGATCATCTAAACTATCATGTTGCTGTTCATCTGAAGCAACTTCAGTTTGCTCCTCAGTTACAATACTGTGTTCCTCCATTTCAAACATTTCTGTGTGTGTGGACCCAGAATGTTCTTCTAGCTGCTGGTCACCATCATTACTCTCATTCATTAGCTTAATAGTACGTCAGTTACGACAGAAAGAACTTGCTCTTTTTTAAGCTCATAGTCTTGCAGAAACTTTTCCACCAAGACCTGGAGAAACTCACTGGTGTGATGAGCTTTGGTGTCTTTTACTGCCAATGTCTTGGTAACTATTTCATTTTTGTCACAAACAAATCGGACATTGATGGCAAAATAGTTCACTCTGTGACGTGTGCAGGCATCCATTTTAAGAAACAGAAAGCGTCCCTTGAGAGTTTTTTAAGTTCTTCCTTTTGTTTAAAAGCTTATTCGATTACTAATTTTCTAATACTCTCTCTCACCAAGCTTGCGGGCCATTTCCCCATTCAGACACATAAAAGCTGGTCGTGAAAATAATGAAATAGGCACACTATCCTTTACAACAAGCTCTATGATCTGTTTTTTAAATGTATCTACTGTCATTGTCACAGTAACTTTGTCACTGACAAAATATCTTGCAAGTGATGGCTGCAAAGTTCTCTGCTCCTTTGTTTGGCTGGAAGAGCTGGGCACTGGTTCATTGGTTTGGATGCAGTCTTTCTCATCCACTGCTTTCAGTACTTCTGGATGAAAGCGCTGTAAATGTATCTTTAGATTAGAAGCTCTGGCAGGAGCATTTTTATCTTTGCCTGAATATGCAATGATCTTGGTTTCACAGCATTTGTTTTCGTCTGGATCATTTGTCACACACTGACAGACATAATGTTTTCTATCTTGAGTGATGGTGAAATGTTCAAATACAGCTGATTTAATGTGATGCTTCTTTGACATTCTCAGGTTTTTAATTCTGCATTCACAATCCAAATGACAATTGTTTTTCCTAAAAACAATTGTACAAAATTATTGCCAGGTCGTACAACTGATATAGTGGTCAGTAATACTGTTATTCCTCATGTACTCACAGTTAACTGATGCAAAGTTTGTTGAAAGGATAATACTTCTTACAGTCTTCCTCTTCTGAGTAGCAGCTGTGAGATGCTTGGAAGACCCACACCTAGTAAACATCTAGTCTAGAGGAGGAGCTTTACTACTAAGAATTTGCAACACATTTTCACTTTCAGTTTCATACATTGTAAGTAGGGGGGTTGGGGCAGCATGAGGTTAACCAAGTATAATATTAGATAAGGGCAGTGGAGAACAGTGACACACAAGAAGTAAGAAATGTCTCTATCTCCAGCAGAACTGCTTATTACTGTTGTTCATAGTTTGATAGAACATATATATTTGAGTAACATTTATAAAATTCATATGAAAGTTCAATTATGAAATATTAATACATTTTTTTTTAAAGCTGGAGTCGGAACATTTCTACCGACTCCGACTCCAACCAAAACTAACTCCGACTCACGACTCGACTCCACAGCCCTGGATGTCACACAGGTCCTGCAAGTACCGAAGCTTCACTCCAGGTACCGCTGGACTTTATACATTGAGCTCCTGTCACCGGCCGGGACAGCACTCAAACTTTTTTTACTTATTCTGCATTACCTTTGCCTACTATTTCATCCGTGACTCCAGCACCTATGAGACCACAGGAAAACCTTGTGAAGGCATTCACACTCCAGCATCGAAACCCAGCATCCAAAGAGGATCACTGTGATTTGCTGTGTATCTTTTTGGCATACTATGCAATATGGTGCACGTACTAGGTCATATTTCCTTATTGTAGAGCTTCACTGCAACTAGGAGTTTTAGAGTTATAAGGTAACATAGTATTTAACCCCTTCTATGGATCCCGGTGATTCTGTGACATATTGTACCTCATGACACTGGTAAAATTTCTTTGATATTACTTGTGTTTATTTGTGAAAAAAAAACGGAAATTGTGAAAATTTTGCAATTTTCCAACTTTAAATTTTCATGCCCTTAAATCACACAGATATATCACACAAAATACTTAAGTAACATTTCCCACATGTCTACTTTACATCAGCATAATTTTGGAACCAAATTTTTTTTTTTTGTTAGGAAGTTATAAGGGTTAAAAGTTGACCAGCGATTTCTCATTTTTTGCAACACCATTTTTTTTTAGGGACCACATCACATCTGAAGTCACTTTGAGGGGTCTATATGATAGAAAAAAAGAATTATTCTTACCGTTAATTCGGTTTCTAGTAGCATTCCACGACAGCATATGGGAGGATGTCTCCTTGTCCTATTGGGGGACAGGAATACAGAGAGGTTAAAAACCCCTCCCACCTCCCGTTAACCAGTGTTTTACCACCACATTTAGGAACGGTTACCTTTAGTATTCTCAGAACTTAATCCAAGAATTTCGGGAGGGAATTGGCGCTGTCGTGGAATGCTACTAGAAACCGAATTAACGGTAAGAATAATTATTTTTTCTCTAGTAGCCTTCCACGACAGCATAGGAGGTATACCAACCAATTCAAATTTTAAGGGGGGGTTATGGCCTGGAGAACTTTCCGGCCAAAAGCTAGGTCCCGATTGGACCAAAAGTCCAATCTGTAATGCTTCGTAAAAGTATGTAATGAAGACCATGTTGCAGCCCTGCAAATCTGCTCAGACGAAGCTCCAGCTCTTTCAGCCCAGGATGTTGCTACGGATCTTGTTGAGTGGGCCTTCAGGCTCGCTGGTGGAGCTATATTCTGGGCCAAGTAAGCTTCAGATATGGTTTTCTTTATCCAAGTGGCGATTGTAGTTTTTGCCACTTTTTTACCTCTAAAAGATGATGAGAAATCAAGGTAGTGAAGAACAATTCTTCTAACATCCAGGGTATGTAACTGTTGTTCTTTTAGGTTTGCCGGTTTATTGCAAAAAGAAGGTAAAACTATGTCCTGTGATCGGTGAAAATCTGATACAACCTTGGGAAGAAAAGATGGATCAGGACGAAATATGATAGCGTCATCTCTGATGAGCAAATATGGTTCTCGTATTGAGAGGGCCTGTAATTCCCCTATTCTTCTGGCTGTGGAAATGGCGATCAAAAATGCTGTTTTACATGCTAGTAATTGAGGGGAACATGTCACCAAAGGTTCAAAGGGGGGTCCTGTAAGGCCCTTGAGAACTATGTTTAAGTCCCATGGTGGGACAATAATTTGTTTCCTAGGGTTCAGTCTGAGTGCTGACACCATGAATCTTTTAATCCACTTATGGCCCGCTAAATTTTGGTCATACACCGAACTTAGAGCTGACACCTGGACTTTTAATGTGTTTGGTCTGAGACCAAGTTCCAACCCTTTCTGTAAAAAGTCCAGTATTTTAGATATATCAGGACGCAATGGGTCTGGAATATCAGGGTGACACCAGGAGGAGAACTTTTTCCAGACCTTGTTGTAAATAGTATTAGTTATTGGTTTCCTGGATTTTTGAAGAGTGGCGATCACAGCTCCTGAAAGTCCTTTCTCTCTGAGAACCCGGGCTTCAACAGCCAAGCTGCTAGGTTCAGTTTCCGGGGATCTGGAAGATGGAGATGACCTTGTTGGAGAAGATCGACCTCCGGTTGCAACTGAATTGGTCCTTCTGCCCGTAACTCCAGAATGAGATGGAACCAACTTCTCTTTGGCCAGGCTGGAGCTACTAGTATGACCGGGACTTGATCGTCTAGGATCTTTCTCAGAGTTTTTGCCAGAAGAGGTATCGGGGGAAAAACGTAGGCCAGTCGGAAATTCCAAGGATGACTGAACGCATCTACCCCTAGGCATCCATCTCCTGGATTTAGGGAAAAAAATGTTTCTACCTGGGCATTCTGCCCCGAGGCCATCAAATCCACATCGGGAAGGCCCCACAACTCAGTAAGTGACCTGAAGACTTTTCTCTTTAGGCTCCATTCTCCTGGTTGCAGGTCTTGACGGCTCAGGAAGTCTGCCTGGTAATTCTCTGAGCCTTTCAGGTGAACTGCTGATAAGGAAAGGAATTTGGCTTCGACCCATTGGAGAATCTGATTTGAAATGTTCCTCAGACTGTTGAATTTGGGGCTCCCTTGGTGCTTGAGATGAGCCACTGTAGTCATGTTGTCCGAAAGAACTCTGACATGATAACCTGAGATTAGAGAACTGGCTGCCTGAAAGGCTTTTAGTACTGCCTTTAGTTCCCTGTAGTTGGAGGATTTGGCGCTGTCCTGCTGACACCATAGGCCCTGGAAGGGAGTCTGTAGCACCACTGCTCCCCAGCCTCTCGAACTTGCGTCGGTTGTCACTGTCAACAAGGGAGCTTGAGACCAGTCTATTCCCTTGCGTAGGTTTGAAAGATTTAACCACCAAGACAGGGAGGTTTTGACCCTTCCTGGAGTTCGTATCTTCTTGTTCAGCAAGGCAGGGTTTCCATTCCAATTTTCTAGAATGTGTGCCTGAAGAACTCTGGAATGGGCCTGAGCCCATGCCGCGGATTGTATACAGGCTGTCATTGACCCTAGCAGGGACATAGCTGCCCTCAGCGATGGAGTTGTTTGACTTCTGAAGGCTAGAGTCTTGGATATCAGGTCTTGGCGGTGGTCGTCTGGTAGATATGAAGTCTGATTCTCTGCATCCAGGAGGACACCTAGAAACCTTATTACTTTTGAAGGTTGGAGTTGAGACTTCTTTATGTTGACGATCCAACCTAAACTCTGAAGGATGTCTTGAGTTTGGTGTAACCTTCTCTCGAGGATCCTGGCTGAGGGACCGATAATTAGAAGGTCGTCTAGATAGGGGACTATAGCCACTCCTTGTTTTCGAATATGAGCTATCGTTTCCGCCATAATCCTCGAGAATACCCTTGGGGCTGACGAAATGCCGAAGGGGAGTACTTTGAACTGAAAATGTACTATCTCGTGATCTAGACGGACCGCAAATCTCAGAAACTTCCGATGAAGAGGATGTATTGGAATGTGAAAATAGGCGTCTCTGAGATCTATGGTTGCCATAAACGAGTAACGGGTTATCAAGGGAATGGCTGACTTTACCGATTCCATCTTGAATCTCTGGTAGGAAACTGAATGGTTGAGGTTTTTTCAGATTTATTATGATCCGAGCTTTCCCCGACGGTTTTTTTACTATGAAAATGCGGGAGTAATGGCCTTTCCCTTGCTCGTCTCGTGGAACCATGGATATTGCGTCTGAGGCTACCAGATTTTGGATCTCTGTAGCGATCAAAGATTGACTCTCTTGTGATGGTAGGGAGGTTACTCTGAATAGTGGAGGAGGGGGAGACTCGAAATCTATTAAGAGACCATCTCTTATTACATTCAACACCCAGCGGCTGCTGGAAATCTTTTGCCAGTTGTTTAGGAATTTCGAGAGTCTCCCTCCTACCTGTTGGGAGTCATTGCTTCTCCTGTTGTGCCTGCTGGGGGACGAGGATATTTTTAGGTTTCCCTTTTGCATGACTCCATCTTCCCGTCTTCCCTTTACCTCTATACTGAGTAGGTTGAGCCCGGGAAGGTTGAAAAACTCACTTCTTGGGAGGCCTTTGTTCTGGAAGAGCTTTCTTCCTATCCGTTGCCTTTTCCAGGATGTCATCCAGGGCTGGCCCGAATACATAGTCGCCTTTAAAGGGAATGGAGCACAATTTAATTTTGGAAGTAACATCACCGTTCCACATTTTAAACCAGAGGGCTCTACGGGCCGAATTCGTTTGGACCAGGTTCCTAGCCGCAATACGTATGGATTCCAAAGAGGAGTCAGCTAAAAAACCCGCTGCTTTATGCAGGATAGGTAGAGAGTCTAGCATGTCATCTCTTGGAGTGCCCTGGGAGATATGAGTTTCCAGTTCCTGAAGCCAGTGATGAAGAGATCTGGCAACGCAGGTGGATGCTATATTACCCTTAAGGGCCGAAGTGGAAGTCTCCCAAGATTTTTTAAGAAGACTTTCGACTTTCCTGTCCATGGGATCTTTCAGTTGGGAGGAATCTTCAAACGGTAGTGCCGTTTTCTTTGCTACCCTCGCCACTTGTACGTCCACTTTAGGGATATCCCATTTGACAGAATTTTCATCCAGAGGAAATCTATTTTTAAACTCTGAAGGGATCGTGAGGCGTTTCTCTGGAAGCTCCCACTCCCGATTTATCATGTCTAATATACTCTTATGGACTGGAAAGCCGACCAACCGCTCCGCCTGGGCCCCGCCAAAAAATTCATCCTGTACGGAATGAGGGACCGGTAGGTCCTCCAACCCCATAGTGTTACGTACCGCACTTACTAGTTCCTCAATATATTCTGAGGAGAAAAGGAATTTCCTTAATTCCGCGGTTTTATGAACTAAGGGATTCTCCCACTTGGTTGATGACGACCCTTGGGAAATATCGGACTCGGAATCCGAAGGTTCCGCCTGAATCTTTCTCTTTTTTGGGAGAGATGGACCAGGTGAGGGTGGTGGAGGCGGGGGTGGGGGGGTTAATGCGGCCAGCGAAGATTGCACTTCTTGTTTCACCAGGGTGCGGATCTCGTCAAGCCACGAGGGATGCTCTGCACTAATCACTTTATCCGTGCACTTTTGACAGAGTTTTTTCTCCCATTTGGGAGGTAATTTAAGGGAACAAATTGCGCATTTATTCCTTTTAATCGAGGGTCTCTGGGCGGAACCTTCTCCCTGTAACAAAGGGAGAGATGAAAAAAAGGGGGGGGCCCAGGAGCCTCTAATAAGGGAGGGGGCCTTAGTACTCACTGAGGCCAGAGAAGCGCTGAGCTCTGCAGTTGCAGGGCTGGACGTCTCCATGGCAGGAAGATTCGGCCCAAGGGCGCTTACCTGCAGACGTTTTCGGCAGTTTATATACCGTCGGTATAAGCGCTGCCCAGCGCTTGGATTCCCCCTCCCCCTCCGGTCCCAGCGCAGGTGGAAGACGTGCGCTATCGGAGACAGGGGCTTGCAGGAGCCCTGCGTTTCACCGCAGTGGAATGCAAGACCCGGAAATGATGCAGCACTTCCGGGTCACCGCACGTGGAGGGGAAGACGCCGGAGAGCTGCCTTTCAGGTGAACTGTCAGGAGGCCTACGGCGGGGAGAGACGGACCGCTTTATCCCCTAAGGAGACGCAGGGAGTCCGTCTCGATGTGGTCCCGAGTCGGGAGCAGCTCTGGAGGAGGGAGACACAAAGGCCCCGACCACCGCCGCCCGGCATAAATATATCGCACATGGAGTGCGTCCAGGTACTGCTGCACAGCCGGCCACCAGCGTACTAGGATCTCTCCGTGCCCCAAGGGGGGCAGGAAAACACTGGTTAACGGGAGGTGGGAGGGGTTTTTAACCTCTCTGTATTCCTGTCCCCCAATAGGACAAGGAGACATCCTCCCATATGCTGTCGTGGAAGGCTACTAGAGAAATAACCAAAAGTGACACCATTCTAAAAACTGCACCCCTCAAGGTGCTCAAAACCACATTCAAGAAGTTTATTAACCCTTCAGGTGCTTCACAGGAATTTTTGGAATGTTTAAAAAAAAAAAATGAACATTTAACTTTTTTCCATAAAAATTTTAATTCAGTTCCAATTTTTTTTATTTTACCAAGGGTAACAGGAGAAATTGGACCCCAAAAGATATTGTGCAATTTCTCTTGAGTACGCTGATACCACATATGTGGGGGTTACCACTGTTTGGGCGAATGGCAGAGCTTGGAAGGGACGGAGCGCCGTTTGACTTTTCAATGCAAATCTGGCTGGAATTAAGATCGGACGCCATGTCACGTGTGGAGAGTCGCTGATATGCCTAAACAGTGGAAAACCCCACAAGTGACATTATTTTGGAAACTAGACCTCCCAAGGAACTTATCTAGATGTGCCTTAACAGTGGCAATGCCCAACAAGTGCCTCCTTTTTGGAACCAATCTACTGTTTCCTGGTGTGTGAATTTTATAAGTGACCCCGGATCTCATCCCAGCTCAGTCCAGCTGGGAAGAGAGCCCAGTGATCGGATGGGACTGCGGTGACTTCAGCGAGATCCCCGTTAGCACCGTGAGCCCTTGCGATGCTAGCAGGGATCTCCCCGGATGTCACCACAGCTTAGCCCGGCTGGGAATGGAGCCCAGTGACCGGAGGTAACCTCTATGACGTCACCCCCGGTTACTGATGCTGTGTTCCCAGCAGCTCATTCAACAGTGGTTCTCAGAGTGGATGTCGCATCTTGGCACCGTCCAGGTTGAAAACTAATGTTTTTATGATTGGCAGCTGTCACACGCTAAAAGATGCTTTTTATTGCAAAAAATAGTTTTTGCATCACCACATTTTGAGAGCTATAATCTTTCCATATTTTGGCCCACAGAGTCATGTGAGGTCTTGTTTTTTGAGGGACGAGTTGACGTTTTTATTAGTACCATTTTCGGGCACATATTTTTTGATCGCCTTCTATTCCGATTTTTGGGAGACAAAATGAGCAAAAACCAGCAATTCATGAATTTTCGTGTCTGATAAGACAGTTTTATTCTTCGGGTCAGTACGATTACAATACCTCATTTAGATTTTTTTTATGTTTTGGCGCTTTTATACATTAAAAACAATTTTATAGAAAAAAGAATTATTTTTGCATCGCTTTATTATGAAAGCTATAAATTTTTTATTTTTCCGCTGATGGAGCTGTATGGCGGCTCGGTTTTTGCGGGACAAGATGACATTTTCTGCGGTACCGTGTTTACTTATATCCGTCTTTTTCATCGTGTGTTATTCCACTTTTTGTTCGGTGGTATGGTAAAGCATTGTCTTTTTTTATGTTGTTCGCTAAAGGGGTTAACTCTTGGGACAGTTTTATAGGTCGTGTCGTTGCGGACACGGCGATACCAAATGTGTACTTTTATTGTTTTTTTTTTTTTCATTCAAATATTTATTTATGATAGAATATATATTGATTTTTTTTACTATTTATTTTTTTATATTTTTACAATTATTTAAATTTTTTTTTTACTTTTTCCTAACTTTTGTTTTACTTTGTCCCACTATGGGACAATCATTTTTTACAGGCTGATCGCTTCTATAGCATGCAGATGAAGCAGGACCTGCATGATATAGATGCTGTCAGCGCTGCACTGACAGGGAGACTTGCTGATCATGCACCGCGCACGATCAGGAAGTTTACTTAGCGCCGGACGTGGCCATGACGACATCCGGCTCACCATGGCAACGATCGGGACCCCGCTTCATGCCGCGGGGTCTCCAATCCAAAAGGCAGAAGGGCTGTCAGCCCCTGTGCCGGCTCCTGAATGCTGCGATCTTGTTACATCGCAGTATTTTGGGGCTTAAAGTGTCGGGTGTCCGCTGTCAGAATCAGCTCACACCCGGCTGTGATCGGCCGCGCTCACGATCACGTACTATACCGTCCATGGTCAAATTGTGCCAGGTCACATGGACGGTATAGTACGTAGGATGTCAGAAAGGGATTAAATATTTTTTGGCGTTATGGATAATTCTTTACTAGTGATGGGAAGGGTACTATATGATATCATTGCGTGAAAGTGTCCAGCTCCTTTGTGAAACATGCTATTATACCATGCTAGAACCTTTACATTGGATTTTTTTTATCTTATACATTGTAGATGGAATTTCACCCAGAATTATGTGGAACTAAACACTTACCTGGGGGTTAGTTGTAACATAGAAACCAGACACACCGGCTTTCTCTAAAGTATTTTGCTGGTCTATAACTTTTTGGTCTAATTCTAGAACTATCTTTTCATCCATCATTCGTTGTTCCTCTCGGATTCTCTGTTCAAGAGCCTAGGGACATAACATAAATGATAATAATAATAATGAAATACAGATAAAAAGGCATCTAAAAAAGGACGTTTTCCAGGTTCCTCTTAATTAAGTCCACAGGCTTGCACTATGTAAAATAATATCAGCCTGGCATTCCAGTGCTGACTCTTGGCCACAGCTCAGTCTTTTGCATCATTTGACTATTGTGGCCATTCGCTGGGCTCTCAGGTCTTGTGTCATCTACATCAGCATGACCACTGACCCAAGTCCTGAGATTGTGCCATTACCGCTGCTGTCATGTCAATAAAGACCCCAGATAGCAATGAGATGCCAGGGGGTAAGGCCGATTATTTTATTTTTACGTAGAAGATGCTTGTATAGGAAAAAGTAAGGGAGACCTGGAAAACACCTTTAACTCACATTAAATAAGTAATGGTGGAAACAACATTTCTGGTGTTAAACTAATATTTTTTCCACCAAACTAAAGCCACTCTAATCCATGGACTGTGTACAATTCTGCATCAATGCACTAATCGAGTGAGTGGGGATGACTTGCAATATTTCACAGCTCATAGACAAATGATGATGCTATTTTCTGGATAAGCGTTCCATTCCAGGAAAACAATCCTCAGCAAATCAGTGCAGAAAAAAAATGCTCTGCACCACTTCATTGTTCACCAGACACCACTTTTAGTAGCAGCTGAGCCTGATATTAACTCTCACTTCCATTCACTTAGATCTGGACTTAGTCACCCTGTGCTGTACTGCCAGATACAACTGCTACTGAAAGCAGGCTGTGTCTGCTAAACAATGAAGGAAAATGGCACTTAAAAGCCATCGCACCAGCAGATTACAGGAATTAAGAGTCAGACCCCCTCCAATGAAGGACTTAAGGCCGAACCAATGCCTAGGCCATCAACTAACTCACTGCAGTACAACAGATCCGGTTGTGGTAGTGGGCACAGATTTATAAAACAGGATAAAAACAACTTACTGGTTTAGAGTCTAGCCATGGCACTAAAGCAGTATCATAGAAGACTAATGATCATGCCGTGCACCCACAGAATATGACATGAAATGGGAATGGGTTTACTGTTCTATATTATATAAAGACTATGCATACTCATTACAAAAATATCAAAGGCATAGTGACTCTCAATTACAAGAATGCCAGACATTGAATATCCTGACTCCATGACCAGCTGTAATCTCGCCCTTCTAATCTAGGCTTAGCTGTCTCTTCTTGAGATTTCTTTATTCTTCGTTGCAGTTTACAGTTACCTATTTAATGAGTCTCGTTGCAGGGCACAGCGTGGAAGATGTAATTTTACTGCAAATTAATTTGGTTTAGGA
Organism: Oophaga sylvatica; assembly: GCA_033576555.1. Taxonomy (NCBI): domain Eukaryota; kingdom Metazoa; phylum Chordata; class Amphibia; order Anura; family Dendrobatidae; genus Oophaga; species Oophaga sylvatica. The sequence continues at coordinate 759,586,407 of JARQOD010000001.1, forward strand.
TGTGAAATGAACAGATTCTGGATGGGAGCCTGTTCCTCAGCACTTAATCATGTCACATTACAGCTGCCCTCCTAAGTATGCTGTAATCTCCCTTACTATCAATTGTGGACTATCAAGAAACGCAGAATCAAGAATGCTGGAACTTCCATGAATTTCTGCGTACAGTATGACTGAATACAAAGAAGCCTCTTCAAGGCCATAGTCATCCTCAGACCAGTGTTTTGTGTGACTGATAATGGAAACCCATACAGTCTATTCATACTGCACGATTATCATGCATGAGCGATTCCAGGAATGTTCATTTTCAGATAAACGTGCAGTCTAAATAGGCTGCCAATCACCTGATGAGGACAATGGCAGCCTATGCACATCAGATATATATTGTATACGCTTTCCAGTGGCCATAGATACTGTGGATCAGCTACCATTGAAGGGAATGTGTGCTGAATGGAAGTACCTGGGGAAGGCCAAGACTGTGCTGATCTGCCTCTGCCACCAGAGCTGGATTGCCAGATCCCCACTAATCTGATATTGATGATCTATCATCAGGATCATGTTTAATATGTATCATCTTCAAGTTTATTGTTCATATTGGGTGGACACACTATTGATTTTCTGCAAGTGAATGTTAACAAATCTCATTCACTTGCTGAGTGAAAAAAAGTGAATTTAAAATTGCAGCATATCAATTGTTTTCTGCGCTTTTCTCAACGGATTTGACACTTTGCAATGCAGTGGACCCATCTGCAATGAAATCTGCATGTAAAGCAGAAAATAGGTTATCTGATAAATCCCTAGTGCTCAGCACTGTACTGACCTCTAGCTCCCTCTGCTGGGTGGATTGTAGTACAGACATATTGTGCGCTTTACAGGACTGCTGAGCCTCTTTATGCTTCTTCAGGAGATCCTGTTTTAACACTTTACAAAGAGAAAAAGAGGCACACTGTTATATAAGCACTAAACAAAAAAGTATTTGTAATTTAGGCAGTTATGAGTGGAACATCAAAACTTAATTTACATGAGGTCTCATTAAATGTTTGTTATGTAGGATAAAGAGCATGCCCAACACATCCAGATTACAGCAGCTCTAAATGCTGGTAATAAATAAAACACTCCAGGCCTGGGTGCCCCAGTATAACAGAATCAGTGACATATAGGTTAGGGCAGGGTTGTGAATATCAGCATGCCCAGAAATCCAGAAATGTATGGTACAACTTCAAACATTCATCTTAGTATTGGTTCACAGACTGTACACAAAATCTCTATTCACTGGTAGCAATTAAAATAAATACAAAAAAAATAATCCCCATAAAAAGGACAATCCAGAGTGGTATAAGACACCTGTTACAAGAGGAGAGGGCAGTCACCCTATTCTGTCCCCACCTGAAAGGCTGAGGTTGGCACCCTCTTGAACGCAAATGTGGCCCCCGCTCCACAACGGCTCTCCCTATAGGTACTTATAAGACCCTACTGTGATGACATTGTAGGGACAGACCACAAAATGGTAATACAATATGAATTATCTCGGACCAATCCTCTGACCAAAATAAACAGACAATACTGCAGTACATGAAATATTCTAAATGAAGAGAATGCTGCAAAAATGTGAATATATCAAGATACCAGCAACACGTACCTCCTGGTACAAGAACATATGTATAGATCATCACATATATCCATATATAACTCTAATCACAAGATTTCCAATAAAATCACAAAAAGTGCTGAGTAAGGAGAAGCTAAGCAAGAAATAAGACAACAACAGGTAACATCCCCAGGATTAGGACAGCACTCACTGCAGCTAAACAAGGGTTTAACACCCACAAAACACAGAAATATATGAAGAAAATACACACAAATCGCTCACCACAACATATAGCATATGCAACAATCACATATGCCACACTACGCGTTTCTCCTCAATAGGCTCATCAGGAGTACATACTGTGCATTTCATTACAAAGGACCAAAAATTCTAGGAAATCACAGCTCAGAGAGATGTAGATAGCCTTGTAATAAAGTGCATAGCGCACGCTCCCATTCAACGCCATCAAAGGCTTTTGTCACATCAAATGACAACACTGCCCAGCCACCCTCTTCACTAGGAGAAAGTTGCAGATTAAGGAACAACATCCTCAGATTAATCGCAATAGATTTTGCAGGCATAAAGCCACTCTGGTCCCAACCTACTAACTGGGAGACAACTTTAATAAGGTGCAGTGCCAAAACTTGGGTCAAAGTTTTAATGTCCGGGTTAAAAAGGCATACCTCTTGATTGCCTCTGTCATACCTGACATTCCATGATACCACTTGTATTCGATTAGTCATATGTACCCTAGTGAACATAAGTTGAGGGCCAGACCCTCCAGTATTGAAGAAATAAAGCACACATCATTGACTAACCAAGGGTTAGCTCCTTAGTATAGATGAGCGAGTATACTCCTTGCTCGGGTTTTCCCGAGCATGCTTTGGTGTCCTCCGAGTATTTTGGCGTGCTCGGAGATCTAGTGTTTGTGGCAGCTGCATGATTTGCGGCTGCTAGGCAGCCTGAATACATGTGTGGAATTCCTAACAAACAGGCAATCCCAACATGTATTCAGACTGTCTAGCAGCCATAAATCATGCAGCTGCATCGACAAACACTACATCTCCGAGCACGCCAAAACACTCGGAGGACAACCGGGCATGCTAGGGAAAACCCGAGCAACGAGCATACTATACTCACTCATCACTACGCCTTAGCAATCAAACCCCATCTTTTCTTTATACAGCCACTTTTCAGATAACGAGCATCAAAAATACCTAAAATTCAAATATGAGTAGGAACACCTAAATAACCAAACATCATCATCCAACCCGGTAGAAACCATTTTGGATAGAGCATATACCCGACTGGTGTATCGCAATGACTCCTACTGAAAATGAGATTTTCACCATCTTGGGTTTTTTCACCCAAAATATTAGAATTATATATCACGACAGTGTATAAAACAACACATAGCAGTCGTCATGTGACACGTGGTCCAGCAAAGGATTCCCTTGTCCTGAAGGGGTTATGCACAATTAAGTGACAAATTCTCCCAGCTCCCGTTGCATAAGGCCTTCTCGTTAGCGTCCAACCATGCCAACACATCTGCCAGGAACTTGAAGAAATGGACCTTGTTAAAAGCCAGCACACAAAGCTTTGCAAGGTACAACATGGAGTACAGAATAGAAAGAGCTTTGAGACATTTCTTGATATCCAGAAATGTTGGACGTTTCTTCTGCTGAGAAGTCTGGTCTGGGTAGAGATTTTATTGCCATTTTTTATTAGGGAATGATGATCTCTGGCTTTGCCAATATAGTGTCTCTGACCCTGAAGTGTAACAGTTTTATAAGCACTAGCCTAGATATGGCGCCCAGTGCGACTGGGAACTCTATGGGCCCTTTCAATAGCAAAAAACGGTGATAAATTTGTCAAAGCAAGTTTATCTAGAAGCCACATTTCAAAGAAAGATACCGGATTTCGCCGCTCCCTCCTTCTCTGGAACACCCACCAAGCGGATGTTACTGAGACACGATCTATTTTCCAAATCGTCCGTCTTGCTGATTAGTAAGCTCACATCATGAGATGTTCTCTTTAACTAGTTGAGTATGGGTGAAAGTTGACCCTCCACTGTACTTACTCTGTCTTCAACCTCTAACTCTTTCAGATACACCATTACTTTCCTGCTTAAAAGGGATTCATGTCCTCTCTCAAGTTTTTCACATGTATAGAAAGAATATTAAGAGTCTCAATATTAGCCATAATGGCACATAATGTCCCTTTGGAAGTGTGTGGGTTAAAGCACATGCCTCCTTCCTGTTAGCACCCAGGCTCGGTGAGGCAAGCCACCAGGAGTGGACCCTCTGGATCATGGCACCGAGGGGCCTCCGGGCGAGCGACCAGATGGAACCGACCCCTGTACAGGGACCGTTAGGAGCAGGCCCAGAGGTTCGGGTACCACGATAGCCGGTGACCAAGAGGGGCAGCTCTCTAGGAAAGCGGGGAGCCCCCTCTATGGGACAGACGGGGTACGGAGTACCTAGGTGAAGCAAAAGAAGAGAGGGCCTGGAGTAGGACCGAAAGCGTGGACCGCGGGACAACGGGATGGAGACCGGACCAGAGTAGGACTACAGGTGGGGAGGTACGGAGCAGCGGGACGGAGCAGGGCACTGAGACAGGACCACGGACGGAGAGAGACAGGACCAGAGTAGGACCACAAGACAGGAAGGACGGAGCAGGAGACAGGGCCAGAGTGGGACCACAGGCAGGGAGGGACGGAGCACCGGGACGGAGCAGGACACAGAGACAGGACTACGGACGGAGCAGGATCTGCAGGGAAACAAGCAGGGGAAGGGTGAAACACAGGGTAAATGTAAGTGCAGCCTGACATGCAGTATACACATAAAGATCAGGCGCCTCCATTACTGGAGGGCGGCCTGATATACATCCTGGTAGCCTCCCATTGGTCTGGCGGTGCTTCCGGGTCAGGGCACCGCCGGAGCTCAAGGAGGCTGAGGGAGACGCGGCCGCTGCCTATGTCGCATGCGCATAGCGTGCAGTGACGCCGTCGGCAACGGACCAGAAGGAGCAGGGCGGCGAGGCTGTCGGCTGAGGAGAGGCTGCGGTGCTGGAACGGAGAGGTGAGTATTCAGAGCAGCGGCAGGCGTAACACTTCCCAGCACCTATAGCATGACGTGACAGATTGCCATTTGATTCTCCCTGGAAAACAGGCCCAGAGACGGAAGCCATAGCTCCACTTTCTCCCTCCTGAAAAGAAAGTCCCCAAAAGGTGAAGTACCCCTTTAAGAAACCAACGAACAATGAATATTTGAGCAGGACCACAGGACATTCCATAAGCGGCTGGTAGGTAAGCGGTAGGCCTTTTCCTGTAATTCTATAGAGCCACTGATGTCTGTGGAGTGGAGCAAGCAGTAATCCGAGGAGGCCAGTTCTCCCGATTGATTGGGCTCCCAATGGCAGGACCCACACCTACCTGACATCTATGGGTATGCACTGAATGCCAGAGATTAAATTGTCCATTTAAATTAATAGATTTTCTACTTTCAAAAACATTAAAAGACAACTATGTCATGTGAAAGAGTGAACTGAGGATGTACACATGGCGAGGAGGGGATATGAAAAGAGGGTCCACCACATCTGCAAAAAGCAACAGATAATATTACAGGATCAAAGGTAACATGCAAATGTTAAAAAAATCACTTTGTCAGCAGATATCAGGGAATAGTTACGATTTTATCAATATACACTAAGTTACTGAAGGGTTTTCCGCTTCAGAATGAGAAAATGTATGCTTTAAAAGGGGTATTCTAACCTCCAAGGTCCTATCCCAATATGTAGTAGGTGTGATAATAATAATAACAACAAACACCTCCAGTTAGAAAAGTAGTATAGTTCTAACGTTTTGCTATATCTCTTTCCTCACGTCCAGGCATTACGGGACCTTAGCTGTCCATGGTTATGATCAGTAGCAACTAGCCAACTGTCACTATATCAATGGTCTAACCATGGATATCCAAGGTCCTGCATTGCCTGCACATGAGGAAAGTGACCTAGCAAATCATAGGAACTACACTGTGTTCCAAATTATTATGGAAAAATTGTTTAGGAGTGATAAGGTAAGATTTTTTTTTTGTCAGTTAAACTCATTGATGGTGATGTGTGTCAGGGCTCTTTATATCACTGTAAGCAATTGCAGACACCTGTGCTAATTAGTTTGGCTGGTGTGTCCAATGAAAGGCAAGACTACTTAAGAAGGCTGTCCCACATTATTAAGCAGCCTACATTTTCTGCCAAAATGGGAAAGAAAAAGGATGTGTCGGCTGCTGAGAAGCAACAAATTGTGGAATGTTTAGGTCAAGGCATGACTACAATCAACATTGCCAAGACACTTCATCGTGATCATCGCACAATCAAGAAGTATGTAGCTGATTCACAGTACACACGTGTGCGTGCTGATAAGGGAAAATTGAGGACTCTTTCATACAGGCAATTACGTCAGGTTAAAAGAGCAGCGGCAAAAAAGCCTTGTCAAGGCAGCAGAAAAGTTTTTGAAGCTGCTGGTGCCTCCAACGTCCCCCGAAACAACAAGATGCAGGGTCCTTCAGAGGTTTGCAGCTGTGTGTAAGCCATCCTGTCGACCTCCTCTATCCACTGCACACAAGCAGAAACGGCTCCAGTGGGCCAAACAATACATGAAGACTGACTTCAAAACTGTTTTGTTCACCGATGAGTGCCGTGCAACGCTCGATGGTCCAGATGGATGGAGTGGAGGATGGCTGGTTGATGGACACCCCATGCAAACACGGCTACGGCGCCAACAAGGAGGAGGTGGAGTAATGTTTTGGGCTGGAATCATGGGGAGAGAGATTGTCGGCCCCTTTAGGATCCCTGAAGGGGTAAAGATGAACTCCATAGTGTATGTTGAGTTTCTCAAAGAGCACTTCCTGCCATGGTTCAAGAAGAAGAACCGTGCATTCCGCAGCAAGATCATTTTCATGCATGATAATGCACCGTCTCATGCTGCACATAACATCTGCATCTCTGGCTGCTATGGGCATAAAAGGGGACAAACTTATGGTGTGGCCCCCATGCTCCCCTGACCTCAACCCCATTGAGAACCTCTGGAGCATCATCAAAAGGAGTGTCTATGATGGCGGGAGGCAGTTCACATCTAAGCAACAGCTCTGGGAGGGCATTCTGTCCTCATGCAAAACAACTGAAGCAGAAACCATCCAAAACCTGACAAATTCAATGGACGAGAGAGTTCAAAAGCTCCTTTCGAACAAGGGGTCCTATGTGCAAATGTAACATCACCTAGAATAAAGTTTTGAGTTGAAAACTGTTTGATTTCAGTTTGTAATAACCTGCTAATGCTTATACCGTATATACTCATGTATAAGCCGACCCGTGTATAAGCCGACCCCCCTAATTTTGCCACAAAAAACTGGGAAAAAACTTATTGACTCGCGTATAAGCCTAGGGTGAAAAATGATTAGGCCCCCACAAACTGCACAGATTATGCCCCCGTATGATCCACAGGTTATGCCCCCATATGCTGAACAGATTATGCCCCATATGCTGCAGATTATGCCCCCATAAAGCTCAGATTATGCCCCCAAAATGCCATCACAGATTATGCCCCATATGCTCACAGATTATGCCCCATAGTAATATGCCCCAGCTCCACATTATGCCCCTGCTCAAAATAGCCAAAATATAGAATATATAGACCCCACTCTCAACCCCTCTCGTCACTGTGGGGCCAGGTGCCGGTGTCCTGAGCAGGCGGTGACACTGGCGCGCTATGGGGGACAGGTGCCGGTGTCACCGCTCGCTCAGGACCCGGCCCTGAGATATTTACCTGTCCTCTCTCCACCGCTGCGCACTTCTCCCTCTTACGGGTCCTCGGCAGTGAATGATCAGGCAGAGGGCGCGGCGCGCACTAACGACGTCATCGCACCCTCTGCCTGAACATTCACAGCCAGAGGAGTCGGACGAGGAGCAGCGTGGAACGGGACAGGTAAATATCGCTATACTCACCCCTCCGCCGGCGCGTCACTATCTGCAGCGTCTCCTCTTCTCCCGGCGGTCTCCGCAGCGCTTCCGTCCTACAGCGGTCACGTGGTACCGCTCATTAAAGTCATGAATATGTGCATATTCATGACTTTAATGAGCGGTGCCATGTGACCGCTGCAGGAAGGAGCCGGAGATTGTGGGAGAAGCAGGGGGGCTGCAGAGAGTGACGCGCCGGCGGAGGGTGAGTATGATCCGACACCCCCGCCCCCACTCCGACCCTCGTATATGACCCGCGTATAAGCCGAGAGGGGGACTTTCAGCCCTAAAAAATGGGCTGAAAATCTCAGCTTATACACGAGTATATACGGTAATTTCAAAAATGACCATTTTTTTGTTCTTTATTAAAATGAAAAGGTTGAAAACTCTGCTGTGCATAATAATTTGGAACATGCATTTTGAGTGCATTGAGGTTTATTTTAAAAAATATACTGTTATCATAGGCAGTTTGTACAAAAACCTTTCAATTGTACTCTAATAGTTATTTGACTGGAAAATTACAATGACTGAAATTCATATAGGTAATTTGGGAAAATCTGAGAAAATATTATTTGCATAATAATTTGGAACACAGTGTATACTACATTTCTAATTGGAGGGATTTGTTAATATTATTTTTACACCTACTACATATTGGGATAGGATCTTAGAGATGGAGTCTTAAAGGGAATCTGTCACCCCAAAATAGCCATATCAGATAAAGATATGGCTGAATAGTGCGTCCCATAACTAAGCTAACGGTGGGTATCATATATCATGATACCCCCGTTTTCATATCAAAATATCTTTTTAAAGTTGGTGATTGTAGGTGTCAATCACTGCAGTCAGGTCAGGAGGGCGGCGGTTTTCATGTCCTCCCCTGCCCCCGCTCCTCGTCATCTGTTGCGTTACGCCATCTGTGAATACCACAGACGGCGTTAGGTTCCCGCAATTGCGCAATTCAAAATCCGGCCCGGCGCATGCGCAGTATGCTTTGCCCAACAGTGGGCAAAGCATAAAATGACTACAGCGCATGCGCTAGTCTTTCCTTGCCCCGGAAATTACTGCTTGCCTTGGACGACTTCCGGGGCAAGAAAAGACTAGCGCATGCGCTGTAGTCATTTTTAAAGAAGACTGCGCACGCGCCGGGGCCCTGCTTCACCGCGCAATCGCGGAAGCATTACGCTGTCTGTGATATTCACAGACAGCGTTATGTGAAGTGGAGGAGCGGGGGGGGAGGAATCGAATAACCGCCACCTTCCTGACCTGACTGCAATGATTGACACCACGAAATACCAGGTTTACAAAGGTATTTTTCTATGAAAACGGGGGTATCCAGATAAAATGAAAATAGACATAGCTTAGTTATGGGACGCTCTATTCAGCCATATCTTTACTTGATATGGCATTTTTGGGGTGACAGATTCCCTTTAAGTCTGTGGAGGAGACGGGACGTGGACATGTTCACCGGAGTTACTAGACGCCTTTAGAGAGCATAATGGGACAAAAGTCAATGGTCAGAGTCATAGAAAAGAGCGACAGGTTTGTTCCTGTGTCTTCCCTCTACATTCGGCTGAGCTGAGGGCACGTAATGCTGTGTCCAAAATCACCATCATGTACTGTCTGCTGTCTGTCCATAGAGATTTTATGACTGTATAGATCTCTGACATTATCAAGAAGTAGAAGAATTAAAAAAAAAGATAGAACATGTAGACACGGAATAAGTGTAAGGACAAATCTTATACAATAGCTCTTCTACACACTGCTCATGTAGAATGAGTTAACTTAAAGGCAACTTACTAAAAACAAATGAAATTATCCTCAGGATAGGTGATACCTTACTGATCAATGGGGGTCCAATTGCTGGGACATGTATCCATCAGCTGAACGGGAATTTTTATCCTCCAACAGGGCACTTTTATTCCCACTGCAGGTTGGATGTCAGACCTCCGCTTCATTCATTCCTGGGAAGCCGGAAAAAGCAGGGAGCAGCACTGGACAGCCCCGTAGGGAATGAATGGGGCAGCAGTTGTGTGTCAGCAATGCTAAACCATTCTAATGGGAATAAAAGGTCGCTGCTCCACTAATAAATGCGGGTCGGACCCCCACCAATCAACAAGGTAAGTTATTGTACTCACTGGACAAACCCTTTAAAGGAAACTAACCTACAGCAAGCACACAGCATCAGCCATAGTATGTGTGACAGGATTTCTACACCACAGATTTGGCAACCATGAAATTCTCTGTAAGGGAAAGCGAAATGTGTCAGTGACAACGATCAGTGTAATGACGTGCTGACGTCCTGGACTTGTTCTTTACCTCTGTGTTCTGCATGTAACTTTATACGCTGGTTATACAGGTTTTTTTCTGTCAAATGCTGGATCTCCAACAAGCCTTGGACAATCTCAAAGACAGTGCCATCAATAAGTGCCAGGGCCAAATCACTGAGAGTGGTGTAAGACAAGCGCTGCTGGAAAGAGCTGCAAGAGAGATTATTCAGTGTCAGGCGACATAATATTACAAGAGCGGTAGAAGCCACTACTAATTTCTGTCTTAGTTGAGCGCTAATAGACCACGACAACAAAGCAGAGATGATCTGTAGCTTTAAAGGCGTTTTCCGATGTGCTGAATTTTAAGGCCAGTACGTTCCAGTAGGAGCTGAGGCTTCTTCATAGTTTACCAGGCACAGATCTGCACACTTGGCAGCAGTGGAGCTTGGTTCTAAAGTTTCGGCCAACTCATTCCATGATACCAGGCACAGCTGCTGCCAAGAGCACATGTGCCTGGTGAACTTTGCAGGGGAATTAGAACTCACCGGACCACTGCAGACCCTGCAACCTGCTGATCAGATTCCCAATTATATATTATTAATGGCTGATTCTAAATACAGGCCATGTACAAAGTCTTAGAAAACCCCTAGCTATCTCTTCTAATAGCCATATCTTACCTCACAAGAGGCTTAGATGGCTGCTCTGCACCTACACCATGCTTTACACTGCAGCTCTGCTTGTCCATAAATTCAACAGATAGTCACTGGATTATTATTTTAATGTACCAATAATTCCAGAAAAAGTGACATCTTAAAAAAGGTTTCAGTAAATCAAATGACAAAAAAAAGTACAATGAAAATAAACCAAGAAGCACATAAAGAGCATCTGCATTAGGCCAACATATCTTTTTATGGGTTATAAGCACTGACCCTATTACAAAAAAAGAGCTCCTTAATGAAAGCCTGACAGACCCCATTACAAATCAAAGGGTCCATCATTTGACAGATCTATCCTTGTTAAGAGTTCTGCTATTCTGATCCATTAAATTCCATTATGCTAGCCCCTCCCTATTCTCAAATAATAAAAGGATTAAATCGCTGATTAATGGATGTAGTTTATCTTCCCTCCAGTGTTATTACAATATAGCCTCACAAGGTAAGGACTGCTATGTCCCCCACCACAGAAAAAGAAATGGAAAATCAAAAGGGGAATTAATCAGGCCATAGCATTTGGCAAATGGGCGGGGTCTAGTGGGAGTGGTGTGGCCAGGCACAGCTGACAGATTCACTATCATTTATGTCACAAAATGAGCAAATATTGCAGAAATGTCCACGACTAGAGAACCTTAATGACTTTGAGGCATCTGATACAGCGGACTCTGATCTAGACTGGTGTACGAATTTCCAGTCTTGGTGAATCAGCCCTTTACAGTTTACCTCCAGTTATGGAGGACAATTATTTTTTTTTTAAATTAGTTTATTAGACAACAACAAACAGATATACACATTTTGTAAATAGCCAGTGCAATGTATACACAATTATCGTAATATCTGTAATGGAAGAAAACCAACAAGCTTGCATATTGAGTTATTAGTACAGATTTCAATTTCACAGGTCCTCTTTCTCTTGCGAAGACTATGGATAATCTAGGTCCTGGAGTAGTTACAAGAACCCGTTATTCATCTATACAAATGCGTGCCTCCGCATACCTCTGGATAATACTTTACAACTAACATATCTAACTTCCTACCCTGCTGCCAGAACAACTTCCATAGCACTAATGACATGATAAACATATAAAGTATAAGCCAATATATTTTCTCTACAGCTATTAAGTTAATAACAAACCACTATCTACGCGCTGTTATAGTGAGGTGAGATACATTCCAGACATCCAGATCTTATTAAACTTCCCCAAGCAACCCCTGTTCTGGTATAGTGTACGCTCATATGGTATTATTGAATTTACCAGTTCAACCCAAGCTCTAAGAGAAGGATGTTGATTACCCATCCAACGTAAGGCCAATATTTTCCTGGTCAAAAAAAGTGTCTCCCACAGAAGAATTTTGACGTGGTGTCCCCATATCTCTTCCTCCAGCACACCAAACAGACATACCAATGGAGTGAGAGGAACAGGAGTGCCTATGAGGGAGGTTAACAGCGTGGTCACTTCGCTCCAAAAAGATAGAATAGTTGGGCATCCCCACACCATATGTATGAAATCTGCATCCATTGTATGGCATCTTAAACATTCTGAGGATTGAGACCACCCCATCCTAAATAGCCGTAGTGGGGTCAGATATGACTGGCGCACTATATACATTTGAGTCATTTTGTTATTGGCTGATGGAGACACCCCGATTGGAGAACCAAGAATCTCCTCCCAATCTTCATTTTGAATATCTGGAACTAGAGACCTCCACCTCTCCCTTACTGACGATAAAGCAGAGTCAGAGCCCGCGGACAACATATAAGTGTATACGGTAGAAATAAGACCCTGGGGGCCTTGTGATTTGAGAATCCCTATCAAAGGGAAGGATGATATTGCTTGGGTCATATTTCTGTTACGCAGATATGATTGAATTGCTGATCTAAGCTGTAGGTATCGGAAAAATTGTGACCTTGGGACACCGTGTTTAATCTGCATTTATAGAGGACAATTATTAAAGGGTAGGAGCACAATATTAGGTTTCTAAGTCCCTTTCATTCCCAATTTTGCCCTCATTATCAGCCCAGATTGGCTGTGGTATATTCTGTAATCTGACGGCAGAGCTGGAGACGGCGCTCACCATGGCCGGTCCGTGCCGCTGTCGAGAGCACAGTCAGGAATGGAAGTGATTCAGAAGTATATTAATGCAGGCTCCCGCACAGCCCACACTGTGCTGTAGAACTGGAGGTACGGTGAAGGCTACAGCCACACATCTGCGGAAATCTGTGTTCCATCCATTTTATCTAATAACTAACGCAGGTACATTTTTATCCAGTGACTTCGCAATGGATCCTTAAAAAATGGATAGTAAACGGATCCCCATAGACTTCAATGGCCATGTCTGAGCTGCAAAACGAATGGAATAGGACCTGCTGTGAGTCTCACGGGGACGGAGACACGGATCAATTACACTCTTTGGGTTTATGTGTTGTTGGAGGAAAAAAAAACCTCAAAAAACAGAAGGATTAGGACCTGTCACAGGGATGTGTGAACGCAGATTAAACAGTATTGTATTTCTCTTAAAGGTGTTGGCCAGTGATGAGCGAACATGCTTGAATAAGGTGTCATCCGATCTGAGCATGCTCAGGTGCTAACTGAGTGACTTCGGCGTGCTCGAAACATGTTTCGAGACCCAGTCGCAGCATGTCTCATGTTAGCTGTTAGGAAGTCCCCGCGTGGGCTGTGGCAGTCTCACAGGCAGGCAGTCCCCGCGTGCGCTGCGGCAGTCTCACAGGCAGGCAGTCCCCGCGTGCGCTGCGGCAGTCTCACAGGCAGGCAGTCCCCGCGTGCGCTGAGGCTGTCTCACAGGCAGGCAGTCCCGCGTGCGCTGAGGCTGTCTCACAGGCAGGCAGTCCCCGCGTGCGCTGAGGCTGTCTCACAGGCAGGCAGTCCCCGCGTGCGCTGCGGCTGTCTCACAGGCAGGCAGTCCCCGCGTGCGCTGCGGCTGTCTCACAGGCAGGCAGTCCCCGCGTGCGCTGCGGCTGTCTCACAGGCAGGCAGTCCCCGCGTGCGCTGCGGCTGTCTCACAGGCAGGCAGTCCCCGCGTGCGCTGCGGCAGTCTCACAGGCAGGCAGTCCCCGCGTGCGCTGCGGCAGTCTCACAGGCAGGCAGTCCCCGCGTGCGCTGCGGCAGTCTCACAGGCAGGCAGTCCCCGCGTGCGCTGCGGCAGTCTCACAGGCAGGCAGTCCCCGCGTGCGCTGCGGCAGTCTCACAGGCAGGCAGTCCCCGCGTGCGCTGCGGCAGTCTCACAGGCAGGCAGTCCCCGCGTGCGCTGCGGCAGTCTCACAGGCAGGCAGTCCCCGCGTGCGCTGCGGCAGTCTCACAGGCAGGCAGTCCCCGCGTGCGCTGCGGCTGTCTCACAGGCAGGCAGTCTCCGCGTGCGCTGCGGCTGTCTCACAGGCAGGCAGTCCCCGCGTGCGCTGCGGCTGTCTCACAGGCAGGCAGTCCCCGCGTGCGCTGCGGCTGTCTCACAGGCAGGCAGTCCCCGCGTGCGCTGCGGCTGTCTCACAGGCAGGCAGTCCCCGCGTGCGCTGCGGCAGTCTCACAGCCAGGCAGTCTCACAGCCAGGCAGTCTCACAGCCAGGCAGTCTCACAGACAGGCAGTCCCACAGCCAGGCAGTCCCCGCGTGCGCTGCGGCTGTCTCACAGCCAGGCAGTCCCCGCGTTCGCTGCGGCTGTCTCACAGCCAGGCAGTCCCCGCGTGCGCTGCGGCTGTCTCACAGCCAGGCAGTCCCCGCATGCGCTGCCTCACAGGCAGGCAGTCCCCGCGTGCGCCGAGGCTGTCTCACAGGCAGGCAGTCCCCGCGTGCGCCGAGGCTGTCTCACAGGCAGGCAGTCCCCGCGTGCGCCGAGGCTGTCTCACAGGCAGGCAGTCCCCGCGTGCGCCGAGGCTGTCTCACAGGCAGGCAGTCCCCGCGTGCGCCGAGGCTGTCTCACAGGCAGGCAGTCCCCGCGTGCGCCGAGGCTGTCTCACAGGCAGGCAGTCCCCGCGTGCGCCGAGGCTGTCTCACAGGCAGGCAGTCCCCGCGTGCGCCGAGGCTGTCTCACAGGCAGGCAGTCCCCGCGTGCGCCGAGGCTGTCTCACAGGCAGGCAGTCCCCGCGTGCGCCGAGGCTGTCTCACAGGCAGGCAGTCCCCGCGTGCGCCGAGGCTGTCTCACAGGCAGGCAGTCCCCGCGTGCGCCGAGGCTGTCTCACAGGCTGGCAGTCCTCGCGTGCGCCGAGGCTGTCTCACAGGCAGGCAGTCCTCGCGTGCGCCGAGGCTGTCTCACAGGCAGGCAGTCAGTCCTCGCGTGCGCCGAGGCTGCCTCACAGGCAGGCAGTCCTCGCGTGCGCCGAGGCTGTCTCACAGGCAGGCAGTCCTCGCGTGCGCCGAGGCTGTCTCACAGGCAGGCAGTCCTCGCGTGCGCCGAGGCTGTCTCACAGGCAGGCAGTCCTCGCGTGCGCCGAGGCTGTCTCACAGGCAGGCAGTCCTCGCGTGCGCCGAGGCTGTCTCACAGGCAGGCAGTCCTCGCGTGCGCCGAGGCTGTCTCACAGGCAGGCAGTCCTCGCGTGCGCCGAGGCTGTCTCACAGGCAGGCAGTCCTCGCGTGCGCCGAGGCTGTCTCACAGGCAGGCAGTCCTCGCGTGCGCCGAGGCTGTCTCACAGGCAGGCAGTCCTCGCGTGCGCCGAGGCTGTCTCACAGGCAGGCAGTCAGTCCTCGCGTGCGCCGAGGCTGTCTCACAGGCAGGCAGTCAGTCCTCGCGTGCGCTGAGGCTGTCTCACAGGCAGGCAGTCAGTCCTCGCGTGCGCTGAGGCTGTCTCACAGGCAGGCAGTCAGTCCTCGCGTGCGCTGAGGCTGTCTCACAGGCAGGCAGTCAGTCCTCGCGTGCGCTGAGGCTGTCTCACAGGCAGGCAGTCAGTCCTCGCGTGCGCTGAGGCTGTCTCACAGGCAGGCAGTCAGTCCTCGCGTGCGCTGAGGCTGTCTCACAGGCAGGCAGTCAGTCAGTCCTCGCGTGCGCTGAGGCTGTCTCACAGGCAGGCAGTCAGTCCTCGCGTGCGCTGAGGCTGTCTCACAGGCAGGCAGTCAGTCCTCGCGTGCGCTGAGGCTGTCTCACAGGCAGGCAGTCAGTCCTCGCGTGCGCTGAGGCTGTCTCACAGGCAGGCAGTCAGTCCTCGAGTGCGCTGAGGCTGTCTCACAGGCAGGCAGTCAGTCCTCGAGTGCGCTGAGGCTGTCTCACAGGCAGGCAGTCAGTCCTCGCGTGCGCTGAGGCTGTCTCACAGGCAGGCAGTCAGTCAGTCCTCGCGTGCGCTGAGGCTCTCACAGGCAGGCAGTCAGTCCTCGCGTGCGCTGAGGCTGTCTCACAGGCAGTCAGTCCTCGCGTGCGCTGAGGCTGTCTCACAGGCAGGCAGTCCTCGCGTGCGCTGAGGCTGTCTCACAGGCAGGCAGTCCTCGCGTGCGCTGAGGCTGTCTCACAGGCAGGCAGTCCTCGCGTGCGCTGAGGCTGTCTCACAGGCAGGCAGTCCTCGCGTGCGCTGAGGCTGTCTCACAGGCAGGCAGTCCTCGCGTGCGCTGAGGCTGTCTCACAGGCAGGCAGTCCTCGCGTGCGCTGAGGCTGTCTCACAGGCAGGCAGTCCTCGCGTGCGCTGAGGCTGTCTCACAGGCAGGCAGTCCTCGCGTGCGCTGAGGCTGTCTCACAGGCAGGCAGTCCTCGCGTGCGCTGAGGCTGTCTCACAGGCAGGCAGTCCTCGCGTGCGCTGAGGCTGTCTCACAGGCAGGCAGTCCTCGCGTGCGCTGAGGCTGTCTCACAGGCAGGCAGTCCTCGCGTGCGCTGAGGCTGTCTCACAGGCAGGCAGTCCTCGCGTGCGCTGAGGCTGTCTCACAGGCAGGCAGTCCTCGCGTGCGCTGAGGCTGTCTCACAGGCAGGCAGTCCTCGCGTGCGCTGAGGCTGTCTCACAGGCAGGCAGTCCTCGCGTGCGCTGAGGCTGTCTCACAGGCAGGCAGTCCTCGCGTGCGCTGAGGCTGTCTCACAGGCAGGCAGTCCTCGCGTGCGCTGAGGCTGTCTCACAGGCAGGCAGTCCTCGCGTGCGCTGAGGCTGTCTCACAGGCAGGCAGTCCTCGCGTGCGCTGAGGCTGTCTCACAGGCAGGCAGTCCTCGCGTGCGCTGAGGCTGTCTCACAGGCAGGCAGTCCTCGCGTGCGCTGAGGCTGTCTCACAGGCAGGCAGTCCTCGCGTGCGCTGCAGCTGTCTCAGGCAGGCAGTCCCTGAGTGCGCTGCGGCTGTCTCACAGGCAGGCAGTCCCCGCGTGCGCTGCGGCTGTCTCATAGGCAGGCAGTCCCCACGTGTTTTCTTGCTAACAGCCATGATACATGCAGGTGTGGAGAGTCAAACATAATATTCCAGCATGCCGAAGTTACTCGGTTAGTACTCGAGCATGCTCAGATAACACCTTATCCCGGCACGCTCGCTCATCACTAGTGCGGACATGTCTGCCCTCCATTATTACACAGAGAGGTGCTGGAGTCTAGTCTGTATGCGACTATAGCACACCGGACCACTAGCATGCACAGGGATCCCACCCTGGGACAAGTCGCCAGTCTATGGTCATGTAGAGTATGGTACAGGGCACAGTCTGCATGTAGCACCGTACCGGGGGCAGGCGATGACAATCTACAGCGCTCTAGAATATGCTGGCGATATACAAGTGTGTGTGCTAAATGGTGAGCCACTGACGACCTGTGTGCGATGTGTGGGGTAAAGGACGCCATGTAGAGCAAGAGACTGCCAGGAGGGGCGCTATACCCATCTATTTCATTACGAGGAGGCAGTGTGGTACCGGGGACCAGCCATACAGCGGCGCTCTGCTTGTACCTTGGTAAATCTTTGACCAGACCCTGCAGCTCGGACAGGAGGTAATAGTGCCGCTCCTGCTGCTGCGTTATGTCGCTCGGCTCCCCGTACACCCCCAGGTAACCGGCCATGGCTGAGCCTACACACAGCCAGCCTGAAGGAAGATAGGGTCATGTGACACTGCCGAGCAGTCACGTGAGTGTTTGAGCCGCGTGATCCGGAAGTAGAATGACGTCACTGCACCAGTTCAGGTGTTGTCTTGCGCTCTCTACTGGTTGGCGGTGTGTACATTGGGGTTTCTCCTGTGAGGCCTCCGCACCCAGCAGCTCACTACTGAGGGGAATAGGACGGAGCAGCCGAGGAGGACTTCTCCCATATTGCCAGTGCTGATAACAGGAGCTCCTCATAGAGACTCCATTCTTGTCTCCTCACTACAGAATGGGCAGCATAAGGCTAGGTTCACATTATAGTTTGTGTGCGCAGCGTATCATGTGCATACCATGCTAACGCAGAATTTTTTATCCGCATCAGTTTACACATGGCGCAAAAAAAAGCGTGTGTATTCGTTTGCGTTATTTATGCATTCGATATTTCCAGGCGCTGTAATCAGTTCCTGGACATGCACAGTCTGAAGTCCGCATGCTCATTGAACACATCCATGCGCGTATCCTTTTGTACCAATGCGTTCCCAACTTCCCATAGACAGTAATGCATTTTTTGACGCACTCATCCGCATGACTGCATATTTGATGGATTTTTGACGCTTCAAAAAAATGCAACATGTTGCGTTCGCCGGACACCGCAAAATGACGCATGTGCACGCAAATGCTTGGCACTGCGTACACCATGTTAAAGATATGTACGCATGTGGATCAAACGCTGCGCACACACGCAAATGTGAAACCCGCCTAAGGCCTCTTTCACATGTTAGTGGCTCCGGTACGTGTAGTGACAGTTTTCTCACGTACCAAAGACACTGACACACGTAGACCCATTAAAATGAATGGGTCTATGCACATGTCAGCGTGTTTTCAGGGACCGTGTGTCTGTGTGCAAAATACGCTGACATGTCTGTTTTTCTCCGGCAGCACAGATGGCAAAACATCCCGCACACGTGCAGACGGAGAACTGTTCACACTGTCCTTCCTGCACATGGACTGGCGCAGGGGAAGTAGCTACAGTAAGCGCTGTCCCCTGCCTGTGGTGCTGAAGCTCCCTGTCATTATTCTCCCTGCTCTGCCAACAACAGCGCAAGCAGGGAGAATGAAATAAAACCTGACGTGGGGTCACCCTTAGTTTTTGAACCAACCCGGCAAAACTATACAGCTGCGGGCTGCTATTCTCAGGCTGGAAAGGGGCCATGAATATGACCCCCACAGCCTAAAAACAGCAGCCCGCAGCTGCCCAGAAAAGGCACATTTATTAGATGCGCCTATTCTGGAGCTTTGTGGGGTTCTTCACACTTGCTCTGTAGAGGTTGCAAGTGTGGTTAATAAGGGGTTAATGTCACCTTTCTATTGTAAGGTGACATTAAGCCAGGCTTAGTAATGATGAGGTGTCAATAAGACACCTATTCATTATTAATCCTATAGTAAGAAAAGGGTTAAGGGTATGCCACACTAAGCGAGATCGCTAACGAGATCGCAACTGCGTCACCATTTATGACGCAGTAGCGATCTCGTTAGCGACTTAGCTGTTAGATTCCAAACAACTCATCAGCGATCTGTGATTCCAAACACAACTCATCAGCGATCTGTATAACGACCTCTGCGGTCGTTGGGAAAACCTAGTCCCACCTGCGACGCTGGTGAAGTCGTTCATAAAGGGTGTCACACTCAGCGATTCAGGCTCACCAGTGGGACACCAACGACCAAAAAACGGCTCAGAACGTTCATAAGCGATCAGCGACATCTCAGCAGGGGCCACATCGCTGCTACATGTCACACACAGCTAAGTCGCTAACGAAATCATTACTGCGTCATAAATGGTGACGCAGTTGCGATCTCGTTAGCGATCTCGCTTGCGATCTCGCTTAGTGTGGCATACCCTTTAAATAAGCACACACACAATAAGAATAAAGTCTTTTAATAAAAGAATACACTACACAGTTTTAAAATCTTTATTACACTCCCATTCCATTATCGAAGCCCTCAATCTCCTGGAAAAAATATAAAAAAGCAACAATATACCCATACCTCTCTGGTGTACAGTCAAGTCCCACGGTGTAAATCCATCTGGGGGCGTTAATCAGTTTACAGCCGGAGCGCTGCTAATGCAATCTACTGCGGAATGAATGGGAACAAAAAAAAATTTTGGTTCCAAAATTGTGCTGATGTAAAGTAGACATGTGGGAAATGTTATTTATTAACTATTTTGTGTGACATATTTCTCTGTTTTAAGGGAATAAAAATTCAGAGTTTGAAAATTGCAAAATTTTCAAAATTTTCGCCATATTTGCATTTTTTTCAAAAATAAACGCAAGTTATATAGAAGAAATTTTACTACTAACATGAAGTACAATATGTCACGAGAAAACAATCTCAGAATCGCGAAGATCCATTGAAGCGTTCCAAAGTTATAACCTCATAAAGAGACAGTGGTCAGAATTGTTAAAATTGGCCCAGTCATTAACATGCAAACCACCCTCGGGGTGAAGGGGTTTAAAGTTTGAAAATTACTTAATTTTCAAAATTTTTGCCATATTTCCGTTTTTTTTATGAATAAATGCAAGTCATATAAAATTTTTTTTACTACTAACGTGAAGTACAATATCTCATGAAAAAACAATCTCAGAATCAGCGGGATTTGTTAACCCCTTCATGACCCAGCCTATTTTGACCTTAAAGACCTTGCCATTTTTTGCAATTCTGACCAGTGTCCCTTTATGAGGTAATAACTCGGGAACGCTTCAACGGATCCTAGCGATTCTGAGATTGTTTTTTCGTGACATATTGGGCTTCATGTTAGTGGTAAATTTAGGTCGATAATTTTTGCGTTTATTTGTCAAAAAAATGGAAATTTGGCGAAAATTTTGAAAATTTCGCAATTTTCAAATTTTGAATTTTTATTCTATTAAACCAGAGAGTTATGTGACACAAAATAGTTAATAAATAACATTTCCCACATGTCTACTTTACATCAGCACAATTTTGGGAACAAAATTTTTTTTTGTTAGGAAGTTATAAGGGTTAAAAGTTGACCAGCGATTTCTCATTTTTTCAGCAAAATTTACAAAACCATTTTTTTTAGGGACCACCTCACATTTGAAGTCACTTTGAGGGGTCTATATGGCAGAAAATACCCAAAAGTGACACCATTCTAAAAACTGCACCCCTCAAGCTACTCAAAACTACATTCAAGAAGATTATTAACCCTTCAGGTGCTTCACCAGAACTAAAGCAACGTGGAAGGAAAAAATGGACATTATAATTTTTCCAACAAAAATTTTCTTTTAGCAACAATTTATTCATTTTCACATGGCCAATAGGATAAATTGGATCCTAAAATTTGTTGGGCAATTTCTCCTGAGTACACCGATACCTCATATGTGGTCATAAACCACTGTTTGGGCGCACGGCAGGGCCCGGAAGGGAAGGAGCGCCATTTGACTTTTTGAAGGGAAAATTAACTCCAATCGTTAGCGGACACCATGTCGCATTTGGAGAGCCCCTGTTTGCCTAAACATTGGAGCACCCCCACAAGTGACCCCATTTAGGAAACTAGACCCTCCAAGGAACTTATCTAGATGCATAGTGAGCACTTTTAACCCCCAGATGCTTCACAAATTAATCAGTGAAAATGAAAAAGTACTTTTTTTTTCACAAAAATTTTCTTTTAGCATCAATTTTTTCATTTTCACACGGGCAGCAGGATAAATTGGATCCTAAAATTTGTTGGGCAATTTCTCCTGAGTACACAGATACCTCATATGTGGTCATAAACCACTGTTTGGGCGCACGGCAGGGCCCGGAAGGGAAGGAGCGCCTTTTGACTTTTTGAAGCAAAATTTAACTCCAATCGTTAGCGGACACCATGTCGCATTTGGAAAGCCCCTGTGTGCCTAAACATTGGAGCACCCCCACAAGTGACCCCATTTTGGAAACTAGACCCCCCAAGGAACTTATCTAGATGCATAGTGAGCACTTTTAACTCCCAGCTGCTTCACAAATTAATCCGTGAAAATGAAAAAGTACTTTTTTTTTCACAAAAATTTTCTTTTAGCATCAATTTTTTCATTTTCACACAGGCAGCAGGATAAAATGGATCCTAAAATTTGTTGGGCAATTTCTCCTGAGTACACCGATACCTCATATGTGGTCATAAACCACTGTTTGGGCGCACGGCAGGGCCCGGAAGGGAAGGAGCACCATTTGACTTTTTGAAGGGAAAATTAACTCCAATCGTTAGCGGACACCATGTCGCACTTGGAGAGCCCCTGTGTGCCTAAACATTGGAGCACCCCCAAAGTGACCCCATTTTGGAAACTAGACCCCCCAAGGAACTTATCTAGATGCATAGTGAGCACTTTTAACCCCCAGCTGCTTCACAAATTAATCAGTGAAAATGAAAAAGTACTTTTTTTTTCACAAAAATTTTCTTTTAGCATCAATTTTTTCATTTTCACACGGGCAGCAGGATAAAATGGATCTTAAAATTTGTTGGGCAATTTCTCCTGAGTACACAGATACCTCATATGTGGTCATAAACCACTGTTTGGGCACACGGCAGGGCCTGGAAGGGAAGGAGCACCATTTGACTTTTTGAAGGGAAAATTAACTCCAATCGTTAGCGGACACCATGTCGCATTTGGAGAGCCCCTGTGTGCCTAAACATTGGAGCACCCCCACAAGTGACCCCATTTTGGAAATTAGACCCCCCCAAGGAACTTATCTAGATGCATAATGAGCACTTTTAACCCCCAGCTGCTTCACAAACTAATCTGTGAAAATGAAAAAGTACTTTTTTTTTCATAAAAAATTTCTTTTAGCATCAATTTTTTCATTTTCACACGGGCAGCAGGATAAAATGGATCCTAAAATTTGTTGGGCAATTTCTCCTGAGTACACCGATACCTCATATGTGGTCATAAACCACTGTTTGGGCGCACGGCAGGGCTCGGAAGGGAAGGAGCACCATTTGACTTTTTGAAGGGAAAATTAACTCCAATCGTTAGCGGACACCATGTCGCATTTGGAGAGCCCCTGTGTGCCTAAACATTGGAGCACCCCCACAAGTGACCCCATTTTGGAAACTAGACCCCCAAGGAACTTATCTAGATGCATAGTGATCACTTTTAACCCCCAGCTGCTTCCCAAATTAATCTGTGAAAATGAAAAAGTCCTTTTTTTTCACAAAAATTTTCTTTTAGCATCAATTTTTTCATTTTCACACGGGCAGCAGGATAAAATGGATCTTAAAATTTGTTGGGCAATTTCTCCTGAGTACACAGATACCTCATATGTGGTCATAAACCACTGTTTGGGCACACGGCAGGGCCCGGAAGGGAAGGAGCACCATTTGACTTTTTGAAGGGAAAATTAACTCCAATCGTTAGCGGACACCATGTCGCATTTGGAGAGCCCCTGTGTGCCTAAACATTGGAGCACCCCCACAAGTGACCCCATTTTGGAAACTAGACCCCCCAAGGAACTTATCTAGATGCATAATGAGCACTTTTAACCCCAGCTGCTTCACAAACTAATCTGTGAAAATGAAAAAGTACTTTTTTTTTCATAAAAAATTTCTTTTAGCATCAATTTTTTCATTTTCACACGGGCAGCAGGATAAATTGGATCCTAAAATTTGTTGGGCAATTTCTCCTGAGTACAACGATACCTCATATGTGGTCATAAACCACTGTTTGGGCACACGGCAAGGCCTGGAAGGGAAGGAGCACCATTTGACTTTTTGAAGGGAAAATTAACTCCAATCGTTAGCGGATACCATGTCGCATTTGGAGAGCCCCTGTGTGTCTAAACATTGGAGCACCCCCACAAGTGACCCCATTTTGGAAACTAGACCCCCCAAGGAACTTATCTAGATGCATAGTGAGCACTTTTAACCCCCAGCTGCTTCACAAATTAATCCGTGAAAATGAAAAAGTACTTTTTTTTTCATAAAAATTTTCTTTTAGCATCAATTTTTTCATTTTCACACGGGCAGCAGGATAAATTGGATCCTAAAATTTGTTGGGCAATTTCTCCTGAGTACAGCGATACCTCATATGTGGTCATAAACCACTGTTTGGGCACACGGCAGGGCCCGGAAGGGAAGGAGCACCATTTGACTTTTTGAAGGGAAAATTAGCTCCAATCGTTAGCAGGCACCATGTCGCTTATGGAAAGTATATAGTGTATGTCAGGTTGGTGTGTGGTGTAATATACACCACACACACACCAACAACCTGATGTACACTATATTACACCACACCAACCTGACGTACACTACGCCACACACACCAACCTGACACTACGTCAGGTTGGTGTGTGTGGTGTAGTGTACGTCAGGTTGGTGTGTGGTGTAGTGTACGTCAGGTTGGTGTGTGGTGTAGTGTAAGTCAGGTTGGTGTGTGAGTGATGTATACACCACACATACACACCAACCCGACGTACAGTACGCCACACACACAAACCTGACACTACGTCAGGTTAGTTTGTGTGGTGTAGTGCATGTCAGGTTGGCATGTGGTGTAGCGTAGTGTACGTCAGGTTGGTGTGTGTGTGTGGTGTAGTATACACCACACACACACACCAACCTGACATACGCTACGCCACACACACAAACCTGATGTACACTACGCCACACACACCAACCTGACACACTACGTCAGGTTGGTTTGTGTGGTGTAGTGCATGTCAGGTTGGCATGTGGTGTAGCGTGGTGTAGCGTAGTGTACGTCAGGTTGGTGTGTATGTGTGGTGTAGTATACACCACACATACACACCAACCTGACATACGCTACGCCAAACACACAAACCTGATGTACACTACGCCACACACACCAACCTGACACACTGCGTCAGGTTGGTTTGTGTGGTGTAGTGCATGTCAGGTTGGCGTGTGGTGTAGTGTAGTGTACGTCAGGTTGGTGTGTGTGTGGTGTAGTATACACCACACATACACACCAACCTGATGTACACTACCCCACACACACCAACCTGACACACTGCGTCAGGTTGGTTTGTGTGGTGTAGTGCATGTCAGGTTGGCGCGTGGTGTAGTGTAGTGTACGTCAGGTTGGTGTGTGTGTGGTGTAGTATACACCACACATACACACCAACCTGATGTACGCTACGCCACACACACAAACCTGATGTACACTATGCCACACACACACCAACCTGACACAGGTTGGCGTGTGGTGTAGTGTAGTGTACGTCAGGTTGGTGTGTGTGTGGTGTAGTATACACCACACATACACACCAACCTGATGTACGCTACGCCACACACACAAACCTGATGTACACTACGCCACACACACACCAACCTGACACACTACGTCAAGTTTTGTGTGTGTGGTGTAGTGCATGTCAGGTTGGCATGTAGTGTAGTGTAGGTCAGGTTGGTGTGTGTGGTGTAGTGTATGTCAGGTTGGCGTGTGGTGTAGTGTAGTGTACATCAGGTTGGTGTGTGTGGTGTATACTACACCACACACACACACCAACCTGACGTACACTACGCCACACACACCAACCTGATGTACACTACGCCACACACACCAACCTGACACACTACGTCAGGTTGGTGTGTGTGGCGTAGTGTACGTCAGGTTGGTGTGTGTGTGTGTATGTCAGGCTTGTGTGGGTGAGTTCTGTAGGGGAATGTCAGTATGTGTTTAGTCCACGGACGTGTGATGAATTCTGAAGCATTCATTCACACACAGTCCAGGTTTGTCATGACACGTTTCACAATGGAAACGAGTGTTTTTTCTTGTCCCCCTTTTACAGCACACCCGGCACCTTTTTCTTATCCCCTCACTGGGAAAATGTTGCCCTGGTACCATGCGGGAAACTTGAGTTCCAGGAGTGCTGGGGCGCGCTCCGTCCTCCTCTCCAAACATCAGGGCCTTTATCACCGCCTCCTGGAACTGAAGGAAGGTGTTGTTGGTCTGGCCGGCACATCGTGATAGCACGTATGCGTTATACAGTGCCATTTGCACGATGTGCACAGCCAGTTTTTTATACCACACCTTCGCCTTCCGCATGGCACTATAGGGCTGGAGGACTTGATCAGAAAGATCAACTCCCCCCATGTGTTTGTTGTACCCCAGGGCACAGTCCGGTTTGTAGACCTGTGCTGGGGTACGACGAACGGTGGTGGCCGTGGTGCCGGGACCATGGATTGTGGTCAAGAAAAAGACGTCTCTTTTGTCTTTGAACTTGACCACAAGCATGTTGCCGCTACATTGGGCTCGGCTCTCACCCTTTGGGAGAGGCTGCTCAATTAGCGGCAAAGGGAGACCCCTCTTGTTTCTGCGCACAGTACCGCAAGCTGCGGTAGCTCTGGCAGAGAGGGATTGAAATAGTGGGATGCTTGTATAAAAGTTATCAACGTACAGATGGTAACCTTTATCAAGCAGTGGGTGGACCAAATCCCACACTATATTCCCACTTACCCCCAGAGCAGATGGACATTCTGGGGGCTGGATCTTGGTGTCCTTCCCTTCGTAAACTCTAAAGCTGTGAGTGTACCCTGAGGTACTCTCACACATCTTGTAGAGTTTTATCCCGTACCTCGCCCTCTTGCTTGGCAGGTACTGACGGAACTGAAGCCTCCCTTTGAAGTGGACGAGGGATTCATCCACACAAATTTCCCTTTCGGGAATGTACACTACAGCAAATTTGGTGCTGAAGTGTTCGATGACCGGCCGAATTTTGAACAGTCTATCAAAATTCGGGTCATCGCGGGGAAGGCTGTCAGTGTTGTCCCTGAAATGAAGAAACTTATGAATCGCCTCAAAACGTTTGCGAATCATAACAATGCCAAATACTGGAGTTTGATATAAAATATCAGTACTCCAGTATTGGCGAAGTTCTGGTTTCTTCACAATCCCCATGTGAAGGACCAGTCCCCAATATTTCATCATTTCTACAGACAACGAGACTCCAAGAAAATGATGAATTTGGGTTTTGGGCAAAAAATTGCTGGGCGTATAAGTTTGTTTGTTCCACCATGAGACTGACGATTGACTCCGAGAAATAGACTTTGAAAAAGTCTATTTCCCTGAAGTTGGCAGTCTCGAACTGGATTCCTGATTGGGGAACGAAATCAGGAATCTGTGGAGCAAAATTTTCAGGGACGGGGGCCCAGGAGGGGGCACTAGTGCTAGGTTGGGTGTGACTAGCACTAGGTTGGGGGTTACTCACATTTTGCTGTTGGTCTTCTTCCCCGGCTTCCGACTCTTCTTCCCCGGCCTCCGGCTCTTCTTCCCCGGCCTCCGGCTCTTCTTCCCCAGGCTCTGGATGGTTTCTTGTACTGCGACATCTTGGTGTTGGTACATCTGTGTCACTGGAGGAGGAAGAGGGGGAGGAATAGAGAAAGGTGGGGTTCTCTCCCTCACTATCAGTTTCGGAGACAAGAAAGGCATATGCCTCCTCAACTGAGTAGACCCTCTGTGACTGGGATGACTGGGATGAGCGGGACATTGTGCGTGTGGTGTGTGTGCGTGTACAAAATCTAACCTTTATTATAGTGTGTGTGTGTGCGTGTGTGTGTATGTGCAAGTGTTTGGTGTAACTTTATGCTGCAGAAGGAGGCTGTCAGGCGTGGGGGGCTGTCAGGTGCCGGGGGGCTGTCAGGCGCAGGAGGAGGCTGTCAGGCGCAGAAGGATGCTGTCAGGCGCAGAAGGAGGCTGTCAGGCGCAGGAGGAGGCTGTTAGGCGCAGGAGGAGGCTGTCAGGCGCGGGGGGCTGTCAGGCGCAGGAGGAGGCTGTCCCAGGGGCCGCAGGAGGAGGCTGTCAGGCGCAAGGAGGGAGGGCTGTCAGGCGCGAGGGGAGCTGTCAGACGCGGGGGGCTGTCAGGCACAGGGGGCAGGAGGGGAGCAGAGGACGAGCTGTAGATGGAGCAGCAGCAGGTGATCAGTGGGGCAGGGGGTGATCAGTCGCGGGGCACAGGGTGATCAGTCGCGGGGCACGGGGTGATCAGTTGCGGGGCACTGGGTGATCAGCGGGGCATGGGGTGATCAGTCACGGGGAGGGCAGAAGGGGAGCAGAGGAGCAGCTACAGATGTAGCCGGCAGCAGCAGGTGATCAGGGGGCACGGGGTGATCAGGGGGGCAGAGGGTGATCAGGGGGGCAGGGGGTGATCAGGGGTACAGGGGGTGATCAGGGGGGCAGGGGGTGATCACCAGCGGAGGATGGGGCTGTCAAGTGCAGGTGGGGGCAGGAGGAGAGCACAGGACCAGCAGATGCAGACGGCGGCAGCAGCAGGTGATTGGGGGAGGCAGGGGGTGATCAGGGGTGTGATCAGTGGTGGGGGGTGATTACCAGGGGAGGGGGGAGATCAAACGGAGCTGTCAGGCGCAGGGGGGGGTTTAGGAGGGGAGCAATGGAGCCCGAGGAGTGGAGCAGCAGGAGAATTAGGGGAGATCACCAGAGCAGGTGGTGATTTGGGGAGACAGGGGGGAGAGTGGAGATCGGGGGGAGTGGAGGACAGGAGGGGTCAGTACCTGTCCTCAGGAGCAGCGGTGGGGCAGTCAGAGGCTGTGGCGGCGACAGGCAGCAGCGGGTGGCGGCGGGCGGCGGCGGCAGCGGCGGCGATCGCGGTCTCTGGGGGACAGGTGAACGGTCAGGAACCTCTCTCCTCAGCTTCCACAGATGGGATGAAGCTGAGGAGAGAGGCAGCCATTATTTTACTCCGCCCCTCCACCTCTGATTGGATGCTAGCTCCAATCAGAGCTGAAAGGGGTTAAATAAAGGACAGCACGAGCGATCGTACACCCGGGGGGGCTAAGCCACCCCCCCTGGGGTCAAGTATAGGTCCCCCTGTACCTGCGGGTCGGGTGACCGGGGTCAGTGAACGGTCACCTGGCCCGCAGGAGGGCGATCATTCATGACACAGGGTATGCGTCATAGGTCGGATTGGCACCGACTTTCATGACGCATACGCTGTGTCAAAGGTCGGGAAGGGGTTAAAGCGTTCCAGAGTTATAACCTCATAAAGTGACTGGTCAGAATTGTAAAAATTGGCCCGGTCATTAAGCTGCAAATTGGCTCTGTCATTAAGGGGTTAAAAGACTTTATTCTTATTGTGTGTGTGTTTATTTAGCCCTTTTCTTACTATAGGATTAGTAATGAAAAGATGTCTTATTGACACCTCATAATTACTAAGACTGGCTTAATGTCACCTTACAATAGAAAGGTGACATTAATCCCACTTGCCACCGCTACAGGGCAAGTGGAAAGAACCCGACAAAGCTCCAGAATAGGCGCATCTAATAAATGCACCTTTTCTGGGCTGCTGCGGGCTGCTGTTTTTAGACTGGGGGGGCCCATTTCATGGCCCCTTTCCAGCCCGAGAATAGCAGCCCGCAGCTGTATAGTTTTGCCGGGTTGGTTCAAAAACTAAGGGGGACCCCACGACGGGTTTTCTTTCATTCATTCTCCCTGCTCGTGCTGTTGCCGCAGAGTAGAGAGAATAATGACAGGGAGCTTCAGCACAACAGGCAGGGAGCAGCGCTTACTGTAGCGCTACTTCCCCTGCGGCCGTCCGTGTGGTCCCGATGCGGCACACGTGCCACACGAGTATACCACGTATTTACATGGTCACTGATATCTCCAGTACCGTGTTTACCGGTACTAGAAATACCTGGATGTGTGAAACTGGCCTAAGAGTGTGTGCATTGAGGCTCCTTAGGCGCAGGGACAAATACTGTTACAGGGCCTTATATAAGGCTGGGTGTGTCACGCTACCGTAGAATACGGCCAAGTGCTATGCGATAAAACATCGCCTAGCACTCAGCGCTGTATTACTCTATGGGGCAGCTCACATCTGCGATTATTTTCTCATGCCGACTTGGCATGCAAGAACAATCGCAGCATGCTAAGATTGGCACCGAGACTCTGCCGAGTCTCGCTCACTTGCACCCATATAAGTCTATGGGTGCGAGTGACATAACGCAGAGCACTTGGATATTATCCAAGTGCGGTGTGATATACGCCGGCAGCGGAGGAGATGGAGAAATTAATTTCTCTGCCTCCTCCGCAGCTGTGCTCCGATCCACTCTGCGAGAAGATCGGAGCACAGTAGCATGACACTTGGCTCCTGCTCGCAACAGAGCAGGAGACGAGGGTCATTAGCACATTGCATCCGATGCTTTCACATTGGATGCCATACGCAAGTGTGACACCAGCCTAACATGGAAACACAGAATCATTTTCTGTGATGCTCACTGTACATGACATTTTTTTACACTTTTATTATTCATTTCTTTTGGGCCAGCTAATTCTGCTTTTGTTTGCAATGATGCAAGTTGCGTACAGTCTTACACTTTTTGTAATATAAAGAATTACACGTAGGCCGGATTCACTAGACAGATTTACCACAATTTATCTGCTATATATCCATCAGTCCAGCCAGCACTTTGAAGATTGCGTGCAGTTTAGTGTGGAGGGGCATAGTCATTACAGCACGGCCATCATAATTTACAAATCAAAAGTGACGTAAAGTATGACTGAAATGTACTGGCAAGAGCGGGCATACCATTGATCCTAACTGGGCTGGTGCCTGGGCCCAGTTCTACCTCCTAAGCAGGTGGAATTATGCATTATGATGGTCTATTGGATGTCAAAGGGCCCATATATTGTTCTTGTACAGGCCCTCTTCTATCTGTGTCTGCCCCTGTGTACTGGAGTATGGTCCACAAATTGGAAAAGTCAAATTTTGGTGAAAGTGATGTATCAGGGTTTCATGTAACTATATATAATGTTAATATAAGTAATATTAACCCCGTTACCCCCGAGTGTGATTTGCATGTTAATGAATAGGCCAATTTTTACAATTCTGACCTCTGTCCCTTTATGAGATAATAAATCTGGAACACTTCAACGGATCCCGGTGATTCTGAGATTGTATTTTTTGTGACATATTGTACTTCACATTAGTGGTAAAATATCTTCAAATTAACTTGCGTTTGTGTAAAAAATGGAAATTTGGCAAAAATTTGGAAAATTTTGCAATTTTCAAACTTTGAATTTTTATGGCCTTTAAAGGGAATGAATTTATCACCTCATTTTTGCCCTATGAGATAGGGCCACCGCCATCAGGGGCTTATCTACAGCATTTTGTAATGCTGTAGATAAGCCCCCGATGTTACCTGAAAGTGAAAAAAAACGAGTTATAATATACTCACCCAGGGGCGTTCCGCCGTCCGTTCGGGTCAGATGGGCGTCGCGGTCAGGTCCGGGGCCTCCTATCTTGTGACGAAGCCGGCGTGTTCTTTCTGTCCCATCACGGCTCCTGTGCAGGCGCACTGCTCTGCCCTGGTGAGGGCAGAGCAGAGTACTACAGTGCGCAGGCGCCGGACCTCTCTGACCTTTCCCGGCGCCTGTGCACTGTAGCACTCTCCTCTGCCCTCACCAGGGCAGAGCAGTGCGCCTGCGCAGGAGCTGCGATGGGACAGAAAGAACATGCCGGCTTCGTCACAAGTTGGGAGGCCCCGGACCTGACCGCGACGTCCATCTGACCCGAACGGACGGCGAACGCCTCTGGGTGAGTATATTATAACTCGTTTTTCTTCACTTTGAGGTAACATCGGGGGCTTATCAGCAGCATTACAGAATGCTGTAGATAAGCCCCTGATGGCGGTGGCCCTATCTCATAGGGCGAAAATGGGGTGACAGATTCCCTTTAATCAGAGAAATATATCGCACAAAATAGTTCATAAATAACATTTCCCACATGTCTACTTTACATCAGCACAATTTTTGAAATGTTTTTTTTTTTTCGTTAGGAAGTTATAAGGGTTAAAAATTGACCAGCGATTTCTAATTTTTACAACAAAAGTTACAAAACCATTTTTTTGTGACCACCTCACATTTGAAGTCACTTTGAAGGGTGTATATGGCAGAAAATGCCCAAAAGTGACACCATTCTAAAAACTGCACCCCTTAAGCTAATCAAAACCGCCTTCAAGAAGTTTATTAACCCTTCATGTGCTTCACAGGAATTGATGGAATGTGAAAAAAAAACATTTAACTTTTGTAACTTTTTTTCACTAAAATGTAACTTTAGACTTTTTTATTTTCACAAGGGTAACAGGAAAAAATGAGCCCCAAAATTTGCAATTTCTCCTGAACATGCCAATACCCAATATATGGGGAAAAACTACTGTTTAGGCACACGGCAGAGCTCAGAAGAGGAGCGCCGTTTGACTTTTCAACGCAAAATTATCTGGAATTGATCTCGGACGCCATGTCGCGTTTGGAGAGCCCTTGATGTGCCTCCAAGGAACTTATATAGCTGTGTGGTGAACACTTTGAACCCCCAAGTGTTTCACTAAAGTTTATAATGTAGAGCCGTGAAAATAAAAAATCATGTTTTTTATTTTCTCAAGGGTAACCGGAGAAATTGGACCCCAAAAGTTGTGTGCAATTTGTCCTGAGTATGCTGATACCCCATATGTTGGAGAAAACTACTGTTTGGGCACACTTCGGGCTCGGAAGGGAAGTAGTGACATTTTGGAATGCAGACTTTGATGGTATGGCCTGCGTGCATCATGTCACGTTTGGTGAGCCCCTGATGTGCCTAAACAGTAGAAACCCCCCACAAGTGACACCATTTTGGAAACTAGACCCCTTAAGGAAATTCTCAAGATGTGCCTAAACAGTGGCAATGTCCAACAAGTGCTCCCTTTTTGGACATACTCTACTGTTTCCTGGTATGAGAATTTTATAATGTAGTGGCATACGTGAGTTGTGTAGTGTTTGTCAGGTTGTCATACATCAGTTGTGTAGTGTTCGTCAGGTTGTCATACATCAGTTGGGTAAGTCAGAAATTAATTTAGTAGTGCATGGATGTGTGGTACAATTTGAAGCATTCTTTCATACACAGGCCAGGTTTATTGGGCAGGTGTTGAATTGATAAATGGTGTCCTTTCTTATTCCCCTTCTGTAACACACTTGGCACCTCTTTTGCCACTTACCTTTTTTTCCCATTTTGAGGGACCTCTCCGGGAAATGTTGATCTGGTACAATACGAGCACCTTCAGTTCCGGAAGCACTGGGGCCCGCTCCTTCCTGATCTCCAAAGATTAAGGGCTTGATCACTACCTCCTGGAACTAAAGTTACGACGTAGCGGTCTGGCCTTCACATCGTGAAAGCAGAAAAGTGTTGAGCATTGCCATCTGTACAATGTGCATGGCCAGCTTCTTGTACCACACCTTGACCTTTCTCAAAGCACTGTATGGCTGGAGGACTTGATCAGAGAGATCAACGACCCCCCCCCCATGTTTTTGTACACAGTCCTGTTTGCAGACCTGTGCAGAGGTACCTCGTACAGTGCTGAGGGTGCTGCCATCACCATGTATGGTGGTCAAGAAAAACACATCCCTCTCGTACTTGACCACCAGCAGGTGGTCGCTACATTGGGCTGTGCTGTCACCCCTTCTGAGCATCTGTCCAATTAGCGTTTTTGGGAGGCCTCTCTGATTTTTGCAGACAGTACCACAGGCTGCGGTATCTCGCTCAGAGAAGGACTTGAAGAGTGGGATGCTGGTATAAAAGCTATCCACGTAGAGGTGATAACCTTTATCCAGCCATGGGTGCACCAAATCCCACACAATTTTCCCACTACCAGGGCATTCAGGGGGTTCAATCCGGGTGTCCTTCCCTTCATAAACTCTAAACCTGTGGGTGTACTCTGAGGTACTCTCACACAGCTTATAGAGTTTAATTCTGTACCTGGCCCTCTTACTGGGCAGGTACTGACAGAATCTGAGCTTCCCCTTGAAATGAATTAGGGACTCATTCACGCAGATGTCCCTTTGGGGCAATACACTTCAGCAAACTTTTTGTTGAAGTGTTCGATGACCGGCCGAACTTTGAACAGACGGTTAAAGTTGGGGTCATCTCGGGGAGGACACCGTGCATTATAATGCAGGAATTTGTTAATGGCCTCAAAACGTGTCCGGGCCATGACCATTCGGAACACTTGACTGTTGTATAAAACATCAACACTCCAATATTGTCAAAGTTCTGGCTTCTTCAGGATCCCCATGTAAAGGCCCAGTGTTATGATTCGGTAACCGAAGAGGATAACAGGAAAAATGGCTAGGCAACCAGACACACAGAGAGGTTGGTAACTTGGCGGATTGCAGACCCCTATACTGACAACACAACTAGAATGTTCTCCGGAATGCCGTGCAAACGAACCACCTGCTGAAAAAACAAGGGCACCAACTCAGAAGAGGATGGCAACTTCGGCAGTGGTACAAGATGGACCATCTTGGAAAATCTATCACAGATCACCCAGATAACAGTCATTCTCTGAGAGACAGGGAGGTCGGAAATAAAATCCATTGAGATATGGGTCCATGGCCTCCTGGGCACAGGCAGTGGCACTAACAATCCACTAGAGCGAGAACAGGGTTTGGACCGAGAACAAGTCCCACAGGACTGCACAAAATTCCTGACTTCACTAGATAAAGCTGGCCACCAAAAAGACCGACTCACCAAATCTCTGGTACCAAAAATACCGGGATGACTAGCCAACGCAGAGCAATGAATTTCAAACATTACTTTCTTCCTCCATTGGTCGGGGACATACAATTTCCCCATAAGGCATCGTTCAGGTTCATCCTCCTGAAATTCCTCCAGGGCAAGTCTCAAATCAGGTGAGATGGCGGAAAGAACCACACCCTCATTTAGAATGGTAGTAGGCTCAGTCATATCAAGAGAATCCGCAAAGAAACTCCTAGAGAGGGCATCCGCCTTAACATTCTTAGTGCCCGGAATAAAAGAGACCACAAAATTAAAACGTGTGAAAAACAAGGCCCACCTAGCCTGTCTGGGATTCAATCGCTTGGCTGATTCGAAATAGATCAAGTTCTTGTGGTCACTGAGGACCACAACTTGATGTTTGGCTCCCTCTAACCAATGTCTCCACTCTTTAAATGCCCCACTTCATAGCCAATAATTCCCGATTCCCCACATCATAATTACGTTCAGATGGTGAAAATTTTCGAGAAAAGAAGGCACAAGGGTTAATCTTAGAGGTTACAGGATCTCTTTGAGACAAACTGGCCCCTGCACCAATCTCAGAAGCATCTATCTCCACCTGAAATGGGAGAGAAACATCAGGTTGCTGAAGAACTGGAGTAGAAGTGAATCTTCACTTAAGCTCCTGAAACGTTGAAACTGCTTCTGGAGACCAATTCACCACATCAGAGCCCTTTTTGGTCAAATCCGTCAGTGGTCAAAAACTTGTCCACAAAATCCAAGAAAATATAGTTCATGAAAGATTGGAAGACAGAAGGGGCATTAGTGAGCCCAAAAGGCATCACTAGATACTCAAAATGCCCCTCAGGAGCATTAAACGCCATCTTCCATTCATCACCGTGCTAATGCGAATAAGATTATACGCCCCCCTAATGTCAAGCTTGGTAAACAAACTAGCACCTTTCACTCTGGAGAATAAATCGGAAATCAGGGGTAACGGGTACTGATATTTAACAGTGATTTTATTAAGGAGATGATAGTCAATACATGGCCTCAATGAGCCATCCTTCTTGGCCACAAAGAAAAAGCCGGCACCTAAAGGTGAAGAGGACGGTCTAATATGACCCTTCTCCAATGACTCTTTGCTATAAGATCGCATAGCATCATGTTCAGGTACAGATAAATTGAAGAGCCGACCCTTGGGAAATTTACAACCGGGCACTAACTCAATCGCACAATCATAACTCCTGTGAGGAGGCAAGGACGCAGACTTACTCTCACTAAACACATCAGAGAAATCAGCCAAATAGTCAGGGACATCCTGAGACTGGGGAGAGGTAGAGAAAACAGGAGTGTCACTACGAACACATTGACAACCCCAACTAACCACAGACACAGACTTCCAATCCACAACAGGATTATGGGTCTGCAAACCAAGGAAAACCCAGTACAATAATGTCATGTAAATTATGTAACACCAAAATTTACAATTCTCTTGGTGGTCCGGGGCTACCCGCATTATCACCTAGGTCCAAAACTGGGGTTTATTCTCCGCCAAAGGGGTAGCATCAATACCCTGCAAAGGAATAGGAGTCCGCAGGGGTACCATCAGGTTCAGGGCTGCTCCTGAATCAACAAAAGCCTTAGCAGAAAATGAAGATAAGGAGCAGATCAAGGTAACCGTTAAGAGGAATTTAGGCTGTACATTGCCCAAAACAAATGAGTGAGCCAAACGTTTTCCCTGCTTAGGGCAGACAGAAATAGTATGAGAGGCGTCCCCACAAAAGAAGCACAACTTATTACGCCTTCTAAATTCTCGACGTTGAGCCCTTGAAACAACCCTATCACACTGCATGGGCTCAGAGGTTTGTTTGAAAGGCAACACCGCCTCTCGCATAGTTTTACTATCACGTAAACATCCCCAGGTGTCAGGGAAAAGGCCCAGTCCTGAGGGTCGCCGCGCAACAAGGAGATGACAATTTTAACTTGCTGCACCGAGTTCCCTGAGGAATTAGGTTTCAAGGCAAAAAACAATTTACAATTATTCTTAAAGTTCAAAAATTTAGACCGATCCCCAGAAAATAAATCAGGAATAGGAATCTTAGGTTCTACAGTAGACAACTGAGCGAGATAGGCAGAAATTCCCCGAACTTCAGCAGCGAGCTGCTCAACACTATCAGACAAATGCTTAGTCTCCATGAAGAAAAAATCCTCCTACGGCCCCCAGAGAAAAAGAGGAAAAAAATACATAAAAAATTCTGACAACTTTTTTTTTACTATTTTTCCCTTCTATAGAGTACCCTAGAATCTACAGTGAGGCCGGTGATTCTGTTATGATTCGGTAACCAAGGACGATAACAGGAAAAATGGCTAGGCAACCAGACACACAGAGAGGTTGGTAACTTAGCGGATTGCAGACCCCTAAACTGACAACACAACTAGAATTAGCCGTGGGACGTACCTACGATGCCCTAGACGCCTCAACACAGCCAAAGAGGTAACTAAACCTAAAGAGAGAAAGATGAAAGCTAACTGCCCCGGAGTAGAGCCCCAAAGGAATAGATAGCCCCCAAACATATATTGCTGGTGAGTCAGATGAAGCACAAACACAGACAGAAAATAGAGTAAGCAAATCCTGGGGCCCAAACTGTCTGGATAGAACAGGACAGAAAAGGATACTGTCTGCAATCAGCAAAAACCCTAAGAAAAATTCCAACACGTCTGAAATGCAAAAATACTGAGGCTACACGACCTCTCCCCCACTATATCAGAACTCTGGTGTGAACTGGACGCAAAACAACAGATACTGAAATAACAGGGAACTTTTAAAATACAGGAAAGACTAACATAAGCTGTGGCAATGAGAGCAGAGTCCAGCACGGGCCCCAGCCAGGGACCCGGCTGAACTCACACAGCAAGGCAGAAAGCAGAAAGAGCAGAAGGGAAACAAATGCCACAATTTAAACCAACAAATAACTTATCTGAAAGATGCAGGACAAAGCAGGGAGCAGGCAAACTTCCAAAAGGCTCAGGGAGCAGACAAAATCACCGGCAGCAACCAGAGGAAGGCTGCTCGCTTAAATCTCCCCAGTCAGTAACACCTGATCTCCAATCATCCCCCTCAGGTGATTGACTTGTGTCAGGCCGACCAGCTCCATTACCAGCAGCAACCACCAGAGGGAGCCCAAACTCAGAAGCCAGATTAAAAGTGTTCACAACAGCCCAGGCCCCAAAACTGCATCATTTCATCTGACTCTACAGGAGACCAGTTAGAAAATGATGAATTGGGGTTTTGTGCCAAATATTGATGAGCGTACAAATTAGTTTGGCCCACCATGAGGTTAACAAAATCCTCAGAGAAAAAGACTGAAAAAGTCTAGTTCTGTGAGGCCGGTGGTTTCAGACTTGATTCCTGATTGTGCCACAAAATCAGGAATCAGTGGCTCATAATTTTCGGGGGGCGAGGTCCATGCGGGGTCAGTAAAGGGGGCCTCTGGTTCATCTTCTGGAATGGGGGGCGCTGCTTCACCTTCCGTCCTGGGACTTCTGCGTGGCGGTTCAGCAGCACCTGAAGAGGAGGGAAAGTCTGAAAAATAAAGGTGGGATACTTTCCCTCGCTATCAGTGTCAGAGGCAAGGAAAGCATATGCCTCCTCCGCTGAATAGCGGTTTTTGGATGGACGGGACATTTTTTTTATGTATGTGGTGATTGTGTCAGTACTTTATTTAGTTACGTGTGTGAGAGAGTGAGTTACGTGTGTGAGAGAGTGCTTGGTGTAAACTTTTTTGTTTGAAAAGAAAAAGCTAAAAGAAAAAAAAGCAACCGGGGAGAAAAAAAAGTTAAAAGAAAAGGGTAAAACAGCAGACACGAACTCTGATGAGTGAACTACGTCACTAATCAAAGCTCTGATGCTACTGGATGTGCACATGGAGGTTGTGCAAAGGGTGATGAAAAAGAAAAGTGTAAAACAGCAGACATGAGCTCTGAAGATTGAACTGTGTCACTAGTCAAAGCTCAGCGGCTGCTGGATGTGCGCATGGAGGTGGCGAAAAAGAAGTGTGTAAAACAGGCACAAGCTCTGATGAGTGAACTGCGTCACTAATCAAAGCTCGGCAGCTGCTGGATGTGCGCAGAAGGTGGCGCAAAGGGGGGGTGAAAAAGTAAAGCAGAAACAGCAAGCACGAGTGCTGATCAGTGAGCTGTATCACTAATCAACGCTCAGCGGCTGCTGGAGGTGCACACGGAGGTGGCGCAAAGGGTGGTGAAGGGGGTAAAAAGAAGGGGAAAGGGGGATTGGGGTGGATGAGGAGAGATCGGGCAGGGATCAAAACACAGTTGTCTTCTCGCTTCTTTCTTTGTTCTGTCTTCTATATTCTTTTTTCTTCAGCAGTGAGGGATTGTGGTGTCACAGACTTCTGTGGCACCACAAGGCCAGCACAGCGACGATCCTATAGTGTGACTGCTCTGCACAAATCCCCAGCTACTGTGAGGACATGCAGCGTGGTCACAGAGTGGTCACACCGCTCCTGTGCCCTGTCATTGGTGCGATTGATGATGACATCGATCGCACCAAAGCTGGCCCTGATGTCGCTGGTGTTGCCAGGCATCATCCTAGGATCGGTGCTCTTACAACTCTGATCCTAGGCAGGTCACAGCGCAGGCATACAATGTAATCACCAATCGCTCCAATCAACGGGTCCAGGCCATGCCTGGCAATGCCAGGCACCAGCCTAGGATCGGTGCTCTTACAGCTTACAGATTGCCTGAAACACTGAGAAATGCTACGATTGGCTGTTATAATAATAATAATAATCTTTATATAGCGCTAACATATTCCACAGCGCTTTACAGTTTGCACACATTATCATCGCTGTCCCCGAAGGGGCTCACAATCTAGATTCCCTATCTGTATGTTTTTGGAATGTGGGAGGAAACCGGAGAACCCGGAGGAAACCCACGCAAACACGGGGAGAACATACAAACTCCTTGCTGATGTTGTCCTTGGTTGGATCCGAACCTAGGACTACCAGCGCTGCAAGGCTGTAGTGCTATCCACTGAGCCACCGTGCTGCCCAATTCAGAATGAACAGCCAATCACAGCGATCGTGGTTGCGAGAGGGCAAAATCTCCCACGATGACAACAACCATGGTGCTGGAATTTTAATGCGATCACCGCGACTTTGGTCGCATTGTCACGTTAAAAAATGATGTAATAATCTGTCCCTGGTCAAATAGGCCCAGGTCAGATTGGGGGATTATTACGTCTAATGTCAGAAAGGGGTTAACAGAGTGCAAGTTTTATTGTAAAGAGAAATAAACTGCACAAGGTGGAACACCTTTCTCCAGCAGGACCTTCTTTATCAAGACTGGCATGCAAAATGCCAGTGTGTTTGAATTAGGGCTGTAATCTTTTGTAACTGCCCAGAAATCATGAATCTCCATGCAGTAACTCCATTCTGGGCTTGAATGAGGACTGCATGTAGTTGGAGGGCCAAGAAGACGTTGTCATCTTTGCTGGAAGAGGAATGAATCCTTTAGGAACGCCTATTTGGCTGAGCATGTCCATAGTTCTGGTGCTTTTCCTTGTGAAGGGGAGCTTAGTAAGGAAATTTTTGGATGGTGGTCAGAGCACCAAGATCTAAGCCAAATAGATCACTGAAGAGCCACAGAATTGGTTGCAGCAGGGACTGAAGCTGTTCTGACACGAGAAGCCTCACAATGGAATTTTGAGGCATGCAGCAATCGAGGGCTCATTTTTTGCATGCCGAGCTGACGTTTTTAAGGATACCATTTATACGCAGATCCGTTCTTTTGATTGCCTGTTATTGCATTTTAATGCAATGTTGCAGCGACCAAAAAAACGTAATTCTGGCATTTTGATTTTTTTTCTCATTACGCCGTTTAGCGATCGGGCTAATGCTTTTTTTTATTCATAGATCGGGCGATTCTGAACGCGCCAATACCAAATATGTGTATGTGTGATTTTTTTTTATTTTATTTTGATTGGGGCGAAAGGGGAGCGATTTGAACTTTTATTTTTTTTCTTTTTTTAAAATTTTTAAACTTTTTTTTCTTTTACTTTTGGCATGCTTCAATATCCTCCATGGGAGGCTAGAAGCATGCACAACTCGATCAGCTCTGCTACATATGGGCGATGAGCAGATCGCCCATATGTAGCAGATTTACTGCATTGCTTTGAGCGCCGACCACCGGGCGGCGCTCACAGCAATGTGCCGGCAGCAACCATAGAGGTCTCTATGAGCCGGAAGCACTAGTTAAATGCCCGCTGTGATGTTTGACAGCGGGATTTAACTAGTTAATAGGTGCGGGCGGATCGCGATTCCGCTCACGCCTATTGCGGTCACGTCAGCTGTTTATAACAGCTGACATGTCGCGGCTTTGAGTTGGGCTCAAAGCCGCGTCATCCATTGCCAATCTTGTGTCACCTCATGGACTACACTGTCTTTGTTGAATGAAAAAATCCTTGTTATTATTTCTATTTCACTACATGGAATGACAGTGTGGTATTACTGAGTCCCTTTAATGGGTTCTGCTTCCTGTAACCGATGTTTTAACAAACTCTCCTCCTCTTCGTACTCCTGGTTTGTACAACACATGAACTAGATGTTAAGAATAGTTTTCTTACTCCATTTGAAAAGTTGCATGGGTGTTAAGATTTGGTCTGAATATGGCCTCTGGAGGCTAGCTCTAGCTGCATTGGCAATGGATGACATAACTGGTTATGTATTATAATAAACTCCGGCACACGAAAAAAACCAAGAAAGTCACTTCTTTATTAAGGCAAAAGTGATATTCAAGTATGTAGTAGATTCATCCGGGTGAAATAAATCAAGTAGAAAATAGAAAATGCATCCAGGTACGGGTAATTTTTCATCGACGTTTCGGCATATATTTGCCTTTATCAAGATGTACCTTTTAATTATTATATGTGGAAGAAAAAATAAAAAAATACAAATAAAAATAAAAAATACAAAAATACATATGAATATATATCACTTATATCTCTTCAAAATGTATTGACATACATAATATATACATATAACATCATTAGACAGTGAAATCAAAAAATTGCCTACCCATGGAGAAAACATCAACATTGAAAGCAAGACAAAACATAATGAACAAAATGTAGCTACGGTCACATATATGTATAGTCCTGCAATTGCAGACAAAATCATTTCAGACAACAAGCTGAATCAAAGTGAACTAACTGAAACCCACATGTAATTGTGGAGCGCCCAGGACTAACAGCTGGTGAAAAGGCAACTGCACATGGAGTATAATGATATAATATAACTGTGAATCAAAGCTAAAGTGCCGTCATACCGAGTGCGACTACTACTATGATAAGACCAATTGCAACTTAATGAAATTACATACCTCTTAGTGCTGAAAAGGCATATCCCCGAGATGAAAATGATGGTGGTAAGCTACATGAGTGTGTGCTCCGTGCTGTTATATATAAGCACGAGAGACGCTGTGCTAAAAGACTTCCGGGTGAGATCAGGACGGTCAAACAGTGCGCATGCGTGGAATAACGAAAGAAGCCGAATGTGAGCCGGAAAAAGCCGAGTGAGTGGAGAACCACTGCGCATGTCCAAGCGGAAAGTCAAGTCGTGGGATCAATGCCAGGTTGCTGAAAAGAATAGGAAACAAAATCAGAACACTACATAGTATAATGAATTTCGCACAATAATTAAGAAAAATGAGTAGAAGTGGTCCATAATCGTTGTAGAAAGATGTAAATATAGAAAGTTAAATCGTCCATAGTAAATAATTGTCTGATCAAAGATGTTCATAATAAAGGAGAACCTAAGTCAATTTTTAACAGGTGGATCTTATGTTAATATGTCAGCTCGTATTCCCTATTAAGGCCGTATGGAGATAAGGTTTGTAGCACATGTATCCAAAAGGACTCGCGTTCTTTTAATTTAGAGATCCTGTCCCCTCCTCTCCTTGCTTTTGGAACGTGATCAATGATTTGATATTTAAGTTGGGCAATAGTATGTCTATTGTCCAAAAAATGTGCTGGGATGGGCAGAAGATTGCGTCCACATCGAATTGTGGACTTATGTTGAGAAATGCGGTCTCGGATATGTTGGGTAGTCTCCCCAACATACCCCAGACCGCAAGGACATTTTATAAGGTACACCACGTACGATGAATCGCATGTATAATACCCCTTAATGGGGAACCTCCTCCCAGTGCGTGGATGGGTAAAACTATCGCCCTTAGTGATATTTGAGCATTGAAGGCATCCAAGGCACGGAAAAGTTCCCTTACGGGGAGCTCGTAATAGGCTCTGTCCAAGATCCTTTTTAAGAGAACCCACATCAGCTTTCACCAAAAAATTGCGCAAATTGTTAGATTTTTTATTACATATCATTGGTATGTTTTTAAACTCCAAAATGTTGGGATAGGAGGCCTCAAGTATATTCCAGTGTTTTTTAATGCATTGGTGAATGCCTCGTTTAAATGGATGAAAGACATTGACAAAAACGACTCTAGAATTAACATCCCCTGATGTTATTGGTTTTTCTTTTTCTAATCGGGTGTCCGGACACCCGATTAATATCAAATATCACTAAGGGCGATAGTTTTACCCATCCACGCACTGGGAGGAGGTTCCCCATTAAGGGGTATTATACATGCGATTCATCGTACGTGGTGTACATACATACTTGAATATCACTTTTGCCTTAATAAAGAAGTGACTTTCTTGGTTTTTTTCGTGTGTCGGAGTTTATTATAATATATATTTGATTGTTCTCCAGAGCACCACATTTAACAGTGAGCACCCCCCTCTTTTTTCTATTTTT
The DNA here is from genome assembly GCA_033576555.1 of Oophaga sylvatica. Taxonomy (NCBI): domain Eukaryota; kingdom Metazoa; phylum Chordata; class Amphibia; order Anura; family Dendrobatidae; genus Oophaga; species Oophaga sylvatica. Next base: position 759,629,302 of record JARQOD010000001.1, read on the forward strand.
TCTATAACTGGTTATGTGACCTGTGAATATGATTGGCGCTGGTGGCTGGCTACTGTACTCCAAAGATTGTGAAAATGAAGAAGTAGAATTGACTTTTTTGCATCCTTCTGGTCCAGCGCCGTCCTGTGTGCATCCAAGAAAACCAGACATTTTAAAAGTTAACAAAAATCAGATATTAGCTCAGGTGGAGCCGAACACCTTGACAAGCCGTACTTACTCTGACACAAAAGGAAATGTCCATTGCTAGTAAGCGCTTATGGACAAGATTACATTTCACCCACTATAAAAGACAAATTGATGATAAAAGGCCAGTTTACAAACGTACTATTAATTGATTAGTTCATATTTTATACTGTACTACTTCTTAAACACTTCATAAATTACATATTTAGTGATATAATAGGAAAAAAAATTTTTTTCATGTATAAATAGGTGTTAAAAATATTGGTTCTTTTTCACAATTGCGCATCAAAATTTTGAATTTGATTTCGCCAAAACAAAATATAAAGAAACATAGTCTTGTGACATATCTGGTGAAAGCCTGTATAGTTCTGAGAAGAATGGTGTTTATTTTGTTTCTCTATCTTTTTTCTCCCCGAGTTACAATGAGAAATGTAGAGGCAGGCAACACCGAAATTCGCACTTTTTCCAAACTTTGAAAATCAATAAAAAAATTTAAAAAAAAAATTTAGAATTTTTTTTTTTCACATTTTGCATTCTCTGACACACTGTTACCAAATAACAAAATCTCAAAAGAATTAAAAATATAGAGGTAAAAACATTGGTTCACTTGACATGGAATGACACTATTATGCTCCCTCTGCTTGAGCAGCCACAGTGCAAAGAGCCAGAAGACACCGACGCTGAGGAGTCCGGAGAAGAGCAGCGGCCAGCGAGGAGAGGTATTTCATTTTTTTTTAATATTTGGATCATCTTATGGAGCAATTACATATAGAGCAGTATATGGGGCCAATTACATGTAGAGCAGTACATAAGGCCAATTACATATAGAGCAGTATATGGGGCCAAATACATATAGAGCAGTATATGGGGCCAAATTCATATGGAGCATCTTATGGGGCCAATTATATATGGAGCATTATATGGTGCCCTTTCTGTTTGGAGCAATTGATCATTTGCTCCTCTTAGGCTGTATGCCCATGATTTGTTTCTGGTGAGTTTTAGAAGCTGCATATTTTCACTGCGTCAAAAACACTGCAGGTTACAGTTTCAGGAAAGTGGATGGGATTTATAGAAATCTCATGCGCACTGTGTTTCTTTTTTACTGTAAACTGAGCTGCATGTTTCAAATACGCAACATGTCTTCTCTTGTGGGTGTGCTGAGTTTATGTGTAGATTTTTCCAATAGACTTGCATTAGCTGCAGAGAACGCACATCCACATTTCATGCATTTCCAAAAAGTGCATGTAATCTGCACCTGAGTATATCAATAAAGTTTAGTCAAAGTCAATTACCAGAAAGTATAGAAAGTATCAAATACAAAGCACATTTATTTAAAACATGACATACCAACAAAAGACAAAAATTGCAGAGTCAAAAATGCGATAAAAACGCATGTAAAAAAACATTTCTACACAGTTGAGTAAAAAGGAAAGCACAGTGGGCATGAGATTCCGATAAGTCCCATCCACTTTGCTGGAACTGTAAGACGCTGTGTTTATGATGCAGCAATAATGCGCAACATCAAAAACTCACCAAAAACTCATGGTGGGTGCATAGCCTAATATTGGAAAAAGAATACTATACATATTTGACATTGCAAGGTCTATATTGACCCAAACTGCAAAAGGGGCTTGTCATTTTGTCACAGCAAGGTGAATGAGATTTCTGAAATCTTATGCACATGTTGCTTATTTTTTCCTTTAAAAAAATCAGCGTCTAGTCCTCAAAGATCTACTCACTTAATTTTGTGCCGCTATTGCGAAACTTGGAGGAAGATCTATCACAATGGTCCAGGCTCTCGGTCTCCTGGTTTGGCCGAATTAACATCCTGAAGATGGACATTTTACCTAGAATTCTTCATCTGTTCCGGACTATTCCTTATAATTTACTCAAAGTGTTTTTTCTGAAGATTAAAGCAATTTCTTCTAAATTTACCTGGGGGGCATCTAAACATAGGTTATCATACACGGTTTTGACAAGACCTAAAACCTCGGGAGGCATCGGTGTCCCGGATTTTGTGGCATACTATAGAGCATCAATATTAAATAGCATTTTGCATATCATCATAAAGCCTTCCAAGGGTCTTTGGAATGAATTGGAAGAACACTTAAATCCCGTCCCACTTGCGAAACTATTAGATCTTTAACAACTCCCCTAATGCCCTTAAAAATATCTGGGTCAGAATAGCTAATAAATATAAAATATCATCTGCTCTGGGTCCCGTCTCCTATACTCTGTAATCCTCAGGATGATAGCGGCTTCTGTTTCTTAGGCACACTAGATAATCCATTGTCCCAGATGAGACAGGTTGTCTCCCTGAGTGGCTTAAAACCCTTTGAGAGTCTTATTACACCCGGGCGCTCATTTGCTGAGGCTTGGATGGAGTACCGCCATATTCATAGTTGATATTATTCAATTAGCAGCCATGAGGCGTGGATCAGACCTTTAACTGATTTTGAAAAAATCTGTATTGGGAGGAGACTTCCTTTGCATTGCATTTCTTTGTTGTGCGGGCTGCTGAAGAGGGAAGAGGTGCTAGGGACCCATGTTCCCTATCAAGACCAATGGGAAAAGGAACTAGGTAAAAACATTTGTACTTCTGATTGTAAGAATGAACGATTTATGCCAAATTATCTATATCATGTCACATCCAGAAAAACAAATTACAAGATCGTCTCCAGATGGTACAGGACACCAGACTGCATACATCAAATGTATCCTAATAGAACAAATAAGTGTTGGAAAAGTGACTCCACTGTAGGTAACATGACCCATATTTGGTGGTCTTGCCCCGAATATCCAAATTGTGGACAGGATTATTTGATCTCTTCAAATTGTCTCTTCAGAGAGGAAGAGAACTAGAACTTTAGTGCCACCTATTGGAAGTAGCAATCCTAAGGGTATGTTTCCACGGTCAGTATTGGCTCAGTATTTGCTCAGGATTTGACACAGGTAAAATCTGCACCAAATCTGCATCAGAGGTCAGTGGCAGGTCACCTGCGTTTTTGATGCATTTTTTTTCATGCGGATTTGTATGCGTTTTTTTGTAAGCTAAATAAAGATATTTAAAAAAAAAAGATTTGTGATGTCATTTCTGGTCCTACCTCTTTAACATTTGTCCAACCCACTCTCCATTACACACATAGATAGATACTGTAGATGATAATAGATGGATAGATAGATATGGGATAGATAGATAGATAGATATGGGATAGATAGAAAGAATTAGATACATATATGTATAGATAGATAGATCTATAGATCTATCTATAGATAGATCTATCTTAGATCTATCTATAGATATATTTATGTATAGATAATCTATCTATAGATCTATCCATCTATAGATCTATCGATAGATATATCTGTCTATCGAAAGATATATCTATCGATAGACAGATCTATCTATCGATAGATCTGTCTATAGATAGGAAAAAATCTGTGTTAGGCCGGGGTCACACTTTATGAGAAACTCACACAAGTCTCGCAACTCAATACACGGCACTGCCGCTGGCACTCGGACCGGAGCGTTCAACTGCATAGAAATACATGCAGCCGCACACTCTGGTCCCGAGTGCTGACGGCAGTGCCGGGTATTGAGGTGCGAGACTCATGCGAGTTTCTCGCAAGTGTGACCCCGGCCTTAAACAGAATATCTGTTTAATCTAAAAAAAATGGCTCCCGCGCAATTTTCAAGTCCAGAGTGGGAAAGCCAGCGACTGGAGGCCGATGTTTATAGCCTGGGAAGCGGGTAATACCCATGGATCTTCCCAGGCTATGAATATCAGCCCGCAGCTGTCTGCGTAGCCTTTAATGGCTATTAAAATAGGGGGGCCCCCAAAAAAATGACGTGGGGTCCCCTATAATTAATAGCCAAAAAGGCTACGCAGACAGCTGCGGGCTGATATTCATAGCCTAGAGAGGGTTCATGGATATTGGACCCCCCTGGCTACAAACACCAGCTCTCAGCCGCCCCAGAAATGGCGCATCTCTAAGATGCGCCAATTCTGGAGCTATGCCTCTCTCTTCCCACTGCCGTGTAGTGGTGGCATATGGGGTAATAAGGGATTAATGTCACTTTTGATTGTAAGGTGACATTAAGACCGGTTAATAATGGAGAGGCATCAATAATACCTATCCATTATTAATCCTATAGTTAAAGGGTTAAAAAAAGAAAGCCAGAAAAAGTATTTTAATGAAATAAAACTACACAGTTTTCCATATTTTATTGCACGCCCAAATCCAAGCGAAGCCATCAATCTCCTGAAAAAAAAAACAACAAACCAACACAAATACTTCCTGTTCCGACGTAGTCAATTTAATCACGAGTGTCCCACGACGAGTCCAGCTCTGCTACATCTGCAAGCATGACATCCGGATATAGCAGAGCTTGTAGATGACCACAAGAGATCTCCGGTGATCACCTACACTCTAGTTTTCACGGTCAGCTGACCGTGAGAACTAGCCTAGTGACCGGAGATAATCCCCGGTCAAGTGCACGGCAGTTCTCGCGAGAACTGCAGTGGACGCGGACTTCCGGCGGCGGGATAGGTAAGAACTTTATTTAAATTACTAGACATGCATAGTAAGCTGCATTTACGCAGTTAGTACGCATGTGACTAATCAGATGCGGTTTTACCGCATCTAATGATAGTCTATAGTAAATTTACGATGTGGCGACGGAGCGTCGCTGCATTGTAAACAGACATGCTGCTTTCTGGGAAGACGCGCCGCATGTTCGTTTACGCGGGTTTTCCGCCTGCATCTTTTAATGCTTAGTGGAGACGGGATTTCATGAAATCCCCTCCACTATGCTGTAACATCTGGACGCTGCGTGTTTGACGCTGTGGCTGTATGCAGCATCAAACACGCAGCGTTTCCTGACCGTGGAAACATACCCTAAAAGTCAGTGTCGACCCTTGACTTTTAGGATTGCTACTTCCAATAGGTGGCACTAGATTTCTAGTTCTCTTCCTCTCTGAAGAGACAATTTGCATATTTCCCAGAGGAGCATTGCGGCTTTGTCTCCTCATCTTGGCATGCTTAACATGTCACTTTCCACAAGGAGAAACGGTACTTCTTGGATCTTAATCTCTTCAATAAATTATTCAGCACTAACTTCCTGAATGCTCCAGAAAAAGCTTTACTATCAATGTTCCGTATAACCTTATCGCTTCTCGGCCTTTTGGCTAAGATCAAGGGTATTATCTTTTGAAAAGGCGGCCTTGGCAACGGCTGCCCTAGTAGCTTGATACAATGCACACTGGGGTTTGGCGCTTGTTAGTACGCTGGGTGTCTCATATAGTTATCTGGTGGAAAACATGGTCCCCCCAGGATCGACGCCACTACACTGTGTTCCAAATTATTATGCAAATAATATTTTCTCAGATTTTCCCAAATTACCTATATGAATTTCAGTCATTGTAATTTTCCAGTCAAATAACTATTAGAGTACAATTGAAAGATTTTTGTACAAACTGCCTATGATAACAGTATATTTTTAAAAAATAAAACACTCAAACTGCACTCAAAATGCATGTTCCAAATTATTATGCACAGCAGAGTTTTCAACCTTTTCATTTTAATAAAGAACAAAAAAATGGTCATTTTTTAAATTATTAGCATTAGCAGGTTATTACAAACTGAAATCAAACAGTTTTCAACTCAAAACTTTATTCTAGGTGATATTACATTTGCACATAGGACCCCTTGTTTGAAAGGAGCTTCTGAACTCTCTCGTCCATTGAATTTGTCAGGTTTTGGATGGTTTCTCCTTCAATTGTTTTGCATGAGGACAGAATACCCTCCCAGAGCTGTTGCTTAGATGTGAACTGCCTCCCGCCATCATAGACACTCCTTTTGATGATGCTCCAGAGGTTCTCAATGGGGTTGAGGTCAGGGGAGCATGGGGGCCACACCATAAGTTTGTCCCCTTTTATGCCCATAGCAGCCAGAGATGCAGATGTGTTATGTGCAGCATGAGACGGTGCATTATCATGCATGAAAATGATCTTGCTGCAGAATGCACGGTTCTTCTTCTTGAACCATGGCAGGAAGTGCTGTTTGAGAAACTCAACATACACTATGGAGTTCATCTTTACCCCTTCAGGGATCCTAAAGGGGTCGACAATCTCTCTCCTCATGATTCCAGCCCAAAACATTACTCCACCTCCTCCTTGTTGGCGCCGTAGCTGTGTTTGCATGAGGGGGCCATCAACTAGCCATCCTCCACTCCATCCATCTGGACCATCGAGCGTTGCACGGCACTCATCGGTGAACAAAACAGTTTTGAAGTCAGTCTTCATGTATTGTTTGGCCCACTGGAGCCGTTTCTGCTTGTGTGCAGTGGATAGAGGAGGTCGACAGGATGGCTTACACACAGCTGAAAAACTCTGAAGGACCCTGCATCTTGTTGTTCGGGGGATGTTGGAGGCACCAGCAGCTTCAAAAACTTGTCTGCTGCTATGACAAGGCTTTTTTGCCGCTGCTCTTTTAACCTGACGTAATTGCCTGCAGGAAACAGTCCTCAATTTTCCCTTATCAGCACGCACACGTGTGTACTGTGAATCAGCTACATACTTCTTGATTGTGCGATGATCACGATGAAGTATCTTGGCAATGTTGACTGTAGTCATTCCTTGACCTAAACACTCCACAATTTGTTGTTTCTCAGCAGCCGACACATCCTTTTTCTTTCCCATTTTGGCAGAAAATGTAGGCTGCTTAATAATGTGGGACAGCCTTCTTAAGTAGTCTTGCCTTTCATTGGACACACCAGCCAAACTAATTAGCACAGGTGTCTGCAATTGCTTACAGTGATATAAAGAGCCCTGACACACATCACCATCAATGAGTTTAACTGACAAACAAAAAATTCTTACCTTATCACTCCTAAATAATTTTTGCATAATGATGTGGAACACAGTGTAGGCCAGGAAAGATTGAAAGCCCGAACTGTGAAGTGCCCCAGGAGTGGTGACCCTGGGGTGCCTTAACTCACTGGGATTGGGAACCGCACTTGAGTTTTGGCACATTTGCACAAGCACTTCTATTTCCTTCTTCATGCACACACCCTTATTCGGGGCCTTTTGGCCTTAGGATGGTGAATTTTTAAATTCCTGGTCGAAGGTCCGGTCAGGATTACACTAAAACTTTCACTATTTTTATTTTTGTCACTGTGTGTCACGTATTCACATGTGTCCACTTGTCACTTGGACTTTTGTTAGGATGCGATTCCCTCACGGGTTCCCTTCTTGACAGGTCTAGGGGGGGAGCGTGTGGCCATCAGGTTCCGCTCCCCTTGAACCTCCTAGCTCTTCTCTTTCAGGAGGAGAGCATTGTTGGCTCCCCTCTTCTGGGAGGGGAGCACAGTCTTAGGCTCCCAGAATGTTGCTTGGGTGTGAACTTAAGCAGATGCTGGAGGTAAGATTAGGTCTCCTCTGGCTACGACTGGACGAGTGTTATGTTTCGGTAGCTGAGGAGAAATAGCAAAAAATAGCCAAAGTAGCAATACACCAGAGAGGCTGGAAACTACTGGGTTGCAGAACCCTAAACTAACCGCAACACTAGAAGTAGCCGTGGAGCGTACCTACGGTGATCCTAGACACCTCATCACAGCTGGACAGATAGCTACACCTAAAGGCAGAAAGATGAAAACTAACTGCCCTGTAGCAGAACCCCAAAGAAATAGGAAGCCCCCAAACATGTAATGGCGGTTAGACAAGAAGAAAATATGAACACAGACAGAAAATAGAATGAGCAAACGCTGGGGCCCAATACTGTTTAGATAGAAAAGTATAGGGAAGAATTCTGACTGCCACCCAAAAACCCCTGACAAAAATACCAACACTTCTGATTAACAAAAAACCTGAGATCACACGATCTCTGCCACCTAAATCAGATCTCTGGTGTAACACACAGCTACTCAGTAAATAAAAAGCTAGACAGGAACAGAGCAAAAGTGCAAACACAAACTGAGCACAAATGCAGCACCAGGCCCCAAAAGGGGACCAGGCTGAAATCCACTGCAAGGCTGCAAACCAGCAAGGAAAATCCAACCAGAGGAAAAAAAACAGCAAATCACTTATCTGAATGATAGCAGGAATGCAAGCTGAGTTCAAACCAAGACCTGGAAGAACAATTGATTACCGGCAAGGCTGATGGGAGTTCAGGTCACTTATATCAGACCATTCGGACCCAGCTGAAAGCCATTCAGCAATTGGTTCATTACCCTCAGCAACCACCGGAGGGAGCCCCAGCTCCGAAATCGCCTCCAATTGATCACCGGCAACCCTGATGGGAAGGTGACTCCCTTATATAAGACCAGTCAGTAACACCTGATTCCCAGTCCTCACAATCTTCACTGGACAGACCAGCACCGCTTGTAACCACCAGAGGAAGCCTCTGCTCAGAACTCATCTCAAACCCATTCACAACAGTACCCCCCCCTTGAGGAGGGGTCACCGAACCCTCACCTGCGCAACCAGGCGGATCAGAATGAGCTTGATGATAGGCACGGATCAGTCTCCTAGCATGGATGTCTGAAGCAAACAGCCAAGAATTGTCCTCCTGACCATAACCTCTCCACTTAACCAAATACAGGAGTTTCCATCTAGCAAAACGAGAATCCAATATTTTCTCAACCACATACTCCAAATTGACCTCAACCAAAACGGGAGTCGGGAGGCGCAGCCATAGGAACCACTGGCTCGACAAACCTCTTCAATAAGGACTTGTGGAACACGCTATGGATCTTAAATGTCCCTGGAAGAAGCAAACAGAAGGAAACCGGATTAAGAATTTCCATGATCTTATAAGGTCCAATGAACCTCGGCTTAAATTTTGGAGACGCAACCTTCATAGGGATATTTCTTGAGGACAACCAACCAAGTCCCCCACTTTAAAACAAGGACCATCAGTCCTATGCCGGTTGGAAACCGCTGGGCCTTCTCCTGAGAGAGAGACAACCTCCGCCTGTCCTGAAGAAAATCGAGGGTGAAACCCAGAATTGCAGAAAAATGGAGACATCAAGGTGGCAGAGCTAGCCCTATTATTAAGAGCAAACTCCGCCAAAGGCAAAAAAGAGACCCAGTCATCTTGATCAGCAGACACAAAACATCTCAAATAAGTCTCCAAGGTCTGGTTTGTTCTCTCGGTTTGTCCATTGGTCTGAGGGTGAAATGCAGAGGAGAAAGATAACTGAACACCAAGTTTAGAACAAAATGTCCTCCAAAATCTGGAAACAAACTGGACTCCTCTGTCAGACACAATGTTCTCCGGAATGCCATGTAACCGAACCACGTGCTGAAAGAACAAAGGCACTAATTCGGAGGAAGAAGGCAACTTAGGTAATGGTACAAGATGTTTCATCTTGGAAAACTTATCACAGATTACCCAGATAACGGTCATTCTCTGAGAGACAGGGAGGTCGGAAATAAAATCCATAGAGATATGGGTCCATGGTCTCTTGGGCACAGGTAATGGCATTAACAAACCACTAGAGCGAGAGCAAGGCTTGGAACGAGAGCAAGTCCCACAAGACTGCACAAAGTCCCTGACGTCACGAGACAAAGTAGGCCACCAAAAGGAGCGACTCACCAAGTCTCTGGTACCAAAAATACCGGGATGACCAGCCAACGCGGAACAATGAATCTCAGACATCACACTCTTCTTCCACTGGTCTGGGACAAACAATTTCCCAACAGGGCAGCGTTCAGGTTTATCCTCCTGACACCCCTCCAGAGCCAGTCTCAAATTGGGCAAGATGGCGGAAAGAACTACACCCTCTTTCAGAATAACAGCAGGATCAGTTAACTCAGGAGAATCCGCAAAGAAACTTCTCGAGAGGGCATCCGCCTTAACATTCTTAGTGCCCGGACGAAAGGAAACCACAAAATTAAAACGTGTGAAAAACAAGGCCCACCTGGCCTGTCTAGGATTAAGTCGCTTGGCTGATTCGAGATAAACCAGGTTCTTATGGTCCGTGAGGACCACCACCTGATGTTTGGCTCCTTCCAGCCAATGTCTCCACTCTTCAAAGGCCCACTTCATGGCCAATAACTCCCAATTACCCACGTCATAATTACGTTCAGTTTGACAAAATTTTCGAGAGAAGAAGGCACAAGGGTTACTCTTAGAGGTCTCCGGATCCCTTTGGGACAAAACGGCACCTGCCCCAATCTCAGAAGCACCAACCTCCACCTGAAACGGTAGAGAAACATCAGGCTGCCGTAGAACAGGAGCAGAAGTGAATCTCTGCTTAAGTTCCTGAAACGCAGAAACTGCCTCAGGAGGCCAATTCACCACATTGGAACCCTTTTTGGTCAAATCAGTCAATGGTTTAACAATACCGGAGAAATTACCAATAAATTTACGATAAAAATTGGCAAAACCCAAAAATCTCTGAAGAGTCTTCAATGTGGTAGAAACATAACCCATTTCGCTTTCGAAACTCATGACGCTGAGCCCCAGAAGTCACTCCATCACACTGCATGACTGCATGGGCTCAGGAGCTGGCTCACAAGGCAACACCATCTCATGCATACCTCTGCTCTCACGCAAACGTCTGTCAATTTGAATAGCCAAAGACATAGAATCATTGAGACCAGAGGGATCAGGGAATCCCACCATAATGTCCTTTACATTTTCTGACAGACCCTTCCGAAAAAGGGTTGCCAAAGCATCATCATTCCTTTTGGTCAGGACTGCCCACTTTCGGAATTTCTGACAGTAGAGCTCAGCGGCTTCATGACCCTGATTTAATGCCAACAAGGTCTTTTCAGCTTGATCAGTGACATTAGGTTCATCATACAATAACCCCAGAGCCTGAAAAAATACACCAACATCATTCAAAACAGGATCCCCAGGTGTCAGGGAAAGAGCCCAATCCTGAGGGTCGCCGCTCAGCAGAGAGATGATAATTTGAACCTGCTGTGCTGCGTTCCCTGAGGACTTAGGCTTCAAGGCAAAAAACAACTTGCAGTTATTTTTAAAATTCAGAAATTTAGACCGATCCCCCAAGAATAAATCTGGCATGGGGATCCTAGGTTCCACAACAGGCAACCCAGCAAGATAGGCAATAATCTTCTGTACCTCAGCGGCAAGCCGCTCAACACGACCTGACAACTGCACAATCTCCATTGAGGACAAAGAAAAATTCCTCCTCAGCACCCAGAGAAAAAGAGGGAAAAATGCAACAAACAGAAAAAGAAAAAAAAATTTCTGACAACTACCTTTTTTTTTTCCTTTTTATTATTTTTCCCTTCTGTTGAGTACCATAGAATTTTCAGTTTGGCCGGTAATACTGTTATGTTTCGGTACCTGAGGAGAAATAGCAAAAAATAGCCAAAGTAGCAATACACCAGAGAGGCTGGAAACTACTGGGTTGCAGAACCCTAAACTAACCGCAACACTAAAAGTAGCCGTGGAGCGTACCTACGGTGATCCTAGACGCCTCGTCACACCCGGAGAGATAGCTACACCTAAAGACAGAAAGATGAAAACTAACTGCCCGTAGCAGAACCCCAAAGAAATAGGAAGCCCCCAAACATGTAATGGCGGTTAGACAAGAAGAAAATACGAATACAGACAGAAAATAGAATGAGCAAACGCTGGGGCCCAATACTGTCTAGATAGAAAAGTATAGGAAAGAATTCTGACTGCCACCCAAAAACCCTGACAAAAATACCAACACTTCTGATTAACAAAAAACCTGAGATCACACGATCTCTGCCACCTAAATCAGATCTCTGGTGTAACACATAGCTACTCTGTAAATAAAAAGCTAGACAGGAACAGAGCAAAAGTGCAAACACAAACTGAGCACAAATGCAGCGCCAGGCCCCAAAAGGGGACCAGGCTGAAATCCACTGCAAGGCAGCAAACCAGCAAGGAAAATCCAACCAGAGGAAAAAAAAACAGCAAATCACTTATCTGAATGATAGCAGGAATGCAAGCTGAGTTCAAACCAAGACCTGGAAGAACAATTGATTACCGGCAAGGCTGATGGGAGTTCAGGTCACTTATATCAGACCATTCGGACCCAGCTGAAAGCCATTCAGCAATTGGTTCATTACCCTCAGCAACCACCGGAGGGAGCCCCAGCTACGAAGTCACCTCCAACGTGTTCACAACAGACGAGGCTTTTTGTCCCTGTCCCTCGCTGTGGCCTTCTGGCTTGGAAGGATGGGGAATGGTTTGTGGGACCCTTCTCCTTTTGGAGAGGGTTTCAAGATGATCAGCATCCTATTACACTTTTTTTGTGGCACCTTTAGTCACTTTTTTAAGTGCACTCGGGTTTAGACATGAATTCGGGCTTTCAAAAAAAAAATCAATGTTCCCTATAACCATTCTACCATTAAAAAGGGACTATTTAGAGTATTTTTTTTATCTGCAATGAAACAGATTGTCCCCAGATATTGGAGATCAATCACTATTCCGTCCAAATTGGAAATGGGTTGAGGCTGTAGATAACTTATTTACATGGAAGAGCTCATAGTCTCTGACAGTCGGGTGAACTTGGTCTTATACGAATATATGAGAGCTTGGTTACAATGGACATCATTCAGAAATTCATTTGAATTTAGAACTTGGCTAACATCACCATTCTAGTGATGATGTGCCATTAACCCCTTTATCCCATCTGACGTACTATTCCGTCCTTGTGACCCTGGACCTAATTCCCATGGACAGAATAGTACGTCACATGCGATCAGCTGCACTCGCTGGGGGAGCGCAGCTGATCGCGGCTGGGTGTCAGCTGATTATCACAGCTGACACCCGGCACTATGTGCCAGGAGCGGTCATGGACCACTCCCGGCACATTAACCCCTGGCACACTGCGATCAAACATGATCGCAGTGTACCGGGGCACAGGGAAGCATCACGCAGTGAGGGGGCTCCCTGCATGCTTCCCTGAGACCCTCAGAACAGCGCGATGCATCGCGCTGTTCCGAGGGACCCTCCACCCTGCAGGACCCCGGATCCAAGATGGCCGCGGAGTCCTGCAGGGAGACGGCTTCCTCAGTGCCTGCTGATAGCAGGCGCTGAGAAAGCCTCTAGCACTGCCAGTCAGATCGCTGGTCTGACAGAGTGCTGTGCACAGTGTCAGACAAGCGATCTGATATAATACAGTGATGTCCAACCCTGGGACAAAGTAATAAAGTAAAAAAAATAAAAATAACGTGTAAAAAAAAAATTCATAAATAAAGAAAAAATATTATTCCCCAATAAATTCCTTTCTTCATGTAAATAATAATACAAAAAACAATAAAAGTACACATATTTGGTATCGCGGCGTCCGTAACGACCCGCCCTATAAGACCGTCCCATTAGTTAACCCCTTTAGTGAACCCCTTAAAAAAACAAGGCTAAAAAACAATGATTTATCATCATACCGCCGAACAAAAAGTGGAATAACACGCAATCAAAAAGACGGATATAAATAAGCATGTTACCACTGAAAACGTCATCTTGTCCCGCAAAAAACAAGCCACCATACAGCATCATCAGCGAAACAATAAAAGTTAAAGCTCGCAGAATAAAGTGTTTTTATTGTATAAAAGCGCCAAAACATAAAAAAAGGTACAAATGAGGTATCGCTGTAATCGTACTGACCCGAAGAATAAAACTGCATTATCAATTTTACCACACGCGGAACGGTATAAACGTCCCCCAAAAGAAATTTATGAATTCAAGAATTGCTGGTTTTTGTTCATTCTGCCTCCCAAAAATCGTAATAAAAAGCGATCAAAAAATGTCATGTGCCCAAAAATGGTACCAATAAAAACGTCACCTCGTCCCGCAAAAAATAAGACCTCACATGACTCTGTGGGCCAAAATAAGAAAAAATTATAGCTCTCAAAATGTGATGATGCAAAAACTATTTTTTGCAACAAAAAGCATCTTTTAGCGTGTGACAGCTGCCAATCATAAAAACCCATTATAAATAGTAAATCAAACCCCTCTTTATCACCCCCTTAGTTAGGGAAAAATAATAAAATTAAAAAAATGTATTTATTTCCATTTTCCCATTAGGGTTAGGGTTGGGGCTAAAGCTAGGGTTAGGGTTGGGACTAGGGTTACGGGTGTGTTAGGGTTAGGTTTGTGGTTAGGGTTATGATTAGGGTTAGGATTAGGGTTAGGGGTGTGTTGGGGTTAGGGTTGGAGTTAGAATTGGGGGGTTTCCACTGTTTAGGCACATCAGGGGCTCTCCAAACATGACATGGCGTCTGATCTCAATTCCAGCCAATTCAGCGTTGAAAAAGTCAAACGGTGCTCTTTCCCTTCTGAGCTCTGCCATGCGCCCAAACAGTAGTTTACCCCCACATATGGGTTATCAGCATACTCAGGACAAATTGTACAATAACTTTTGTGGTCCAATTTCTTCTGTTACCCTTGGGAAAATAAAAAATTGGGGGCAAAAATATCATTTTTGTGGAAAAAAATATGATTTTTTATTTTTATGGCTCTACGTTATAAACTTCTGTGAAGCACTTTGGGGTTCAAAGTTCTCACCACACATCTAGATAAGTTCCTTTGGGGGTCTAGTTCTCCAAACACGACATGACACCCGCAGACCATTCCATGAAAGCCTGCAATGCAAAACGTCACTACTTTACTTCCGAGCCCCGACATGTGCCCATACAGTAGTTTGCTCCACATTGTTGTGAATGGGTTTGAGATGAGTTCTGAGCAGAGGCTTCCTCTGGTGGTTACAAGCGGTGCTGGTCTGTCCAGTGAAGATTGTGAGGACTGGGAATCAGGTGTTACTGACTGGTCTTATATAAGGGAGTCACCTTCCCATCAGGGTTGCCGGTGATCAATTGTTCTGGTCTGAATCCTTCATTCCTGTTTCCCTTGTAGCCTGCTGTGTCGTGTCTGCATCTCCTGCTAACAGATAAGACATTTTCTTCTTTTTGTTTTTGTGCTATATTTTTGCATTTTTGTCCTGCACTTCTGTGGGGGCCTTCAGGGTCCCCTCCGGGGGCTTTTGCCCTCTCAGTTTAGTTCAGCCACTTATGTATGTACTTTTGTTTTTTCCAGTTTTTTCAGTGGCTGCTGTTTTGATTTTGTTACACCAGAGAACTAATTTAGGTGGTAGAGGTCGTGTGATCTCAGGTGTTTTTGAAATTAGTGGTGTTGGTGCTTTTCAGGGTTTTCTGGGATTGCAGTAAGTACCCTTCCTGTCCTTTTCTATTTAGTTAGTTTGGGCCCCAGCGTTTGCTCATACTATTTTCTTTCTGTGTCAGTATTTCATCTTGTCTAACCGCCATTACATGTTTGGGGGCTTTCTATTGTCTTTGGGGTTCTGCTCCGGGGCAGATAGCTTTCCTATATCTATCTTTAGGTGTAGTTAGTTTCTCAGGCTGTGACGAGGCGTCTAGGACCAACGTAGGAACGCTCCACGGCTGCCTCTAGTTGTGGTGGTTAGTCAGGGTACTGCAATCTCATAGTTTCCAACTGCTCTGGTGTATTGCCTTTTTTTACCTGCACTCCTCAGCTACCAAATCATAACAGCATCACCGGCCAAAACTGAAAATTGTGTGGTACTCACAGAAGGGAAAAATATTGTGAAAGAGAAAAAAAAAAAAAAAAAAGGTCAGAGTTGTCAGAGATATTTTTCTGTTTGTTGCATTTTTTTTTTCCCTCTGTATCTCTGGGTGCTGGGGAGGATCTTTTCTCTCAATGGAGTTTGCACAGTTGTCTGGCCGTGTGGATCAGCTTGCCACTGAGGTTCAGAGTATTGTTACCTATCTTGCTAGGTTGCCTGTTGTGGAACCTAGGATTCCCATGCCAGATTTGTTTTTAGGGGATCGAGCTAAGTTTCAGAATTTCAAAAATAATTGTAAATTGTTTTTTGCCTTAAAATCTAAGTCCTCAGGGAACGCAGCGCAGCAGGTTCAAATTATCATCTCTCTCCTGCGCGGCGATCCTCAGGATTGGGCTTTTTCCCTGACACCTGGGGATCCTGTTTTGAGTGATGTTGATGCATTTTTTTCAGGCTTTGGGGTTATTGTACGATGAGCCTAATGTCACTGATCAAGCTGAAAAAGCCTTGTTGGCATTAAATCAGGGGCTTGATGACGCTGAGTTATACTGTCAGAGATTCCGTAGGTGGGCAGTCCTGACCAAATGGAATGACGACGCTTTGGCAGCCCTTTTCCGGAAGGATCTGTCAGATAATGGAAAGGATGTTATGGTGGGATTCCCTGTCCCCTCTGGTCTCAATGATTCTATGTCATTAGCGATTCAAATTGACAGACGTTTGCGTGAGCGGAGAAGTATGCGTGGAATGGTGTTGCCTTGTGAACCAGCTTCTGAACCCATGCAGTGTGATAGAGTGGTGTCTGGGGCACAGCGTCATGAGTTTCGAAAGCGCAATGGGTTATGTTTCTACTGTGGTGATGCCTCTCATGCTATTTCAGTCTGCCCTAAGCGGGGAAGACGTTTTGCACGCTCAGTTGTCTTGGGTAGTGTTCAGACTAAGTTTTTATTAACTGTCACTCTGATATGCTCTCTGTCCTCATTTTCTGCTCAGGCTTTCGTTGATTCTGGAGCAGCTATTAACCTGATGGATTATGATTTTGCTAGACGTTGTGGGTTTCCCTTGATACCCCTACAGAAGTCTATTCCCCTACTGGGGATCGATTCTACCCCTTTGGCTGAGAATAAACCCCAGTTTTCTACTCAGGTGATAATGAGGGTTGAACCTGATCACCAGGAGTGCTGCAAATTTTTGGTTCTGTATAATCTGCATGACATTATCGTGCTGGGTTTCCCTTGGTTACAGTCTCATAATCCTGTTTTGGATTGGAAATCTGTGTCTGTAACCAGTTGGGGCTGCCAATGTGTTAATACCAACACTCCTGTTTTTTCTGCCTCCCCCCAGGCTCAGGATGTTCCTGACTTTTTGATTGATTTTTCTGATGTGTTTAGCGAAAGTAAATCTGCATCCTTGCCTCCCCATAGGAGCTATGACTGCGCTATTGAATTAGTGCCGGGTAGTAAATTCCCTAAGGGTCGCCTTTTTAACTTGTCTGTACCTGAACATGACGCTATGCGGTCTTATATCAAGGAATCATTGGAGAAGGGTCATATCAGACCATCCTCTTCACCCTTAGGTGCCGGTTTTTTCTTTGTGGCCAAAAAGGATGGTTCATTGAGGCCGTGTATTGATTATCGTCTCTTGAACAATATTACTGTGAAATATCAATACCCGTTACCCTTGATTTCTGACCTGTTTTCCAGGGTGAAAAACGCTACTTGGTTTACCAAGCTTGACCTCAGGGGGGCGTATAACCTTATTCGCATTAAGCACGGGGATGAATGGAAGACGGCATTCAATACCCCTGAAGGGCATTTTGAGTACCTGGTGATGCCCTTTGGGCTCACTAATGCTCCTTCCGTCTTCCAGTCCTTCATGAATGACATTTTCAGGGATTTTGTGGACAAATTTCTGATTGTTTATTTGGATGATATCTTGATTTTTTCTAATGACTGGGACTCTCATGTGAAACATGTTCGAACTGTATTCCAGATTTTGAGAGAGAATGCTCTGTATGTGAAGGGATCAAAGTGTCTTTTTGGCGTACAGAGGATCTCATTTCTGGGATTCATTTTGTCCCATCTGTTATTGAAATGGACCGGTCAAGGTTCAGGCTATCTGTGATTGGGTCCAACCTACTTCATTAAAGGCTCTTCAGAGATTTTTGGGTTTTGCCAATTTTTATCGTAAATTTATTGGTAATTTCTCGGTTATTGTTAAACCATTAACTGATTTGACCAGAAAGGGTTCTGATGTGGTGAATTGGCCTCCTGAGGCAGTCTCTGCATTTCAGGAACTTAAGCAGAGATTCACTTCTGCTCCTGTTCTACGGCAGCCTGATGTTTCTCTGCCATTTCAGGTGGAGGTTGATGCCTCTGAAATTGGGGCAGGTGCCGTTTTGTCCCAAAAAGAGCCAGAGACCTCTAAAAGTAACCCTTGTGCCTTTTTCTCTTGAAAATTTTCTCCTACTGAACGTAATTATGACATGGGTAATCGGGAGTTATTGGCCATGAAGTGGGCTTTTGAAGAGTGGAGACATTGGCTGGAGGGAGCCAAACATCAGGTGGTGGTCCTTACGGACCATAAGAATCTGGTCTATCTGGAATCTACCAAGCGACTCAATCCTAGACAGGCCAGGTGGGCCTTGTTTTTCACACGTTTTAATTTTGTGGTTTCCTTTCTTCCTGGCACTAAGAATGTTAAGGCGGATGCCCTCTCGAGGAGCTTCCTTGCTGACTCTCCTGAGTTATCTGATCCTTCTGTTATTTTGAAAGAGGGTGTAGTTCTTTCCGCCATCTCGCCCAATTTGAGACTTGCTCTGGAGGGGTGTCAGGAGGATAGGCCCGAGCGCTGCCCGGTTGGAAAATTGTTTGTCCCGGATCAGTGGAAAAAGAGTGTGATGTCTGAGATTCATTGTTCCGCATTGGCTGGGCATCCCGGAATTTTTGGTACCAGAGACTTGGTTAGTCGGTCCGTTTGGTGGCCTACCTTGTCTCGTGATGTCAGGGAATTTGTGCAGTCATGCGGGACTTGCTCTCGCTCCAAGCCTTGCTCTCGCTCTAGTGGTTTGTTGATGCCATTGCCTGTGCCCAAGAGACCATGGACCCATATCTCTATGGATTTCATTTCCGACCTTCCTGTTTCTCAGAGAATGACCACCATCTGGGTAATTTGTGATAGGTTTTCCAAAATGATACATCTTGTGCCATTACCTAAGTTGCCTTCCTCCTCTGAATTGGTGCCGTTGTTCCTTCAGCACGTGGTTCGTTTACACGGCATTCCTGAGAACATTGTGTTTGACAGAGGAGTCCAGTTTGTTTCCAGATTTTGGAGGACTTTTTGTTCTAAACTGGGTGTTCAATTGTCTTTCTCCTCGGCATTTCATCCTCAGACCAATGGTCAAACTGAGAGAACAAACCAGACATTGGAGACTTATCTAAGATGCTTTGTGTCTGCTGATCAGGATGACTGGGTCTCTTTTTTGCCTTTGGCTGAGTTTGCTCTTAATAATAGGGCTAGCTCTGCCACTTTGATGTCTCCGTTTTTCTGTAATTCTGGGTTTCACCCTCGATTTTCTTCAGGACAGACGGAGGCTTCTGTCTGTCCAGGTGTTGACTCTGTTGTGGAGCGTATGCAACAGATTTGGGACCAGGTAGTGGAGAGGTTGTCCCTCTCTCAGGAGAAGGCCCAGCGGTTTGCTAACCGGCATAGGACTGATGGTCCTCGGTTTAAAGTGGGGGACTTGGTCTGGTTGTCCTCAAAGAATATTCCTATGAGAGTGGCATCTCCTAAATTTAAGCCTAGGTTCATTGGACCTTATAAGATCATGGAGATTTTTAATCCTGTTTCTTTTCGTTTGCTTCTTCCAGGGACATTTAAGATCCATAACGTGTTCCACAAGTCCTTGTTGAAGAGGTTTGTTGAGCCAGTGGTTCCTGCTGCTGTGCCTCCTGACCCTGTTTTGGTTGAGGGCAATCTGGAGTATGTGGTTGAGAAAATATTAGATTCTCGTTTTTCTAGACTGAAACTCCAGTATTTGGTTAAATGGAGAGGTTATGGTCAGGAAGACAATTCTTGGGTGTTTGCTTCGGACATCCATGCTAGGAGACTTATCCGTGCGTATCATAGAACTCATCCTGACCAGCCTGGTTGCTCAGGTGAGGGTTCGGTGACCCCTCCTCAAGGGGGGGGTACTGTTGTGAATGGGTTTGAGATGAGTTCTGAGCAGAGGCTTCCTCTGGTGGTTACAAGCGGTGCTGGTCTGTCCAGTGAAGATTGTGAGGACTGGGAATCAGGTGTTACTGACTGGTCTTATATAAGGGAGTCACCTTCCCATCAGGGTTGCCGGTGATCAATTGTTCTGGTCTGAATCCTTCATTCCTGTTTCCCTTGTAGCCTGCTGTGTCGTGTCTGCATCTCCTGCTAACAGATAAGACATTTTCTTCTTTTTGTTTTTGTGCTATATTTTTGCATTTTTGTCCTGCACTTCTGTGGGGGCCTTCAGGGTCCCCTCCGGGGGCTTTTGCCCTCTCAGTTTAGTTCAGCCACTTATGTATGTACTTTTGCTTTTTCCAGTTTTTTCAGTGGCTGCTGTTTTGATTTTGTTACACCAGAGAACTAATTTAGGTGGTAGAGGTCGTGTGATCTCAGGTGTTTTTGAAATTAGTGGTGTTGGTGCTTTTCAGGGTTTTCTGGGATTGCAGTAAGTACCCTTCCTGTCCTTTTCTATTTAGTTAGTTTGGGCCCCAGCGTTTGCTCATACTATTTTCTTTCTGTGTCAGTATTTCATCTTGTCTAACCGCCATTACATGTTTGGGGGCTTTCTATTGTCTTTGGGGTTCTGTTCCGGGCAGATAGCTTTCCTATATGTATCTTTAGGTGTAGTTAGTTTCTCAGGCTGTGACGAGGCGTCTAGGACCAACGTAGGAACGCTCCACGGCTGCCTCTAGTTGTGGTGGTTAGTCAGGGTACTGCAATCTCATAGTTTCCAACTGCTCTGGTGTATTGCCTTTTTTTACCTGCACTCCTCAGCTACCAAATCATAACACACATATAGGGTATCAGCGTACTCAGGACAAATTGGACAACAACTTTTTGGGTCCAATTTCTCCCCTTACCCTTGGGAAAATAAAAAATTGGTGACTAAAAGATCATTTTTGTGGGAAAAAAAATAGGATTTTTTATTTTTATGCCCCTTACCCTTGGGAACATAAAAAACGGGACTAAAAGATCAAGTTTGTGGAAAAAATATTATTTTTTTATTTTCACGCCTTGCCGTTATAAACTTCTGTGAAGCACTTGGGGGTTCAAAGTGCTCACCACACATCTAGATAAGTTCCTTTGGGGGTCTAGTTTCCAAAATGGGGTCACTTGTGGGGTTTTTTCCACTGTTTAGGCACATCAGGGGCTCTCCAAATGCGACATGACACCCGCAGTTCATTCCATCAAAGTCTGCATTACTAAACGTCACTACTTCTATTCCGAGCCCGACGTGTGCCCACACAGTAGTTTTCTCTCACATATAGGGTATCAGCGTGCTCAGGACAAATCGTACAACACATTTTTTGGTCCAATTTCGCCCCTTACCCTTGGGAAAATAAAAAATTGGTGACAAAGATCATTTTTGTGGGAAAAAAATAGGATTTTTTATTTTCATGCCCAGGCATTATAAACTTGTGTGAAGCACTTGGGGGTTCAAAGTGCTCACACAGATCTAGATAAGTTCCTTAGGGGGTCTAGTTTCCAAAATGGGGTCACTTGTGAGGGGTTTCCACTGTTTAGGCACATCAGGGACTCTGCAAACTGAACATGACACCCTTCAAAGTCTGCATTCCAAAACGTCATTACTTCCTTTCCGAGCCCTGAAGTGCGCCCAAACAGTTTTTCTCCCCCACATATGGGGTATCAGCGTACTCAGGACAAATTGGACAACAACTTTTAGGGTCCAATTTCCTTGGGAAAAATCAAAAATTGGGGACTAAAAAATCCTTTTTGTGGAAATTTTTTTTTCACACCCAGGCATTATAAACTTTAGTGCAACACTTGGGAGTTCAAAGTGCTCACAACAGATCTAGATAAGTTCCTTGGGGGTCTAGTTTCCAAAATGGTGTCATTTGTGGGGGGTTTCCACTGTTTAGGCACATCAGGGGCTCTCCAAACGCGACATGGCGTACAATCTGAATTCCAGCCAATTTTGGTTTGAAAAAGTCAAACGACGCTACTTCCCTTCCGAGCCCTGCCGTGTGCCCAGACAGTGGTTTTCCCCCACATATGGGGTATCGGCGTACTCAGGAGAAATTGCACAACAACTTTTTCTGTCCATTTTCTCCTTTTTCCCTTGTTAAAATGAAAAAAATTGTTTGTAAAAGATCATTTTTGTGACTAAAAAGCTTAATGTTCATTTTTTCCTTCCAAGTTGCTTCAGCTCCTGTGAAGCACCTGAAGGGTTAATAAACTTCTTGAATGTAGTTTTGAGTACCTTGAGGGGTGCAATTTTTAGAATGGTGTCACTTTTGAATATTTTCTGCCATATAGACCCCTCAAAGTGACTTCAAATGTGAGGTAGTCCCTAGAATAAATGGTTTTGTACAATTTGTTGTAAAAATGAGAAATCACTGGTCAACTTTTAACCCGTATAACTTTGTTTCAAAATTGTGCTGATGTAAAGTAGACATGTGGGAAATTTTATTTAGTAACTATTTTGTGTGACATATTTCTCTGTTTTAAGGGAATAAAAATTTATAATTTGAAAATTGCAAAATTTTCCAAATTTTCGCCATATTTCCATTTTTTTCATAAATATCTGCAATTTATATCGAAGAAATTTTACCACTATCATGAAGTACAATATGTCACAAGAAACAGTCTCAGAATCGCGAAGATCCGTTGAAGCGTTCCAGAGTTATAACCTCATAAAGAGACAGTGGTCAGAATTGTAAAAATTGGCCCGGTCATTAACGTGCAAACCACCCTTGGGGGTTAAGGGGTTAATATTGCACACAGAATATGCAAAATTTCCGCCCTATACCTCCCTCATGTGTTGGCCTTTGTGTTCTCCCCGATCTTTCCCTATCGTGTCTTGTCATTTGAATACAACAATGTATTCACATAACATGATACAATGATTCAATACTTTTTGTTCCACTATATGATCCCTTTCCAAATAGATATATGCTGGTTAATATACTTACATTTTGTTGATTATACTAGTTATGCAACCTGAATTTGATTTTGATGTAAGTTGAAACATCAATTGTTAATTATAACTTCAATAAAAATAGACTGAACCATAAAAAAAGCAGCATCTAGCAAAGGAAGTCCAATTCGGGGTGTCAGAGAGATCTCACATTCTCAAAAATGCCATATAAATTGAAACAACTGACAAATGTATTCTTCACATAGAAATATTTTTATCCAAATAAGTGCAGAAATAAAGTCCAACAAGAATATGTACAAAAAAGCAGTTCACTTTGGTGCATACCGCTACCTAAAACGGACATTACTGTAGATCCACAGGAGTAACTTCTACATGCTGAGAAACTGCAAGGAGAAACGGGATGCCTGCTTACCTGTGCGGCATTTTGGGGGTAACCTCTCCCTTCTTCATTCTTGATCTATTACATTGTCCAATTAAGGTAGCGTTATGCACCGAAAGTTAACTACTTTTTTTTTGTATATGTCCTTGCTGGACTGTATTTTTGCTGTTGTATAAAAATGTTTCTATATGAAGAATACATTAGTCGTGTTTCAATTTATATTTGCTTATTTTTTCCTTTCGAGTTTGCAGCAGAATCAAATCTGCAACATGTTAATGCTTGCAGGGTTTTTGTAGCAGATTTCACTTATATTAATGAGTAGGGAAAAAAACCTAGGAAAAGTGTGTATTTGCGCACTGTTTTTCCTGCTAGTGCCTACACATCAGGATTTACAGCAAATCCTGAACATGTGCACATAGTCTATGGTGGAACATACGTACTCACAACAGACAAACTCAACTAATAATGATCTGTCATTTTAAAAATTATAGTGAGAAGAAAGTCTGGGAATTTGTACTGATAAGAACTTCAGTCACTGACACAACACAGGTAGCTCCTGGATTTATGAAGCGCTACATAGACACACTTCACACCCCTGTACCAGATGGACTCCAGATCTCTGAACTCTCAGGTCATCACCTATATTGCCTTTTCCATCTGTAAAAAAACCCTCAGTTTTATTGCTTTTGCTTATCTTAATGAAGTATTATCCCATGTCTTAGCGTAATATGTCAGAAATGTTGCACTCTTCTCTTTAACTCCTTTACCCCCAAGGGTGGTTTGCACGTTAATGACCAGGCCAATTTTTACAATTCTGACCAGTCTCTTTATGAGGTTATAACTCTGGAACGCTTCAATGGATCTTTGTGATTCTGAGATTGTTTTCTCGTGACATATTGTACTTCAGGTTAGTGGTAAAATTTTTTCGATATAACTTGCATTTATTTTTGAAAAAAACGGAAATATGGCGAAAATTTTGAAAATTTTGCAATTTTCAGACTTTGAATTTTTATTCCCTTAAAACAGAGAAGGAAGGAAAAAATGAACATTTAACTTTATAGTCACAAAAATGATCTTTTACAAACATTTTTTTATTTTCACAAGGGTAACAGGAGAAAATGGACAGATAGTTGTGCAATTTCTCCTGAGTACCCCAATACCCCATATGTGGGGGAAAACCACTGTTTGGGCGCATGGCAGAGCTCGTAAGAAATGGAGCATCGTTTGACTTTTTCAAACCAAAATTGGCTGGAATTGAGATTGGACGCCATGTCGCGTTTGGAGAGCCCCTGATGCGCCTAAACAGTGGAAACCCCCCACAAGTGACACCATTTTGGAAACTAGACCCCCTAAGAAACTTATCTAGATCTGTTGTGAGCACTTTTAACCCCCAAGTGTTTCACAAAAGTTTATAATGCCTGGGTGTAAAACATTTTTTTTTCCACAAAAATGACTTTTTAGTGCCCAATTTTTGATTTTTCCAAAGGAAATTGGACCCCAATAGCTGTTGTCCAATTTGTCCTGAGTATGCTGATACCCATATGTGGGGGAGAAAAACTGTTTGGGCGCATGGCAGGGCTTGGAAAGGAAGTAATAACGTTTTGGAATGCAGACGTTGATGGGTGTTGTGTTCCGTTTGCAAAGCCCCAGATGTGCCTTAACAGTGGAAACACCTCACAAGTGACCCCATTTTGGAAACTAGACCTTCTAAGGAACTTATCTAGATCTGTGGTGAGCACTTTGAACCCCCAAGTGCTTCACACAAGTTTATAATGCCCGGGCACGAAAATAAAAAATCCTATTTTTTTCGCACAAAAATGATCTTTTAGTCACCAATTTTTATTTTTTCAAGGGTAACAGGAGAAATTGGACCACAAGAGTTGTTGTCCTATTTGTCCTGAGTACGCTGATAACCCATATGTGGGGGGGAACCACTGTTTGTGCGCACGGCAGAGCTTGGAAGGGAAGGAGCGCCATTTGACTTTTTCAAACCAAAATTGGCTGGAATTGAGATTGGACGCCATGTCGCATTTGGAAAGCCCCTGATGTGCCTTAACAGTGGAAACCCCCCACAAATGACACCATTTTGGAAACTAGACCCCCTAAGGAACTTATCTTAATCTGTGGTGAGCAATTTGAACCCCCAAGTGCTTCACACAAGTTTATAACGTAGAGCCATAAAATTAAAAAATCATATTTTTTCCACAAAAATTATCTTTTCACCCCAATTTTTATTTTCCCAATGGTAACAAGACCCCAAAAGTTATTGTGCAATTTGTCCTGAGCACGCTAATACCCCATATGTGGGGGTAAACTACTGTTTGGATGCATGGCAGATCTTGGTAGGGAAGGAGCGCCGTTTGACTTTTTCAACGCAGAATTGACTGGACGCCATGTCGCATTTGGAGATCCCCTGATGTGCCTAAACAGTGGAAACCCCCCACAAATGACAACATTTTGGAAACTAGACCCCTCAAGGAACTTATCTAGATGTGTGTTGAGAACTTTGAACCCCAGGTGTTTCACTAAAGTTTATAACGCCCGAGCATGAAAATAAAAAAATCATATTTTTTCCACAAACATGATTAGTCCTCAATTTTTTATTTTCTCAAGGGTAACAGGAGAAATTGGACCCCAAAAGTTGTCCAATTTGTCCTGAGGACGCTGATACCCCTTATGTGGGAGAAAACTACTGTACGGGCACACATCGGGGCTCAGAAGGGAAGTAGTGACGTTTTGAATTGCAGACATTAATGGAATGGTCTGCGGGCGTCATGTCGCGTTTGGAGAGCCCCTGATGTGCCTAAACAGTGGAAAGCCCCCACAAGTGACCCCATTTTGGAGAAAAGACCCCCAAGGAACTTATCTAGATGTGTGGTGAGCACTTTGAACCCCCGAGTGCGTCACAGAAGTTTATAACGTACAGCCGTAAAAATAAAAAAATCCTTTTTTTTTTTACAAAAATGATTTTTTTCACCCCCAATATTTTATTCTCACAAGGGTAACAGGAGAAATTGGACCCCAAAAGTTGTCCAATTTGTCCTGAGTACTCTGATACCCTATATGTGGGAGAAAACTCCTGTATGGGCACATGTCGGGGCTCGGAAGGGAAGTAGTGACGTTTTGGATTGCAGACTTTAATGGAATGGTCTGCGGGCATCATGTCGCATTTGGAGAGTCCCTGATGTGCCTAAACAGTGGAAACCCCCCACAAGTGACCCCATTTTGGAAAATAGACCCCCCAAGGAACTTATCTAGATGTGTGGTGAGCACTATGAACCCCCAAGTGCTTCACAGAAGTCTATAACGTACAGCCGTAAAAACAAAAAATCATTTTTTTTTACAAAAATGATTTTTTCGCCCCCAATATTTTATTTTCACAAGGGTAACAGGAGAAATTGGACCCCAAAAGTTGTTGTCCAATTTGTCCTGAGTACGCTGATACCCTATATGTGGGAGAAAAAACTCCTGTATGGGCACACGTCGGGGCTCGGAAGGGAAGAAGTGACATTTTGGATTGCAGACTTTGATGGAATGGTCTGTGGGCGTCATGTCGCGTTTGGAGAGCCCCTGATGTGCCTAAACATTTGAAACCCCCCCACAAGTGACACCATTTTGGAAACTAGACCACCCAAGGAACTTACCTAGATGTGTGGGGAGGACTTTGAACCCCCAAGTGTTTCACAGAAAATTATATTGCAGAGCCATAAAAATAAAAATCATATTTTTTTTCCACAAAACCGATATTTTCACCCCCAATTTTTTTATTTTCCCAAGGGTAACAGAGGAAATTGGACCCCAAGAGTTATTGTGCAATTTGTCCTAAGTACGCTGATACCCCATATGTGGGGGTAAACTACTGTTTGGGCGCATGGTAGAGCTCAGAAGGGAAGGAGCACCGTTTGACTTTTTCAACGCCGAATTGGCTGGTATTGAGATCAGACGCCATGTCACATTTGGAGAGCCCCTGATGTGCCTAAACAGTGGAAACCCCCCCAATTCTAACTCCAACCCTAACCCCAACACACCCCTAAACCTATTCCCAACCCTAACCATAACCCTAACCACAAACTTAACCCTAACACACCCCTAACCCTAATCCCAACCCTAACCCTAATTCTAACTTTAGCCCCAACCCTAACTTTAGCCCCAACCCTAACCCTAATGGGAAAATGGAAATAAATATATATTTTTTATTTTATTATTTTTCCCTAACTAAGGGGGTGATAAAGGGGGGTTTGATTTACTATTTATAGCGTGTTTTTATGTTTGGCAGCTGTCACACGCTAAAAGACGCTTTTTATTGCAAAAAATAGTTTTTGGATCACCACAGTTTGAGAGCTATAATTTTTGCATATTTTGGCCCACAGTCATGTGGGGTCTTATTTTTTGCGGGACGAGTTGACGTTTTTATTGATACTATTTTTGGGCACATGACATTTTTTGATCGCTTTTTATTTCGATTTTTGGGAGGTTAGAATGAACAAAAATCAGCAATTCATGAATTTCTTTTGGGGGGCGTTTTATCGTTCCGCGTGTGGTAAAATTGATAAAGTAGTTTTATTCTTCGGGTTAGTATGATTACAGCGATACCTCATTTATATCATTTTTTTTAATGTTTTGGCGCTTTTATACAATAAAAACAATTTTATATAAAAAATAATTATTTTTGCATCGCTTTATTCTGTGAGCTATAACTTTTATTTTTTCGCTGAACATGCTGTATGGTGGCTTGTTTTTTGCGGGACAAGATCACGTTTTCAGCGGTACCATGTTTATTTATATCCGTCTTTTTGATCACGTGTTATTCCACTTTTTGTTCGGTGGTATGATAAAGCATTGTTTTTTGCTTTTTTTTTTAAGGGGTTCACTAGAGGGGTTAAATAGTGGGACAGTTTTATAGGGCGGGTCGTTACGGACGCGGTGATACCAAATATGTGTACTTTTATTGTTTTGTTTTTTTATTTACATAAAGAAATTAATTTATTGGGGAATATTTTTTTTTTTCTTTATTTGGGGATTTTTTTAAAATTATTTTTGCAGATGTTTATTTTATTTTTTTTTACATTTTTACATTGTTCCAGGGTGGGACATCACTGTATAATGTCAAATCGCTGGTCTGACAGTTTGCTTAGCACTCTGTCAGACCAGCGATCTGACAGGCACTGCAGCAGGCTTTCTCAGCGACTGCTCTCAGCAGGCACTGAGGAAGCCGCCTCCCTACAGGACCAGGATGGACCCCGCAGCCATCTTGGATCCGGGGTCCTGCAGGGAGGAGGCCCTCGGAACAGCGCGATCACATCGCGCTGCTCTGAGGGTCTCTGAAGCACACAGGGAGCCCCCTCCCTGAGCGATACTTCCTAATGCCCCCAGTACACTGCGATCATGTTTGATCGCAGTGTGCCAAGGGTTAATGTGCCGGGAGCGGTCTGTGATAATCAGCTGACACCCGGCCGCAATCGGACACGCTCCCCCGGGAGTGTGTCCGATTGCATGTGACGTAATATCCCGTCCATGGTCATACGGGCCCAGTTACCATGGACGGGATAGTATGTCCGATGTCAGTAAGGGGTTAAAGGAATTGACCAATACTGAAGAGCTCCTTCTTAACTCACTGTACAACACAAAGTAGAAACAATGTATGCTTCCCTCCTGGCTTGATGACAGTCCTCTGATCTCCTGTAGGTCACGTGACATGAACAATATTACATCATTGCTGCGCTCAATCAGTGGCTGTTGATCAACTGCAGCCTTAATGGGAACCTGTCACCAGGAAAAAAAGCACTATTAACCTGCAGATATGGGTTTAATCTGCAGGTTAATAGCATTACTTTTTTCCTGTGTCATTTCTTATTATTATACCTTAATTTAAAGGAGATCTATGGTTGAATTCCTTTCCTGTGTGGATTGGATGCATTGTTATCTAAATCTGGTGAGAATTTCATCTCAATAGCACCTTTAGGCTGGGGTCACACATGCGAGAAACTTGCACGATTCTCGTGCGAGTCTCTCGCATGAACACCCAACACTGCCGCCGGCACTCGGACCGGAGCGTGCGGCTGCATGTAATTCTATGCAGCCGCATGTTCCGGTCCGAGTGCTGGCAGCAGTGCCGGGTTTCATGAGAGAGACTCGCATGGGAATCGTGCGAGTTTCTCACATGTGTGACCCCGGCCTTAGAAATATATTTACTTAAAAATTGGTGACGTGTTCAATACTTATTTCACCCTCTGTAGATTGAGGCCTACTCCAATTTGCAGACATTTCTCCAGGTTCCTCTCACTAATACATGCTAAAACTTAGTTGTGTGTGTGCAGGATGTTACTTGGTTCACCAGCTCTCATGTATCAACACAGCTTTATTCCTTCCTGCACAGTTTTCTCCTAAAGCGCATGAGGGATCATATTTTCCCTGTGCTTTTCTTTTCCTACAAACTTATACGCAGTCTGTGTGATTTTTCCCCCATCCTTTCCCCTGCATGATGCTTTTTAGCGTTTATTATCACTTTGATACATTACAGCCTGTGTGATTTTCCATGTTTGAAGATGAGAGGGACAGCAAAGAGAGTAGATACAACCTGGCACAGTTGCTTAGTTTTGTAACTATAACACAATTAATCAATAAATAAAAAAATCACTAAAAGTCATGCTGAAACACTGAGTATACCATAAAATGAAGGTTTGACAGTAGTAAAAAGCTGTAATGGAGAGGTCACTTCGTAAAGGGATGTACAGCACCTTAAAGAAGTATTCATACCCTATGAACTTTTCCACATTTTTTTCACATTACAGCCACAAATGTAAATTTTTTAATTTGGATTTACCATGCCATTGTAGTTCTAGCAGTATGTTTAGGGTCATTGTCCTGCTGGAAGGTGAACGTACGCCCCGGTCTTAAATCTTTTGCAGCCTCTAACAGGTTTTCCTCCAGGATTGCCCTATACTTAGTTCCATTCATCTTCCCATCAACTCGGACCATTTTCCCTGTCCCTGCTGAAGAAAAGCATTGCCACAGCATGATGCTGCCACCACCATGTTTGACAGTGGGGATGTTGTTTTCAGAGTGAAGTGCAGTGTTAGTTTTCCACACAGCATCATTTTTCATCATTTTTAGCCCAAAAAGTCCTACTTTGGTCTAATCTGAGCAAAGCACCTTCTTCCGCATTTTAGCTGTTTCCTACATGGCTTTTTGCAAACTGCTTACTTCTTATGACTTGTTTTCAAAAATGTCTTTCTTCTTGCCATTCTTCCATAAAGACCAGATTTGGGAATATACAACTAATAGCTGTCCTGTTGACAGATTCTCCCACCTGAGCTGTGGATCTCTGCAGCTCCTCCTGAGTGACTATGAACTCTTCTCTGCTTGCCTTATTAGTGCTCTCCTTTCTTGGGATGTTAGTTTAGGTGGACTGCCCTGTCCTGGTAGGTTTGCAGGTCTGCCATACTCCTTCCATTTTGAATGATGGATTGAATGGTACTCCATGAGATGTTCAGAGTTTGGGTTATTTTTTTATAACCTAAACCTGTTTTACTTTTCTCCACAACTTTAACCTTGACCTGTCTGGTGTGTTCCTTGGTTTTCCTGATGCTGTTTGATTCCTAACATTCTCAAGCAAATCTCTGAAGCCTTCACAGTGCAGCAGTAGCTATACTGAGAATACGTTACACACAGGTGTACTCGATATACTAATTATATGACTTCTAGATGCAATTACGATACGATACGATACACTTTATTGATCCCGGGGGGAAATTACAGTATTACAGCAGCAATACAAACAGCAGTACATAAAATATTAGGACACAAATCTTGCACAGGTATACCAACATTAAATAATAAATAAAAGAGGGTAGTTCAGGTGTATACAAGTCACTGTTAATTGACATTAGTACATCAGCCATCAGTCATTATTTTCTACCACCCTTAGGAAATTATTATACATCTCAATAGCAGTAGGTACAAACGACTTCCTGAATTTCTCCTTCTTGCACCTTAATAGGATTAGACGGCAGCTGAATGTGCTCTTCTGCTTCAAGAACAGCTCGTATAGGGGGTGTGTATTATTGTTCATTATAGCCCTACACTTCTTCTGAATTCTATCCTCCAATACCTCCTCAAAAGAGTCCAGATGGAGGCCAACAGCCGCACTTGCCTTCTTGATAAGTTTGTTAAGTTTATTAGCGTCAGCTACTCGCACACTACTGCCCCAGCAAATGATAGCAAAAAAGATGGCGCTTGCTACAACGGACTGGTAGAACATCTCCAGCATTTTACTGCACACATTGAACGACCTGAGCTTCCGAAGAAAGTACAGTCTGCTCATTCACTTCTTGTAAACCTTTTCTGTATGACACCTCCAATCGAGTTTACTGTCAAGGTGAACCCCCAAATATTTGTAGCTCTCAACAATCTCAACCTCCTGGCCAGCAATGGTGATCGGTAAGTAATCCTCCTTTTTCCTTCTATAACTCACCACCATCTCCTTGGTTTTCTTTACATTTAGTTCAAGACAGTTAGTCTGACACCAATCCACAAAGTCAGAAACCACCCTTCTATATTCCTCCTCCCCCCAGCCCCCCACAATGCCCCCTACAATCACGGAGTCATCTGAGAATTTTTGGAGGTGACAAAAATCAGATTTATACTGAAAGTCAACTGTATACAATGTGAAGAGGAAGGGTGACAGCACTGTACCCTGAGGGGCTCCAACACTGCTCCGTACACTGCCAGATACCACCTCCCCCATCCTTACAAACTGCGGCCTGTCTGTCAGGTAGTCACTTATCCAGTTCACCATCCCCTCATCTACCACCATATCAGTCAACTTATTACATAGTAAGGGTGGCTGTAAGGTATTGAAAGCTCTTGAGAAGTCAAAAAACATAGCGCGCACTGCAGTTCCATCATTATCCAAGAACAAATTCATTGTATGTAGCAGAGACACTACCGCATCATCCACCCCCAATCTCTGCTGGTACGCAAATTGTAGGGGGTCAGTAAAAAACCTCACCCTCGGACACAAGTAGCCGAGTATTATTCTCTCCAAAGACTTCAGAGCATGTGATGTTAAGGCCACTGGACGATAGTCATGTAGGGAAGTTGGAAAAGTGGTCTTTGGAACCGGCACCAGGCAGGTGGTCTTCCACAATTCTGGTACCCCCTGTGATTGAAGGCTCCAGTTAAACAGGTGCTAGAATGTCACGGCTAAAAAAATGGTCCAAAAAAACTCACCTCGTCCCGCAAAAAAAAAGACCTCACATGACTCTGGGGCCAAAAAATGCAAAAAAAAAAGCCAAAAAAAGTGGGATGCAAAAAATATTTTGCAATAAAAAGCTCTTTTAGCAAAACAGCCCCAAATCACAAAACCCCGCAATAAAATAAAATCAAACCCCCTTTATCACCCCCAAAGTTAGGGAAAAATAATAAAATTAAAAAAATTTATTTATTTCCATTTTCCCCCTTTTAGGGTTAGGGTTGCGGCTAAAGTTGGGTTAGGGTTGGCGCAACGTTAGTTTTGGGGTTGGGGTTGGCGCTAACGTTAGGATTAGGGTTGGGTTTAAAAGGGTTAGGGGTGTGTTAGGGTTGGTTTGTTTAGGGTTGGGACAGGGATTGGTTTTTTTAGGGTTTTAGAATTGGGGGGGTTTTTTTCTGTTAGGCACATCAGGAGCCTCGAAATGTACATGGCGTCGATCTCAATTCCCAATTCTGCGTTAAAAGTCAAATGGTGCTCCTTCACTTCTGGCTCTCCCCTGCGCCCAAACAGTAGTTTACCCCACAAATGGGGGATCAGCATACTCGGACCCCAAATTATTGGCAAATTTTGGGCCCATTTTTCCTTTTACCCTTGGGAAAAAAAAAAATGGGGGGGACAAAATCATTTTTGTAAAAAAAAAAATGATTTTTTTTGTTTTTACGGCTGTATTTTTTAAAACTTCTGTGAAGTACTTGGGCCATAGCGCTCCCCAACTTCTAATAAGTTCCTTGTGGGGTCTATTTTTCCCAAAATGGGGGCACTTGTGGGGGGGTTTTCCACTGTTTTTGGCCCCCAGGGGCCTCCAAATGCGACTGACGCCCCCAGAACCTTCATCAAAAATCTCAATCCAAACGTCACTACTTTCCCTTTTCCACCCCGACGTGTGCCCTACAGTAGTTTACTCCCACATATTTGGGGATCACTAAACCCGGACAAATTTGGGCAAAAACTTTTGGGTCCAATTTCCCGTTACCCTTTTAAAATAAAATTTGGGGGCGAAAAAAACATTTTTTTAAAAAAAAAAAGGATTTTTTAAAATTTTTTCGGCTGTACGTTATAAACTTCTGTGAAGCCTTGGCGTTTAAAGTGCTCACCACCACAAAAAAATTCCTGTGGGTCTATTTTCAAATGGGGGCCTTGTGGGGGGTTTCCACGTTTAGGGGGCCCTCAGGGGGGCTCCAAAAGCGCATGACTCCCCCCCACCATTTTCCCAAAGTCTGCAATCCAAAAAAGCACACTTCCCTTTTCCGAGCCCCCACGTGCGCCCAACAGTATTTATCCCACATAATTTTGGATCAGGGACTCAGGACAAATTGGACAACAACTTTTGGGGCCAATTTCTCCTGTTACCCTTGTGAAAAAAAAAATTGGGGCGAAAAAATCATTTTTGTAAAAAAAAAAGGGTTTTTTATTTTTACGGGTGTACGTTATAAACTTCTGTGAAGCCCTTCGGGTTCAAAGTGCCACCACACATCTAGAAAGTTCCTTGTGGGGGCATTTTTCCAAATTGGGGCACTTGTGGGGGTTTCCAAAAGTTTTGGGGGCATCAGGGGGTCCCAAATGCGACATGACCCCCAGACCATTCCATCAAAGCTGCAATCCAAACGTCACTACTTCCCTTTCCAGCCCCGACGGCCCCATACTAGTTACTCCCACATTTGGGTATCAGCTACCAAAACAATTGACAACAAATTTGGGGGCCAATTTCCCTGTTACCCTTTTGAAAATAAAAATGGGGGGGAAAAAATCATTTTTTTAAAAAAAAAAAAGGGTTTTTTTTTTTACGGCTGTACGTATAAACTTCTGTGAAGCATTGGGGGTTTAAAGTGCTCACCACACATCTGAAAGTTTCCTTGTGGGTCATTTTCCAAATGGGTCCATTGTGGGTTTCCACTGTTAGGCAAGGGTTCCCAAAAAGACCCCCCAGACCATTATAAATCCAATCCCAAAAAGTCAATATTTCCCCTTCCCAAAACCCCCCGTTTTGGGGTTTACCCCCCAAAAATTGGGTATCACATAAAAAAATTAAAAAATTTTTGTTTTTTTCCTTCCCTTTAAAAAAAAATTGGGGGTTTTAAAAAAAATTTTTTTAAAAAAAAAAAAAATTTTTTTATATTTACCGAAATTTTAAATTAAATTTGGGTTAAATCCCAAAATCTAGATAATCCCTTAGGGATTTCCAAATTTATTTTGGGGGAAATTTTTTAAATCAGGAGCCCCAAAACACACATGGCATCCACCAATTCTGGTTGAAAAACAAACCCCCCATCCTTCCAAACCGCCATGCACCCCAAACAGTGGTTTACCCCCACAAGGGGTATCAGCGCACTCAGGACAATTGCACAAAAACTTTGGAGTTTTTTTTCCCGGGGAAAATAAAATTGGGTGAAAAGACAATTTTGGGAAAAATTAATTTTTTAATTTTAGGCTCTCGTATAAACTTGTGTGAAAACTTGGTTCAAATTGCTCCCAAAGATCAATAATTTCCTTAGGGGCTATTTTCCCCAAATGGGTCCTTGGGGGTTTTCCACTGTTTAGCACATCGGGGGCCCCAATGCAACATGCGCCCAAATCTAAATTCCACCCAAATTTTTGGGGGGAAAAATCAAATATTCCCTTCCATTCCGAGTTCGCCATGCCAAACATGGTCCCCCCCACAAAGGGGGTAAAAACGTACTCAGGACAAATTGGACAACAAATTTTTGCCCAATTTCTCCATTACCTATGGTAAAAAAAAAATTAGTGCTAAAATAATTTTTTGGAAAAAATAGGATTTTTTTTTTTCAGCCGGGCATTATAAACTTGTAAAAGCCTTGGGGTTCAAATGCCCCCCCAAAAATCTAGAAAGTTCCTAGGGGGTCTAGCTTCCAAAAGGGGTCACTTGGGGGGGGTTTCACTTTTGACTCACGGGGCACTAAAAAGGGAACGACCCCCATCATGTTTCATTCCAAACGTTACGTTTTTTTCAAGCCCCCGTGCGCCCAAACGTTTCCCCCCCCCCACAAGGGTACACGTACTCAGACAAATTGACAAAAAAGTTTTGGGCCAATTTCCGGGAAAAATCAAAAATTTGGGACTAAAAAATTTTTTTTGTGGAAAATTTTTTTTTTTTTTTTTTTTTTTCACCCCCAGGCATTATAAACTTTTGTGAAACTTTTTGGGTTCAAAGTGCTCCAACAGATCGATAAGTTCCTTAGGGCTAGTTCCAAAAATGGTGTCACTTTTGGGGGTTTCCATTTTTTAAGGCGTATCAGGGCTCCCAAACACGACAGGCCCCCCAATCAAAATTCCACCAAATTTTTTAATTTTAAAA
Source organism: Oophaga sylvatica (assembly GCA_033576555.1). NCBI lineage: Eukaryota > Metazoa > Chordata > Amphibia > Anura > Dendrobatidae > Oophaga > Oophaga sylvatica. The sequence continues at coordinate 759,665,130 of JARQOD010000001.1, forward strand.
AAAGTAAAAGGGGCCCCTTTCCCCCTTACGCCCCTCTCCCCCCGGTCCCAAAAAACAGTGGTTTTCCCCCAAAAGGGGGGGTTTTTTATTGGCGTACTCGGGAAAAAAATTGCACAAACTTTATCTGCCTTTTTTTCCCTTTTTTCCCCTTTTGGGGAAAAAAAAAAAAGGTTTGTAAAAGATTTTTTTTGGGGTGGAAAAAAAAGTTAATATTAATTTTTTTCCACCCCTTTGCTTCACTCCGGAAGCCCTGGGGGTTTAAAAATAAACTTCTTGAATAAAATTTTTGAGTACCTTGAGGGGTGAAATTTTTTAAAAATTGGGTCATTTTTGGGGGTTTTTTTCTGCCAATAGACCCGTCAAAGTGATTTAAAAATGTTTTGGCCCCCAAAAAAATGGTTTGGGGAAATTTTTTTGAAAAAAAGAGAAATCACTGGCCCCCTTTAACCCTTCTAATTTTAAAAAAAAAAAATTTTGGTTCCAAAATTTTTGCTGAGTAAAGTAGACTTTTGGGTTTTTTTTTTTTTAAAATATTTTGTGTGACAAAATTCTCTTTTTAAAGGAAAAAAAATTTCAAAGTTTGAAAATTGAAAATTTTAAAAAAATTTTTGCCATTTTTTGCTTTTTTTTTTTAAAAAAAAAAACGCAAGTTAAAACGAAAAAAAATTTAAAACCAAAAACCCGGGGAATTTTCAATATGCCCCCAGAAAAAAACTCCAGAATTGCGAAAACCGTTTAAGCTTCCCCGATTATAACCTCATAAAAGAACAGGGCCCAAAATTTTAAAAATTGGGGCCCGGGGCATTAACGTGCAAACCACCCTTTTGGGGTAAGGGGTTTTTAATTTTAAAGGGGAGAAAAATTAAAAATTTTTTTAAAAAAAAAAAAAAAGAAAAAAAGCACCATTTTCTAAAACCTGCCCCTTCTCAATTTTTCATGGCGGGACTGGTGAGTGCTTATTTTTTGTTCCAAAAAAGACATTTTTAGGAAAAACCTTTTTATGTAGAAAACAATCTTTTTATCACACATTAGGGGCCAAAAAAAAGAAATTTTGAATTTGATTTTTTTTCCCCCCGTTTTCCCCCTTTTAAAACAAAGGGTTAAAATTTTTTTTTTATATTGAAAGTTTGGGGGCCCAAAATTTGGGAAAACTCGATACCAAAAAATTGTGTTTTTTTTTTTTTTTTGCTTTTTTTTGATTGTGGAAAGGGGGGGGGTTTTTAACCCCTTTTTTTTTTTTTTTTTTTTTACCCCGTCAGTATAGGGGGTAGACATTTACCTGTCACTCACTGTTTTTCCCGACACACCCCCTAGGCAAATTTTGGGGAAATAGGGGGTTTTTTTTTGCTTCAAGAAGAAAACATAGTAAAGAAAAATAAAAAAAAAATAAAAACAAAACAAAGGAAAAAGTAAAAAAAATAATTTTTAAAACATCCCCAACACCCTTTTTTAAAAAAAAAAAAAAATAAACATTTTTGGTTTGGGGGGGGGGTTTCCCCTTTAAAAATTCTGGGTTAAAAGAAAAAAATATTTAACTCTTTGGGGAATGTACATAAAGAAAAAAAATCAAAATATTAGGGTTTTTGGGTTTTTTTTTTTTTTGTCACCACATCTCCGCTCTCGAAAAAAGCAATCAAAAAGGCATTTTTCCCCCAAAATAATAATTCTGCTAACATAAAAAAAACAAGCTTCAAACAGCAAAATAGAAAAAAATTTTAAGCGGGGGGTCCAGAAAACCCCCCCCCCCCCAAAAAATTTTTTTTTTAAAAAAATTGAAATTTTGTTTTTTTAAACCACACACGAATGTCATAAAAAAAAAAAAACAATGACATTGTTTTTTCCTTTAAAACCAAAATTTTTTCCCCTTATCAGGATTTTTTTATGGTAAAATGGGGGTATGTTTTCAAAACAACAACCTTTCCCAAAAAAAAGGAAGCCCTCATGTAAAAATAAAGTTTTGAATTTGAAAAGGGGGGAGTTAAATAATGTCAAAAAAAAAATTTTTGTGGATGGGAGATTATATTGAAGTACCTAAGTTCTGAACTTGCTCTAAAATAAAGAAACTTCAGCAAGCTTTTTTCCCCCCTTGGGGTTTTACCCATTTGCAAAAAAAAAGGGGTTCCGATTTCCAGACCGAAAAAAGGGCCCAAAGGGGGCTATCAAGTCCCCATTGCGAGTCCCCGCGTTTCCCCAATGCTTTTTTAAAAAGGAAAAACATCTTTTTTATTGCAAAATGCAATCCGTTTAAAACCCCGATTTTACATGAGCTTTTACATACCCCCGTAAAAAGTAAAAGCCGGGGTTCATTTAAAAAAATTGTTTTTAAAACAAAACTGTACATTTTATTTAAAAAAACCAAAAATTTCCAAAAAAACATACATAAATACACGCAAAAAAAAAAAAGGGAAAACACAAAAAAAACACATCCTAGATCAAAAAGAAAAAAAATATTCCCATTAAATTTTTTTTTTCGTCAAAGTTGAATGTGTTTTTAAACCAATAACAAAAAAAAAACCCATCAATGGAAAAAAAAATAAATTAACCAATGGGCCCGGTTTTGGAGTCCCCCAAAAAAATTAAAAAAAGGAATGTAATGCCTTTAAAAAAACAACCCCAATAGTGACCCCTCAGTATGGTGTGGCCTCCACTTTTGCCTTCTGCCCCTGGGGCCCCGTCTCCCCTCCCAAAAAACCCCGGGGTTTTTCTCCGATGAGGCGCAGATGGTCCCGAGGATCCCTCCAACCCCCGGACTAAAAAAATCCCCAAAATTTCCGGAAGCCGGGTGCAACGTGTTTTTGGTTTTGGAGCAGCCTGTTTCCCAGATGTGCCAAGGGGTTTCGGGGGGGGGGAACGGGCGGGCCCAGTCCTTAGTTTAACCCCTTCATCTTAAAAGGAACTGCTCACACACCCCGGGGCCATTTTGGTCTGGCATTGTCCTGCTTGGGGAAAACCCCCCAGGCCAACCGCACCAAAAATGGGGTCTCAAAGGGGGGGGCCCTGAGATCCACCGGGGCCCCAAAGGGGGCATTGGGGGCCCCCGGGGCTGGCGACACATGGAGGGTGTGCGGCCCTCCAAAAAATGCCACCCCCACCCCAAAATTTCCCGACCCACCCCAAAAACCCAAGTTGCGGGGTGCTGATTTTGCAGACAGCAAATCGCTCTCCACGGCTTTTCCCCAATTTTTTCCCAAAAAGTTCCCCCCCTTTTGAAAACCCCCCTTTAAAACGGAAGAGCACAAGGCGCCGGGGGCAAAATTTTCCAAATTTGGTGTTCTTTTCAATGCCAAGCGTCCTGCACGGGTTGGGCTGTGACCCCCAAACCCCCAAAATGGGGACGTCAGGAAAACCCCCGACCATCCTAAAGGGAGTCTGAAACCCCCCCCCCCCGAGAATTGTTTTTGGGTTTCAGACCCCCTCTCATCTACGGTGTGAAAGCACAACCAACTTTAAAAAATGACCAAAACATCAGCCAAAAAAATTGGTACGGGATTTTGGTTTTTGGGGGCCCCAAAACCCGCAAAAACCACCCTTTATTGATTTCCCCTTTAAATTTTCCAATAATTCCATCTTTTTTCTTTCCCCCTTTCACAACACATGTGAAATTGATTGCCCCAAACAGTTTTTCTTCCAAAAAGGACAGTTAGTTTTTTCCCCCAAAAATTTGATTTACTTGATTTTTAAATTTTGTTTTTTAATTGGGGCCCTTTTTTTTTTTTAAACCGTGTTTTTTATGTAATAAATGTAAATTTTGTATACTGAAAATGAAATGTAGAAAGATATTTTAAAAGCCGGCAGTTTCCCCGGGGACAGTATAAATAAATTTTAATTTTGAATAGAAAAATTCCCCTGAATAGGGGTCTAATATATATATAATATATAATATATATAAAAAAATATATATACTAAAAGACACACACACACATATATATATTTAAATTTCATAAGAGATAAAAAAGCAGAATAGGCAATAAAAAAATTTTTGGGGTTCTGAAAAAAACATTGCAAACCCCCCCAGGATAAAAACACATCCCCCAAATTTTCATACTTAAATTTTATTGAAAAATAAAATTTTATTTAAAAAAACCCTGACTAATTTTAAAGTTTTTTGGGGGTATGTGGGAAAAAAATTTAAAAGTAGGTGAAACCCAAAATTTTCACGGAAAAAAAAAACCCTGGCCACTCACCCCAAAACAAACCTGCGGAGGGAGGAAAAAGAAAGGGGGGGGGAAGGGGGGGGGGCGCAGCTATATTTTTTTCACTGCGCGGCCCCCCAGGTTTTCAGCCCCCAGTGTGAAAACAAAAAACACACTGCGGGGGGGGAAATTTAGGGCCCCCCCAAAACACGCGGGGGGAGAGCCTAGCATTTTTCCCGGGAGCACGCACACGCGCATGCACGAAAAAAAATTTTGGGAAAAAACCCCCCCCACCCCCGGGGGAAAAAAAACCGAAAACCCCAAAAAAAAAATGAGGGGGCGGTGCAGCGGGGGGGGAAAATTTTACGGGCCCCCAGAAGGTTTTATAAAAGGGGACACACCAAAAACCTAGGGGGCTAATACAGCAAAAAGGAAAACCTTTTTTTAAAACCAATATTTGGGTTTTTTCGGGGATCAAAACCCCAAAAGAGCCCCCCTTCACAGAATGCAGTCTTAGTGCGGCTTGAAGGGGCTTTTGGGGCCCCCCGTCCCCCCGGGGCGAAAAAAACCCGGACAATTCAATGCGAAAAAAAATCAAAATTCACCCCGGGACCAATTTAAAAACTAGGGGGGCAGCCCCAAAAACCGTTTTTTTGGGGGCCCTTTTTTAAACTTCCGGTACAATCGCAAAAAGCTCTTTGCCCCCGATTTGGGGGTCAAAAAACCCAAAAAAAAAGCTAGGGAAGAAAAGAAAAATCGGATTACAAAAAAACCCGCACGTGGACTTTCCGAAATCGCATCGTGTCCTTTTAGAAAAGCCGGGGAAAATTTCACCCCGGGGAAAACTGAAACTCACACGGACACTTTAAAAAGACTAAAAAATAAAGATATAAACACATAGAACACAAATATATATAAATAAACCCCTGTTTTTGTGACATTTAATAAACAAAAATTTAAATTTTTCCTAGTTTTCCAAACCATACGTTTATGGCCGCAAATTTAAAATTTGGGGCCGGGTTTTTTAAAATCACAGAACCCAAAACATGAAATGATACGGGGTTTCCCCCACACTTTTAACCATGAAATTTCCCCTTAAAATTTTGATAATTTTTTTAGAACTTACAATTACTTTAGTGTTTGTAAAAAAATTTCAGACTGAGGGGTTTAATTTAAAAGGGGTTTTTTCGTTGAAAAAAAATTCGGGCTCCCCCTAAAATTTTCCCCCACCAGACAGACAAAGCAATGATGGGGGCGATAAAAAACACCAAGGGGGGAAAACTTTTTTGGGGTGCCCCCCCTGCTCCAAAAAACCCCCCCCAGCCCCCCCAAAAGGGGGCAAATCAAAAAATTAATTCGCCCTTTGGGGCATTTGGGGCCCGTTAATTCCCATTGCCCGGAGGGGGGGGGGCAAGGGGGTTAATAATCTCCCTTTTAACTGCACCTTGCAATAAAAGGTGCCTTTAAAAAGGGGGGGTTAAAAAAATTGAACTCCCCAATTTAAGAAAATTTTATAAATTTTTTAAAAATCCAATTGAAAAAAATAAAAAAACCAAAAAACACTTTAAGAATAAAAATTTTAATGAAATAAAAAAAAAATTTTTTGCCTTATTTTTTTTTCCCCCTTTTAATCCTTGCAAGGGGCCTTTTGACTCCTAAAAAAAAGAAAAAAAAATAAAACAACATTTTTTTTAAAACCCATTCCGCCGACCCCGTCCCGCCCCCCCGCTGAAAAACCTTCACAAAGGGGGAACTAGTTTTGGGGCCCCAAACAGTGCAAGTAATCCTGCAGCTCAGCCCCAAACTCCCTAAAAAAAATAATTCCCCTTTCCCGGCGACAGGAGAGGATGTGTTTCTTTTTTGAATTTTTTGTTTTTTGCCCCCCCTTTTCCCCTTTGGGGCAGGTCCTAAATTAAATTTCCCCAAAAAAATCATTTTAAACCCTTTTATGAATTTTATTCCTCAAATTTCGCGGGAAGGAACTTTTTAAAACAGGGAAAACGGGGCTGAAAAAATTTTTTTAGTTTTTCTGCGGGCCGAAAAAATTTAAAAACCCTTTTTTTAGGAAAAAAAACCGGGGGACCTGACTGAAAAATGGGTTTTGGAAAAATAAAATTTTGCTTTTTTTATTTATTTTTTTAACAGGAAAGGGGTTTTGGGGAAAAAAAATAGGGGCAAAAACTGGGTGTTAAAATTTAAATTTAAAATTTTTTTTATTAAACTGTGTGTTTTTGATTTTTTTTTTCCCCTACAATAGGATTAAAAAATTTATATTTCCCAAAATTTACAGCAAAAAAAAAATTAACCTGCCTTTAAGGTCACCTTTCAATACTAAATTTTTAAAATTTAAAGCCAGTTTTAATTTTAAACCCTTTCCCCACCGCTAAAAGGGAAAAAAGGGAAAAGAGGGGGAAAATTTTCCAAAAGGGCGAATCAAAAATTTGAATTTGCCCTTTCGGGGTGTCTGGGGGCAGATTTAAATACCGGGGGGGGGCCCCAAAAAAAAAGTACCCCCCCTACATTATTATCTGCCCCCACTCGTTTTCTTTGCCCCGTCGTGGGGGAAAAAAAAGCCCGGGACCCACGCATTTTTTTCAACAATTTTTTAAAAACCCTTTTAAATTTAAACCCCCCCCTGCCCAAATTTTTTGTACACAAATCTCTTTTAATTGTATGTTTCAAAAAAATTTTAAAAAAAACAAAAATTACATTTTTAAATGGGGTGGAAACAATGTACCCCTTTCATGTCGGCTTCTGTGATTTCACTAAAATGGGGGAATTGATTAGCGGCAAAAAACAGTATGTAGAAGTGTAACAACTATAAATAATGTATATAATTTGTCAAATTTTTATAAATATATATATAAAAATATATATAATATATGTGCTCTTTTTTGATAATCAATTCTTTCTTTTGGTTTTTTAAATACTATTTTTTTTGGATCCTTATATGTCAGTTTTAAAAGCCTGCGAAAAATTTTCGGGGCAAGAGGGTTTTAAAAGGGGATGTTAAAAAGGGTACACACACATGCGTTAAAAAACAAAATTTTTTAAAAAGGAAAACCCAAATGCCAAAGGATTTGTGGTTTTTATTTTGATCCTTTTGTCGCCCTTTTCTAAGGGGGACCGATTTTTTGGGTTTGGGGTTTGTGACTCCACCCTTTAAAAAGTTAAAAACCCCGGGGGGGGGGGGGACATTTTCCCTTTTTTAATTTTCTTATGATCACCCTTTTTCCCCCTCTCTTCTAACCAACTTAGAGTGAAACCCCCTTATGGTCCGCAGGGTCCTCTCATTCACCTTAGACTGTAAGCTCTTATGGTCAGAGGGGGCTCCTTTAAAACCTACAGTGGCTTGCAAATTTTTAAAACCCCGGGGTTTTTCCCTTATTTTGTTAAATTCATCTTTTTTTTTTTAAAATTTTTTTTTTTAATCAAAATTTGGGTTTAAACCACTTTTAAAATTTTAAGTTTTGAAGAAAAGTGAAAAAAAAAAAGAAAAAATTAAATTTGGGGCCAAAAAATTAAAAAAAATTCGCACGTGCAAATTTTTAAAATTTCCCCTTTCGTTTAAAACCTAAAAAAATTTTGGGGTTCAAGAATTTTCCAACCCCAAAATTCACATTTTTAAGTAGTGATAGCGAGTATACCATTGCCGGGGTGTCCTCAAATTTTTTTGGCATGCTCAAATTTTTTTTCTGTCGACGCAGCAAAAAGATTTGCAGCCGCTAGAGAAGCCAAAACCCCTTTTGGGGTTTCCCTAACAAAGGGGCATTTCTCACAATTAATTCAACGTCCAAAAACCAAAAATCATACACTGGGGTCCCCAAAACTAAATCCCCGAGTTTTTTTCCAAAATACTCGGAGGACCCCCCAAAAGCTTGGGAAAACCCGAAAAACGAGTATACTCGCAAACACTAATGCTTATTAAAAAGGAAGTTCAGCTGTGTGCAATCTAATTGTCATAGGGTCTGTCAGTATCCCCCCTTTTTCAAAAAAGGCCAAAAAAGGCCCAAAACCCAAAAGTAGAAAAAAGGAAACCCACAAACCAACAATCCCAAAAATAGGCCAAAGGGGAACCCCCAAAAAATTTCGGGGCCCCAAAGTTGTTGAGAATTAAAGCTGGGTTTTTTTCCAAAAAAAATATCCCAATCCAGAAAAACCCCGGGCACCATCAAACCAAAATTTTTTTAAAAGGGGAAAGAACATGGTGCCAAAAAAAACTCCAAAAAGACGGCCTCCCCCCAGAACTCTCACCGGGGGAAGAAGGGAAAATTTAAATTTGGGGGGCACATTTTTACCAAGGAAAACCCCAATTTAAAAGGGGAGAGACGAAATATCTGTCCAAAAGACCCCCGAAAGGGGTAAATTTTTTATAGGGGGTCCTTTTTGGAAGTTGGGGGAGAAAAAACCTTTTAAAAAACCCAAAAACCCCCCAAAATTTGTAAGGCCCCGTTTTGATTTTTTTTTAAAAGACCGGGGGAAACTCCTAAAGTATGGGGGAAAAGGGCCCGGGGTCATATAAACCCAAAAAAAGAACTTTTTTCCCCCAAGGGGAAAAGCAAACCCCGGGGCCCCCAAACAACACAGCCACCACCCAAGAACACCATCCAACATGAAACTTTTGGGGGTGAAAAGAAAAAAAGCTGGGGGGGAATTTTTTGGGGACGGGGGGGGGAAAATTGTTCGATAATAGGGGAAAAAAAGGGTGTTACGAAATACGGGGGTATTTTTTTTAGAAAAAACCCCCTTTTTTAGTCTGTCAGTGTTTTTTAGACGGGCCCAAACTTCACAGCCCCCAACAATTTATGCCCCCAAACATACTTTAAAAAAAAACCCCTCGAGTATTTTTTTGGAAAAAATTTTAAAAAGTTTTGGGTGGCCAAATAAAAACCCGGTTTTAAACCAATCGAAAAATCGGGGTTGATTTTTAATTTTTCTGATCACTATGGGGGAAACCCTCTAACTTGAAAGACGGAATTTTTTTTTTGAAGAAGGGGGAAAAATTTTAAGTGGAAACCCAAAAACCCATAGAGACTTATCAAAGGGGGTTTTTAACGGGGAATTTGGGGCCCCCAGAAGGAGGCTCGCAAAAAAACTGACTAAGGGGCAAAAATCACTGGGTCGAAAACGGGGGATAATTTTGAGGAAAAAAAAAAAGGATCCAAAAAAGACCAATGTTATTCAATAGGGGGCTCCCCCTTTGCGATTTTTTTTTTATCAGAAATTGGTGTTGAAAAAAAAAAACACAGCAAGCTGGGGTTTGTGCGATTTTTGGATGATAACTCCAAGCCAAAACAAAGGGGGGGATTAAAAAAAACACAGCACCCCACCATCAAAAGCCGGGAAAATTATCCCCGGGAAGTAAAAACACACTGACAGCTTTTCCCCAAAAACAAAATACATACAAATAGAAAAAAAAAATTAAATATAAATTTTTTATAATATGACAAGTCATTGTAAACCCCCAAATTTTATAAAAATTTCTAGTTCCCCACACTTCCCCAATAATAAATAGCCGCTAATTCAAAATTCCCCGGTTTTTTGAAAAAAAAAAAAAACTGAAAGAAATGATACATTTTTTTCCCCACAGTTAACCTGGGCCCTTTTAAAATTTTGATATATGGTTTTAAAAACTTACAATTACATAAGTGAAAGTGTGCAAAATTTCAGAAAAGTGGGGTTTAAATTTTTAAAAGGGTAAATTTTTTTAAAAAAAATTTTTTTTGGGTCCCGCTGAAAATTTTTTTCCCCACCGAAAGACAAAGCAACCCGGGGGGGGGATAATAAAAGCCGGAGGGAAAATTTTTTTTGTGCCCCCCCGGCACAAAAACTGCCCCCAAAAACCCCCGAAAGGGCAAATCCTAATTAAAAACCCCCTTTTCCCCGGCATTTCCCTTTTTTTCCCCCCTTTCCCTGAGCTTTTGGGAAAAGGGTTAATAAGGGGAAAAACCCCCCCTTAAATTTTTAAAGGGGGCACTTAAGCCAGGTAAAAAATTGAAAACCCCTTTTTTTGACAACTATCAATTTTTTAACCATTCTATAAAAAAAAAATCAAACACCACATTTTTTAAACAAAAGGGGAATTTAAAAAAAAAAATTTTACACAGTTTTTGACCTTTTTTAAATTTTTCCGCAAAAAAAACCTTTCCGTAATAAAAATAAAATAAAAAAGCAAAATTTAAATTTTACCAATCCGATGCACAGTCGGGGCCCCCTGTAATTTTTTAAAAGGGTTTTTAAAGGGTTTTCCCTTAGCAGGGGAAAAACGTCTGCTACCCTTAAACCCCCAAAAGAATAATTTCCCCTCCCCCCAGCGAAAGGAAGGAAGGGGGTTAAATTTAGGGGGTTTAATTTTTAATTTTTCCCCCCAAAAAAATTTCACTTCAGTGACCTGACCTAAAGTGAAAGGGGGGCCCCCAACTTTTAACTTTTTAAAATTAACAAAACCCCTCCTGCAGCAGGAGAAAGCTCTTTCCCCTTCAGTGCTTTCAGCTGAGAAAAGCGGGATTACTTGCTGCTTCTTTGCAATTTTAACCCTTTTTAAAAGGTTTCCTCGGGGGGCGGGCAGTTTCCCCAGATAGGAAAGAATAAGGGTGTTTTTTTTTTTTTTCCCCTTTTTAAAAGAAGATAAAAAGGGTTCCGCGGGGTTAAATTTAAAAAAAAAGAGGGGAAAAAAAAAGTGTTTTTATTTCATTAAAATTATTTATTTTAAAGTGTTGTGATTTTTTTATTCCTTCAATGGGAAAAAAAAATTATAGTTTTCTAATTGACAGCCCCAAAATTAAAAACCTGGCAAAAAATGCCCTTTTTAATAGCAAGGTGGTTTTAAAAACCCCCAATTAAAAAAAATTTTGCCACCGTTCAGGGAAAAGGGTAGACGGGCAAAGGGCCACAAAGGGAATTTTAATTGAGATTTCCCCTTTTTTGGGGGGCGGGGGGGAGATGAAAATGGGGCCGGGGGCAAAAAAAAAATTTTCCCCCCCCCAGGCTATTATTACTGCCCCCACCCCCCTTTCTTTGTCTGCCCCGGGGGAGAAAATACAGCGGGACCCACGCATTTTTTTTTCAACAAAAATTCCCCTTTTAAATTTTAACCCCAAAAGTCTGAAATTTTTCACCCCATACACTTATGAAAATTTTAATTTAAAAACCCCAAAAACAAAATACATGAATGACATGTTTAACGGTCTAAACAATGAAAAAAATTTTATGTGGGGTTTTGGATTTCAAAAAAACCGAAATTTTAAAAAACATCTTAAAAATATGAAAAAGTATGAACTAAAAATATATGTGTAAAAAAAAATATAATATTTGTCACAATTACCTATATATATATATTGGGGTTCATTGTGTATAAGTATTGTTTTCTATTTTTATTAAAGCTGTCAGTGTGGGGTTTTTAAAAAGTTTTTGCCAGGGGGGAATTAGCGGGTTTTTTTAAAAAGGAAGAAGTGTAGAAAACCAAAAAAATATTAATATATATAAATTTTTAAAAATTAAAAATTTTTAAAAAAATATATATATTTTTTTTATAAATAAAAAATTAATTTGCTTTTTGGGGCAAAATTTTTTTTTTTCAATGTATTTTTTTTATGACTTTTTACATAAGAAAAAGCTCCCTGAAAAATCATGTTAAAATCGCATTGCATACAATGGAAAACTGATGGAAACAGATGGAAAAGATGGGGAAAAGCATGGTGCCAATTTAAAAAAACAACAAAAAAGCAAGCCTTTTTACAAAAAAGTAAAACCTTTTTTTCCCCCAGAAAACGGGGCCCAATTTTTTTTCCGCCCTGAAAAAGAGCCCAAGGGGGGGGAAAAAATTTTTCACACGACAGTTTCATTATTTTTTTGGGCCATTTGTAGTTTTTTTCACATCAAAAAAAAACCCCCAAAAAATTTTTCAGTTTGTAGGCATGTTAAAATTTCAAGAATTAAAGCAAAAATCAAAAAAAAAAAACAATGAAAAAAATTAAAATTTTTTTGTTATGTATAAAAGGGGGGCAAAACTTAGAAGCACCTGTACATAAAATTTTTTTTTTTTAAAGGACAGTCAAAACTTTTGTTATTTAAAAAATAGGCTCTCTACCAAGCAATTTCCCCCCAATTTTCCTGGGGGGGGTTTTTTAAATTCCGCAGGGGAACCCCCAAAAATCTAGCTCCACCCAAAAGGAAGGTTTTCATTAGGATAGGGGCCCCCAAAAAAAAGGGTATCGCCCTTCCCCTTTGGCCCGGGGGAAAACATGAATTTTTGGGCCAAAAAAATTTTTTTTAAAAAATCTATTTTTTCCTTTTAAAAAAAAGCAAAAGCAATTTATATTTAATAAAAATTTTTTTGATCCCCGCCATAGCACTAAAGTGCAACTTTAATTTTTTTAAATACACGTGCACAGACTTCTGGTTCCCACTTTAAAATTTGGGACACAAGTCTCAAAATCAAAAATTTTTTTTTTTAAAAAAAGGAGGATTTTTTAAAGGGTGGGGAAAAAGGATCTCACGGGGGGGGGCCGCAATTTTTGCCTGGGGAGGAAAAAAGCCTCATGATGGGGACCTATCACGGGGCTGCCTCCCAGCGCTCAATTTTCCCGTGGGGTTTTCCGCCGGACGTTCCCCCTCTTGGGGCCGTCCCGGTTGAAAAAAAATTTCCCTTCAGATAGGGGTTTTTGCATGGTACGGGGAAGACACAGGGGAGGGGTATTGTTTTTTAAAATTTTTTTGTTTATAACAGGGGAATGAGGCTTTTATGGAATTAGGGGAGTTTGGGGAATATTAAAGGAGCTGTGCATTTTTTCAATAAAAGCACATTTTTCCCCTTGGGTGTGTGTTTTAAACCCCGTTTTACAAAAAGGGGGGGTTGTTTGGGGGGGTCAAAAGACCCTCTCCAAAAACTACCTCTGGGTTTTAAAACACCGCCCCAAAAAAAAAGGTTTTACAGCAACCCCCCAAAAAAAAACCCCCCTTTGGGGCCCGGGGTAGGGGGAAGGGGGGAAACCCCAGGGGGGTGAGAGATATTTTTTTAGCCTTGGGGCATATCCATGGCCCCTTTTTAGCTATCAAAACACCCCACACCGCCCCCGCAAACCCTTTTTTCTGGTTATTAAAAATGGGGGGGCCCACATCCTTTTTTTGGGGGTTCCCCCAAAATTTAAAAACCATAAAGATTTGTTGTAAGGGTTTTTAAAAAATCGGGGGAACTCCAAAGGGTAAAAAACCTTCCCGGGTTTTAAACTTTTAGCCCCCACCCCCTCACTTTTCCCTGCTTTTTAAAAAAATTTTCGTGGGACCCCAAAATAAAATTTTTTCAGAAAAAAAAAACTTTATTAATAAAAAAAAAGAAAAAAAAAATTTCACACATACTTAATAATTGTTTTTTCACAGAAAATCTGTATATCTACAAACAAAAATTTTGACTGTTGAAACCATCTCTTCAAACCTTTTTGGTCCTGCATGATTTTACAGTACCCCAAAAGAATTGCCGCTTTTTTTCTAAAAAACATATACGGGGATATACAAACTGTATTATAAATTTTTGTGCCACTGACATTTTTTTAAATTTTTAGGGGAAAAAAGTATTTGGCATTAAAAAAAAATTCCCTCTAAAATTTTTTTTGTTAATATCCTTTTTTGCAATAAAAAGGGGGGGAAAAAATTTTTCTAAAAATTTTTTAAAGGGGGGCCCCACCGTTGGGGGAAAATTTTGGCCCATTTTTTTATGCAAAAACCCCTCTAGGGGCAGAGATGTTTTGGTCCTGCCGGGCCCAAACGTTTTTCCCAAACCTTTTTAAATTTTTTTTAAGGGGGGTTCCCCATTGGAGACGGGGTAGGGGAAAAAACCCCAAAACCTTAAAAACTTCAATAAAATGCCCCCCTTCTTTTCCCTGCGGTGTTTTTGGGGGCCCTTAAACATGCGAAAGACCCCCTCCACATTTCATCAAAAATCCCTTTTTCTGATGGAAGGGGGTTTTTCCCCTCAACATTTTTACATACCAGGCCCCATTCATTTTTTCATATTCACGGATCAATTTTTCCTTTTTCCCCACAGAGAAACAGCCCCAAACATGGGGTTTCACCCCCAAGCTTCACAGTAGGGGTGGGGGTTCTTTGGATCAGCTCAGCATTCTTTCTCCTCCAAACAAAAAAAGGGTTTGTTTTTTCCAAACAGTTTTTTTTTTGGGGTTTATCAAACCATAAGACAATTTTCCCCCAAAAAATCTTTTGGGGAATCCAAATGCCCCAAAAAAACCCAAAGGGGGGCCCCGGGGAAGTACGGCTTAAGCAAGTGGGGACATCTGGGGCTGCAGACTGAGTCCCCCCGGGGTCTAGGGTGTTTTTGAAAATAGCCTTTTTTATTCTGATCCCGCTCTAGGGGGGTCAAAATTACTAAAAGGCCCCCTGTGGGGATTTTTGCTCAACCGTTTCCCCTTTGGAAAAATTTTGGGCCCCCCGGGTTTTGATCTACTTGGAGCCCCAAAAAAAGGGGGGTTAACAGGGTTTTTTTAAAATTTTTTTCCAATTTTTTTTTTATTGCCCCACGTTATTTCATCACACCAAGCTGCATGCCCCTTTTGATTTTGTCTTTTCCCGTCTGGTGCAGGCTACAATTTTAAAATTTGGGGGCCTTTTAAAAGCTCTTTTTGGCTTTTAAAGTATGGGGGTTTTGGGTGTTACTGTTTGAGGTTTTTGGGTAGGTTTTTTTATACCCCCAAAAAAACTTTTAAAAGGTGGGGCCCTACTACAAGGGGAATGATTGGGGGAAAAAGGGGGGCCTCTTAAAGAAGAAGTTAAAGGTCCCCTGAGAGCCATTTTTTTTCATGTTTTTAGGTTACCAAATAAAATTTTTTTCCACCATAATTTTTAAAAAAAAACTTGCCAAAAAAGACAAGGGGGTTTTTGGTTTTTTTTTTTTCTCATTTTTTTTCACTCCCCAGTAGGGGCAACCCAAGGGGGTCAATTACAGACCCCTCATCTTTTTAAGGGGGGGGAAGGGGAAAATTTTGGGAGAAAAAAATTTTTCCCCCCCTGTATATATTAAAAAAAAATAAAAAAATTAAAATAAAACTATTCTAAAATGTTTCAAAATCATTCTTTAAAACCGTCACCGTGATATTATTGAAGCGGGGCATGAAATTTTCCGGGGTTTTTTTTTTCATCCAAAAAAAAAATAATACACCCCATACACAGTGCCTTGTGAAAAAATTCAGCCCCCTGGGGAATTTTCAAAACCTTTTTTTCCCCTATCCCCCTTCAAACATAAAGAAACCAAAAGTTTTAAAATTTTTTTGAAGAATCAACAACAAAAGGGCCCCCAAATTTTGAAGTTTAACAAATTTAAAGGGGTTTTTTTAAAATTTTTTTGGAAAAAACCCCAAAAGAAAAAAGGGGGTGCAATTTTTAAATTTTGGGGCCTTTTTTTTTCCCCTGCAGCAAACTCTCTTTTCCCAAATTCAAAGTGGAACTCCCCAAAGAACCAATGCGTCCCCCAAAAGACAACTGAAGATAAAAATAAAAACCCCCTGGTGGGGAAACAAGTCTCCGAAAAAAAGCCCCTCTGTGATAGCCAGGGGGCTGTTTGAAGCACCGAGAAAAATTAAGGGAAAAAAGGAACAAAACACATGTGCTGGGGTCCGTTTTTGGGGAAGTTAAAGCCGGAATTTTTTTAAAAAAATTGTTTTCCAAAAAATTTAAAAAACCCCCAAAGGGCACTGTGCAAGCGATCATATGAAAAGGGGAAAGGGTATCAAACCACTGCAAAAAAACCAAAAACCCCCGCCCCTAAACTTCATCTCAAAAAAAGGAGAAACTGATCAAGATCAGCCAAGGGGCCCATAAACCCTCTGGATAACTGCAAAGATCAAAAGCAGGGGGCCCTTGTCCACAGGACAACAAAAAGTCGCACACCGGGACAAACCCGGGCCTTTTTTAAAAAGTGGCAGGAAGAAAGCCATTTTTTCAAGAATCCAAAAAAGTGTTGTAAAAATTTTTTTAAAAAAACCATTTTAGACACACCAAACATTTTTTAAAAAAGGTTTCTCGGGCCAGATAAACCAAAATCAAACTTTGGCAAAAAATCCCCAAAAATTTTTGGGGCAAAAAGGGAAACCCCGCTCATCACCCGAACAAAACCACCCCCAAGTCAAACAGGGTTTGGGGGGCATCATTTTTTTGGGCCCCCGCTTTTCTTCAGCGGGGGCCGGGAAGAGTTTAAAAAAAGAGGGGGAAATTTTATGGACCCAAAAAGCTTTACCATTTAAAAAAAACCCCCGTTGGACCCCGCAAAAGACCGAGACGGGGCGGAGATTTTTTCTTCCAACAAAACAATAAAACCCAAACAAAAAAGCAAAATCTACAATGGAAGGTTTTTACAAAAAAAAATATCCAGGGGTTAGAAGGGGCCAAAAATAAAAACCCCGACCAAAAACCCCCCCAGAATCGGGGAAACAGCTGAAAACTGCTTTTTAAAAATTTATCCCATCCAACCTCACTGAGCTCGCTTTTTCCCCCAAGGAAAAAAGGGGAAATTTCAGTCTCTCGATGAAAAAAAAAAAAGATAGAAAATACCCCAAGCGACTTGCAGCTGAAAAACGAAAACAAAAGGGGGGCGCAACAAAGAAAAAATATTTTAGGCCGAAAAAATTTTAAAATCTGTTTTTTAATGGTTGAAAAAAATTTCGAGCAGAAGCTCCCCCTGGGGGTTACAAAAAAGAAAATGAACCTTTCCCCAAGTGGAGGGGAACCCGGGGAACACGGACTGGCTGGATATAAGGGGGGCCCTCCCAACAAGGTTGCCGGGGGGTCAATTTTTTTTTGTCTCAACGTTGTTTTCCCTTTTCACTTGGAAGCTTGCTGAGTCCCCTTGGGCCCCTTTTCCCCCTTCTCTCCCCAAAAAATTTTTTTTTTTTGGGGTTTTTTTGGGCCCCCCCATTTTTCCTTTTTTGGGGGATTAGCCTTTCCCTCCCGGGGGGGTTGGGCTCCTATTCCCGGGGGCCCTTTATTTTTTTTGCAAAATTTTTTTTTTTAGTTTTTTAAAAAAATTTTTTTAATCGGGATCTGGGTTTTTGCAAAAAATTTTTTTTTTTAAAAGGTTTTTTTTTGGATTGCAGTAAGTATCCTTCCAAAAATTTTCGGGGGGGCAGTTTTGGGGCCCCAAAGTTTGCCCCATACTTTTTTTGCCCCGTGTCTGTAATTTTCCCCTTTTTTTAACCCCCAAAATTTCATTTTTGGGGGGGCTTCCATGTTTTTTGGGATCTGCTCCGGGCAGATATTTCCCTTTTTTAAATTTTTGGGGGTATTTTAAACCCTCGGGGGGGTGACGACTCTGGGGCCAACTTTGGAACGCCCCCAAATTTTGGGGTTAAATTTTTTTGTTTGTCAGGTACGCAATCCTTTTTTTTCCAAAACCCCTCTGGTAAATTCCCCTTTTTTTTTCCTGCTAAAATATCACCGCCAAAACTGAAAATTAAAAGGGAAAATCACAAAGGGAAAAATATTTGGGGAAAAAAAAAAAAAAAAATCAAATTGTCAGAAATTTTTTTTTTTTTTTGTCTTTCCCCTTTTTTCCCTTTTTTCCCCCGGGGGGCTGGGGAGGGTTTTTTTTTCTCTCAATGGAGTTTGGGACATTTGGGCTGGCCGTGGGGATAAACGGGGACTGAAATTGGGAAAATATTGCTCCCCCCCCTTGCTGGTTCCGGTTTTTTGGGAACCCCGGAAAACCCATGCCAGATTTATTTTTGGGGGATCAAGCAAAAACTGAATTTAAAAAAAAACTGTAAGGGGTTTTTTTTCCTTAAAACCCCCAAATCCCGGGGAAAAACCCGCACAGCGGGGTTCAATTGTCATCTCTCCTTGCGCGTCGACCTCGGAAAATTGGGCTTTTTCCCTAAAAAACCGGGGCCCCCCCCTGTTTTGAGAAATTTTTTAAAGATTTTTTCTGACTCGGGGTTTTAATTGTACGATGAACCAAATGTCACTGATCAACGAAAAAGACCTTGTTGGCATTAAATCAGGGGTTTTAGGACGCTGATTTAAAGGGCAAAAATTTTCCAAAAGGGGAGTTCCAAACCAAAAAGGAAAAAATTTTTTAAAGCATGGCCCCCCAAAATTTTCCGGAAAAGGCTGTCAAAAAAGGGAAAAAAAATTTTGGTGGGTTTCCCTGCTCCCTCGGGGCCCAATAAAATTCCCCATGTATTAGCGTTTCAAAATTCCCCGTTTTTTTTTGGGGCGAAAATTTTTGCGGGGAAAAAAATTTTTCCCTTTGGAACCAGTTTCGAACCCATCCCCGGTGATAGGGGGTTTTTTGGGGGGACACGCATGATTTTTTGAAAAAAAAGGGGGTTTTTTTTTCTACTTGTTTTTATGCCCTCATCTTTTTCAGTCCCCCCCCCAAACGGGGGGACGTTTTGCAGCTCATTTTTTTTTGGGAATTCAAAAAAAATTTTTGTTGCCCCTTTTTCCCCCCCGTTTTTCTCCCTGCCCCTATTTTCTGCTCGGGGTTTTGTTGATTCGTGAGCACTTTTAAACCCAAAAAGGATTTTGTTTTTGGGGTAAACGTTGGGGGTTTCCCCCCGATCCCCCCACGGAAGTCTTTTTTCCCCAAAAAGGGGGGTTTTTTAACCCCCTTTGGCTGGAAAAAAAACCCCCAAAATTTTCCATCAGGGGAAAATGGGGGTTAACCCTTTTATCAAAAGGGGAGTTGAAAATTTTTTTGGGCTGTAAAAATTTCAAAAAATTATTGTACTAGGTTTCCCTTGGGTTTTTCAGTCTCAAATCCTTTTTTTGGGGGAAAAAACGTTTCTGTAACCAGTTGGGCTGCCAATGTGTTTAAGCCAACACCCCCCGTTTTTTCGGGGCCTTTTCCCCAGGCTGGGGGTTTTCCCCCGACTTTTTTTAAATTTTTTAAAATTTTTTTAGCGAAAGTAAAAAGCATCCTTGCCCCCCCATATGAGCTATGACGGGCGCTATTAATTTTAAGGGGGCCGGGAAAATAAATTCCCAAAGGGGGTCCCTTTTTTTAAACTTGTCGTAACCTGAACATGACAAAATGGGGTTTTAATATCAAGGAGCTTGGGGAGAAGGGTCAATATCAGACCATCCTTTTCCCCCCCCTTGGGCCCCCGGTTTTTTTCTTTGGGCCAAAAAGGGGAGGGTTTAAAATTAAAAAGGCCGTAAAATTAAAATTATCGTCTCTTGAACAATTTCACTGTAAAAAAACAAAATCCATTACCTTATTTCTGACCTTTTTTCCAGGGAAAAAAGTGCTATTGGGGTTTACCAAGCTTGACCTCAGGGGGGCGAAAAACCTTAAAATTCGTTTTTAAAAAAACAGGGAAAAAAGGAAAAAGGGGGTTTTTAACCCCCCGGGGGGCTTTTTGGGGGTACCTAGTGATGCCTTTGGGCTAAAAATGCCCTTTTCCGTTTCCCCCATTCCTTCATGAATGACTTTTCCCCGGAAAATTTTTGGAAACATATTCGGATTGTTTTTTTTGGTTTTATATCTTAAAATTTTTCCCCAAGACTGGGACTCCAAGTGAAACAAGTTCGGGGGTGTTCCAGAATTTTGAGAGAGAATGCTCTGTATTGAAGGAACAAAGGTCTTTTTGGGGGGACAGAGGGGGCTCAATTTGGATTCATTTTTTCCCCATCTTTTGAAAAAAGGCCCCGCAAGGTTCAGGCCACTGTATTGGGTCCCCCAACCCCCTTTTTTAAAGGGGCTTCAGAGATTCTTGGGGGTTTTCCAAATTTTTTTGTAAAAATTTTTGGGAATTTCTTCCCCTTATTTTTTTAAAACCCTTGACAATTGACCAAAAAAAGGGGTTTGAAGTGGTGAAAAATTGGGGGCCCCTGAGCAGTTTTTGGGGGGTTAGGAACTTAAACAAAAAATTTTCTTTGCTCCTGTTTTTAAAAGGGGGGCCTGAAGTTTCTCTGACATTTCAGGGGAGGTTGATGCCTCTGAAATTGGGCAGGGTTTTCCCTTTTTTTCCCCAAAAGGGGCCGAACCCTAAAAGTAACCCTTTTTCCTTTTTCTCCGAAAAAAAATTTTCCAACAAAAATAAAAAAAGTGGGTAATCGGAGTTTTTTCCCCCGAAGTGGGCTTTTGAAGAGGGAAATTGGCGGGGG
>JARQOD010000001.1:759685475-759723802 GCA_033576555.1 Oophaga sylvatica
AATTTTTTACCCTTGGGAAAATAAAAAATAGCGGGGTAAAAAAATCTTTTTTGGGGAAAAAAAATTTATTTTTTATTTTCACCTCTGCTTTTATAAATTTCTGTAACATTTTGGGGTTCAAAGTGCTCACCACACATCTAGATAAGCTCCTTGGGGGCCCTAGTTTCCAAAATGGGTCACTTGCAGGGGGTTTCTACTGTTTAGGCACATCAAGGGCTCTGCAAACACAACATACGCCCGCAGAACATTCCATCAAAGTCAGCATTACAAAATAGCGCTCCTTTCCTTTCCAAGCACTCCCATGCGCCCCAAACAGGGTTTCACCCCACATATGGGGTATCAGCGTAACTCGGGAAAAATTGCACAACAACTTTTGGGTCCAATTTCTCCTTTTTACCCTTGGAAAATAAAAAAAATAGCGGGCTAAAAGAATCATTTTGGGAAAAAAAATGATTTTTTATTTTCAGGGCTCTACGTTAATAAATTTCTGTGAAGCACATGGGGTTCAAAGTGCTCACCACACATCTAGATAATTTTCCTTTAAAGGGGTCTATTTTCCCAAAAATGGTGTCATTTGTGGGGGTTCCCACTGTTTAAGGCGTATCAGGGCTCTCCAAACGCAACATGTCATCCAATTTCAATTCCAGCCAATTTTGGTTTGAAAAAGTCAAACGGCGCTCCTTCCCTTCCAAGCCCTGCCATGCGCCCAAACAGTGGTCCCCCCCCACATATGGGGTATCAGCGTACTCAGGACAAATTGGACAACAACTTTTGTGGTCTAATTTATCCTGTTACCCTTGGGAAAATAAAAAATTGGGGACTAAACGATCAGGTTTGTGGGAAAAATATGACTTTTTATTTTCATGCCCGGGAGTTATAAACTTCTGTGAAGCACTTGGGGGTTCAAAGTGCTCACCACACATCTATATAAGTTCCTTAGGGGGTCTAGTTTCCAAAATGGTGTCACTTGTGGGGGGTTTCCACTGTTTAGACACAGTAGGGCCTCTACAAACGCGACATGGCGTCCAGCCAATTCTGCGTTGAAAAAGTCAAACGTCTCTCCTTCCCTTCCAAGCTCTGCCATGCACTCAAACAGTGGTTTACCCCCACATATGGGGTATCAGCATGCTCAGGACAAATTGCACAAAAACTTTTGGGGTCTTGTTACCCTTGGAAAATAAAAATTGGGGTGAACAGATCGTTTTTGTGGAAAAAATATGATTTTTTATTTTCACGGTTCTATGTTATAAACTTCTGTGAAGCACTTGAAGGTTCAAAGTGCTCACCACACATCTAGATAAGTTCCTTAGGGGGTCTAGTTTCCAAAATGGGGTTTCTTGTGGGGGGTTTCCACTGTTTAGACACATCAGGGCCTCTACAAACACGACATGACGTCCAGCCAATTCTGCATTGAAAAAGTCAAACGGCGCTCCTTCCCTTCCAAGCTCTGCCATGCACCCAAACAGTGGTTTACCCCCACATATGGGGTATCAGCATGCTCAGGACAAATTGCACAAAAACTTTTGGGGTCTTGTTACCCTTGGGAAAATAAAGATTGGGGTGAAAAGATCGTTTTTGTGGAAAAAATGTGATTTTTTATTTTCACTGTTCTATGTTTATAAACTTCTGTGAAGCACTTGGAGTGCTCACCACACATCTAGATAAGTTCCTTAGGGGGTCTAGTTTCCAAAATGGGGTCACTTGTGATGGGTTTCCACTGTTTAGACACATCAGGGCCTCTACAAAGGCGACATGGCGTCCAGCCAATTCTGCGTTGAAAAAGTCAAATGTCGCTCTGCTGTGCACCCAAAAAGTGGTTTACCCCCACATATGGGGTATCGGCTTATTCAGGAGAAATTGCACAACAAATTTTGTGGTTCATTTTTTCTTTTAACAGTTGTGAAAATAAAAAAAATTGGTTCCGAAGTAAAGTTTTTGCAAAAAAAGTTAAATGTTAATTTTTTCCTTCCACATTGCTTCAGTTCCTGTGAAGCACGTTAAGGGTTAATAAACTTCTTGAATTTGGTTTTGAGCACCTTGAGGGGTGCAGTTTTTAGAATGGTGTCACTTTTGGGTATTTTCTATCGTATAGACCCCTCAAAGTGACTTCAAATGTGATGTGGTCCCTAAAAAAAAAATGGTGTTGTAAAAATGAGAAATCGCTGGTCAACTTTTAATCCTTATAACTTCGTAAGAAAAAAAAATTTTGCTCCCAAAATTGTGCTGATGTAAAGTAGACATGTGGTAAATGTTATTTATTAAGAAATTTGTGTGACATATCTCTCTGATTTAAGGGCATAAAAATTTAAAGTTTGAAAATTGTTAAATTTTCAAAATTTTTGCCATATTTCTGCTTTTTTCATAAATAAACACAAGTCATATCAAAGAATTTTTACCACTAACGTGAAGTACAATATGTCACGAAAAAACTATCTCAGAATCAGCTGGATTTGTTAAAGCGTTCCAGAGTTATAACCTCATAAATTGACAGTGGTCAGAATTGTAAAAATTGGCCCGGTCATTAAGCTGCAAAATGGCTCTGTCACTAAGGGGTTAATATTGTTTACACTGCATCAAACTGAACCCTCAAAAGTATTACATTTTTTCCAACTACCTCTACCTATCTGACCAGTTTTGGACATTCTCCCTAAAATAAAGACTGCAGACTCCTGTAACCTCATGTCTGCACTAGCTAAACCAGAAATAGCTTTTCACTTATGAAAACCAGCTCACAAGTACTGACGGCTGGTGCAAAAAAGCCAAAACAAATGTAGTTCTCAAATTAATTGAAATGAGCCCAGCACTAGCTAAACTAGCACCCAACCTATGGTAACCCTTTAACAACTGTTTAGCAGGAAAATTACTAGATAATAGTTTAACCCCTAGTAACTTAAGAAAAAAGGAAATAGAGAGAAAGTCATCTAGGTAATTCTTCTTTCCTTAAACATATTATATTTTGCCAAATACTCAATTTTAGGCAACACAGGATCAAATGTCTCAACAATTTAACAGTCATACCACATTTGGAGGTCAAGGTATCGATAGCAACAACAACCCCATTAATATCAAAATGCAGCACAATTGTCTTATCCTTAAAACTAAAACCCCAAATAACTGTGGCAATAACTATACAACTCTAATAATATTATACTTTTAGTTAATTTATTTACAACCCAGGCAACACTCCATCGACCATTTATCCTCCCAAAATGCTCCATAACCAACATTAAATGCTGTAACTATGAATAAACATGAAGACTCATTATCCAAAAATTCATGCTGTTAGCAACTTTGTCAGTTAATCTTGCTAAAACCAAACACTAGTCAAACTCCTAAATCATCTTTTAAAGGCCTTGGTAATCTAATATGTTCTATAGGTGATTGTAAACCCCTTCTAGCAAAATCAAGACTTTTTTGAGAACACTCTACCCATAGGCAGGGCCGCCATCAGGGCATTACAGCCCTGACTGGCGTATGGGGCCCGATCAGCAGAGGGGGCCCGCACCGGGCCCCGTCACCTACCGATCGGGCCCCACTGCCCCGCCCCCAGCGGCAGGATTCTGCAGATCAAGTAACTGAACCTGCGTCCAGGACGCAGGTTCAGTTACTCTATTACCGTGGGGGCCCGCACGGTAATAGTTAATGCTGCCAGCCAATCGGAGGCTGGCAGCTGACGTCAGCGCGCACGTCGCCGGCGTCTGACGTCATTGTCAGTCGCCGACGAGTGCGCGCTTTCTCTCTGCAGTATGGATCTCTCGCCGCTGGATCGCGGCAAGGTAAGGAGAAAGGTTTTTTTTTCTTCATTAACATTGAAAGCGGCAAAGCCAGGCCCGGCAAGATTGAGACGGGGCAGGATTGAAAAGGGGCAGGAATCATGATGGAGACGGGGCAGGATGAAGACACTGGGGGCAGGATGGAGAAGGGGCAGGAATCAGGATGGAGACACTGGGGGCAGGATGGAGAAAGGGCAGGAATCATGATGGAGACGGGGCAGGATGGAGAAGGGGCAGGAATCAGGATGGAGACACTGGGGGCAGGATGGAGAAAGGGCAGGAATCATGATGGAGACAGGGCAGGATAGAGACACGGGGCAGGATGGAGAAGGGGCAGGAATCATGATGGAGATGGGGCAGGATGAAGACACTGGGGGCAGGAATCAGGATGGAGACACTGAGGGGCAGTATGGAGAAGGGGCAAGAATCAGGATGGAGACACTGAGGGGCAGTATGGAGAAGGGGCATGAATCATGATGGAGACACTGGGGGCAGGATGTAGAAGGGGCAGGAATCAGGATGGAGACACTGGGGGCAGGATGGAGAAGGGGCAGGAATTAGGATGGAGACACTGGGGGCAGGATGGAGAAGGGGCAGGAATCAGGATGGAGACACTGGGGGCAGGAATCATGATGGAGACGGGGCAGGATGGAGACACTGGGGGCAGGATGGAGAAGGGGCAGGAATCAGGATGGAGACACTGGGAGCAGGATGGAGAAGGGGCAGGAATGGAGACTGGCAGGATAGAGACACAGGGGTAGAATGAAAGACATGGAGGCACTGTGGGCAGGATTGGAGGCACTGTGGGCAGGATTGGAGGCACTTTGGGCAGGATCGGAGGCACTGGGGGCACGATCGGAGGCACTGGGGGCAGGATCGGAGGCACTGGGGGCACAATTGGAGGCACTGGGGGCACGATTGGAGACATGGGGGGCACGATTGGAGACACGGTGGGCAGGATTGGAGACACGGGGGGCAGGATTGGAGGCACTGGGGGTAGGATTGGCGGAACGAGGGGCAGGATTGGTGGCATGGGGCAGGATTGGAGGCACTGGGGGCAGGATTGGAGGCACGGGGGGCATGATTGAAGACACAGGGGCAGGATTGGAGACATGGGGGCAGGATAAAAGACATGGGGGTGGGGTTGGAGACAGATGGGGTGGGGTTGGAGACAGATGGGGCAGGATTGGAGACATGGAGCAGGATGGGGAGATCATATGGGGCAGAATGGATATTCATGAGGGCAGGATGGGAGAACATATGTCTGAAGCCAGGAATGAGACACACGGGGGCCAGGATGGGGGATATTATTACCATAGGGGCTAATTAAGGGATATTATTACTGCAGTGATGTATTTATTTTATTTTTTTGAGAATACTGTTTTAAATGGGGGGGGCGGTCCTGTTACTGTGCAGAGCAACACTGTCACCTTTTTTTCTTCATCTGGTGTAGTTTAGAAGTTGGGAAAAAAATAAGTAATGTGTTCTGCAAGCGAAGCTCTGGATAACTGTAATTTCCTGCAGAGACGAGCCCTGGCTGGAAGAAGTGATGGCGGTCTGTGCTGGATGAAAGATGAAAAGCAAAGATGAAGGACTTCACCTAGAGACGTCACTGGTGAGTCAGTGTTACCTGTACACTGACACTATACACTGTATACTATATACAGCGGTCCTGTGTACAATGTCACCAGTGATCACTGTACTACCTGTACACAGACACTGCACACTAAGTACAGATCTCCTGTGTATAATGGCACTTATGGTGATAGTATTGTATTTTTTTTTTATTTCCGATCAGTATTGTAGTATTCAGTCACTATGTGATGGTAATATATGGTCTGGTCATGGTGGAGCGGTATTTGTTCCTTGTATGTGGTATTATTTGGTCACTTTTTGGTGGTAATATGTGGTCTGGACATGGTGTTGCGGTATTTGTCCCTTGTATGTGGTATTATTTGGTCACTTTTTGGTGGTAATATGTGGTCTGGTCATGGTGTGACGGTATTTGTTCCTTGTATGTGGTGTTATTTGGTCTCTGTGGTGGTAATATGTTGTCTGGTCATGGTGTGGAGGTATTTGTTCCTTGTATGTGGTATTATAGGTCACTATGTGGTGGTAATATGTGGTCTGGTCATGGTGTTGTGGTATTTGTTCCTTGTATTTGATATTATTCCGTCACTGTGGTGGTAATATGTGGTCTGGACATGGTGTGGCGGCATTTGTTCCTTGTGATATTATTGGTCATTTTAAAAATTTAAAATTAAATAAAAATATGCCTAAATTGTACTGAATATTAATAAATATTTAATACTGTAGGTTACAGTACAGTAGGGCCCGGCCAAAAGAGTTTACCGTGTTATGGTGGCGGCTTAAAAAAATCTTTTGGCCAAAACAAGAGCTGCTGGCTATATGTGTGATCTGGTGATGGGAACTGTTAATGTGTGATTGGTGAGAAGTGTAGTTTTTCCAAGAGAGAGTGGTGGGACTGTGGACAGTTCGAGGGGTGGAGGCGGGGCTGGGGCAGCCTGGGCGGAGTCTCAAGGGGGCCCCGAAAATTTAGCCAGTATGGGGCCCCGAAATTCCTAGTGGCAGCCCTGCCCATAGGGATTATTTTTGTATCAAAATTCAACTAACCGAACACAGATTGGATCGCTTTCAAAGTAGTCTTCCTCTTTGCCAACATAGACACTAAAGACACCTGACGCTATCCAATTTATCTACAGGATGTCTAAACTCTATTGTTTCTGAATCAATCATAACTCTTTAAGGCTTCAAAGAGCAACAATACAGTCTTTTCATTTACTAACAGAATGTCAAATAAATCTATTTCAATAAATTTACCCAATAAAACACTACAAATACTGTGTCAGTATCTGCATATCAGCTTTTGCTAATAAGGCACCTTTATATGCACAGGGTGCAAGTAGACTGAAACAGAAAAACAACCCTGGAAAAAAGTGCAAGTTAGGAAATAAGCCTCACCGTGTGATGAATGGATCATTGCATCTCAATAATGCTGCCAGGAACCAAGTCTGTTGACCATCGGAAAAAAGTAGCGCAAGAGAGAAAAGGGATCCATAGGCTGGGTATGAATAAAATTTGATTTTTATTTCATTCCATTAAAAGGGAAAAGTATGGACCAAACAGATTAAAAAGAATCCAACATTCTAACACGTTTCTGGTCGTAGCCCTTAGTCGTAGATTCCCGGTAATGTTCTTGGGATGAAGCACGAGATAACGTCTCCATCATACATAGAAGCAAGGTGCATGTATTTAGGAAATATCCAGCTTCAGCAGGTAAAATCACAAAGTATTAATTGGAGCCATTAATAAACAAGGCATTTGTTGCAACAAAAATTGACAGGTATGATTGGAGTGCAGATGATACTATTACTGCCTGTGCTTACAGCTTGATTGAGGGTGGGGAGTATACAAGCTTTGGCTTTTCCCAGACATCTTGGTAGGCTTTTCAGCAGGTTTCTCTTACATTTATGTCCCGCTTCTCCCTGGCACCGACTTTTCCTGGCTCCTCACATCTGGCCACTATCTTTTTGCTTCTTATTCTGCCAATACTGGCTCCACTACACTGAGTCATCTTCTGAACCACTCCTAGGCACACAATGTCTCTGCTCATCTGATCCACTAGCAAAGCAACTCTTTCACGTCACTTCTTTTTTCTACATCAGATAGCATGGACCTGCAGAAAACTAGGATTGAAATGGAGAATCTCTTCTCAAGTTTTGGACCAAAGGACCAAACAATAAACTGCCAGACCAGCGTGACCTAGTCTTAGGGTATAGTTTCCACTATCAGGAAACAGTCCGGATTAGCTGCGTGTTTGACGCTGTGCGTTGGCGCAGCGTCAAACACGCAGCGTCCAGATGTTACAGCATAGTGGAGGGGATTTCAAGAAATCCCGTCTCCACTATGCTGTAAAACACGCAGGCGGAAGACCTGCGTTTCCGGACATGCGGCGCGTCTTTTCAGACCGCAGCATGTCCTAGTCCCTTGCGGCGACCCTGCGTCGCCGCAAGGGAAATAACACAGGGCTATGCAGCCCTGCGATCATTCCGGATGTGTTCCAGAGGTGTCCTGAACACATCCGGAAAGAGCGCGCGTTCAAAAGTGGGCGGGGTTTTGGGCGGACCGTGGAACTACAGCCTGAGAGGTCTCTACAACCTTTTTATGGACATTATACAGCTTAACATAGATGATCTGGTAAGAACTATTGTAACAGACACTAACATAATCGAAAATTAGAAGAACAGCAGTGGGCACCATATCAAGTCAGTAACAGCAATATCTGGAACTTTCCATTTTAACCCCTTCATGACGCAGCCAGTTTCTGAATTTTCATTTTTTCCACCCCTTCTTCCCAGAACCATAACATTTCATTTTTTTCTGTCCATTCAGACATATGAGGACGTTTTATGGGATGAGTTGTGCTTTTCAATTATACCATTCATTTTATCACATAGTGTACTGGAAACAGGGAAAAAAAATACAAGTGGGGAGAAATTGTGAATAAAACGCAATACTGACATTGTGTTTTTGGGAACTGGCTTTATGGTTTACATTGAGTGGTAATAATGACCTTGCAATATGATTCTTCTAATCAGTATGATTACGGTGATACCAAACGTCCATTTTTTTAAATTTATTTACTGTTGAAAAAAAAAATCAGTTTTTAAAAAAAATTTGGGGGTTGTGTCGCTATTTTTATTAAGATGAGATGCCCAGTGTGCTTTAATTATCTTTATAATACTTGCAATTCCATGTGACAGCTCCCCCATCCCATCTGGGACATTAGGTCACACATAAGTGTGCAACTCCCCGCTGTGATTAACCGCCATCTTGAGAAGAGGTGGCATGGCAATACCCTCTC
The DNA here is from genome assembly GCA_033576555.1 of Oophaga sylvatica. Taxonomy (NCBI): domain Eukaryota; kingdom Metazoa; phylum Chordata; class Amphibia; order Anura; family Dendrobatidae; genus Oophaga; species Oophaga sylvatica. Next base: position 759,694,134 of record JARQOD010000001.1, read on the forward strand.
TTCTGTACAGCAAAACAGCTATAACCAGGAAACTGCCTGATACTAGCTGCACACTACGGTAATGTGCCAGATTGAGGGGTGATCAGTGCAGTGAAAAGCAGCTCCTTTCACACCAGCCCCCTGATAATGTCTCCATGTCTGCAGTCCGAGGTGAGGGGGCGTAGTGGGTGCATGGCCTGCTCCCTGTTAGTAGCCCTGCAGTGAAGGAGACATTATCAGGAGAATGGCTGCAGCTGCTACTAAAAGCCAGGAGCAGGCCACACCCTCACCATGTCCCTTCATCTCAGACTGCAGACAGTGAGACATTATCAGGGGGCTGGTGTGGCAGGGGTTGCTCCTCACTGCTCATCTCTTTTTCTGGGACAGTGGTGTGCAGCTCCATGCTGTTACTATCAGCCAGTCTCCTGATAATAGCTGTTTCTCTGCATAGAACAAGGGGCATGGCCATGCCCCCTTTTCTTTGACTGGTTGTTACTCACAGGGGTGGGTAGGGGGGCTGTACACTGGTGTGTGACTTATTGCCCAAGACGGAAGTGAGGAGCAGCTGCTGTCACACGGAATTACAGGTGCTATAAAGATAATTAAAGTGCACTGAGCATCTCATCTTTATACTTTATGAGGGCAGGGACAGTACAATTTTTTTTTAATCTCCCTGGAATACCCCTTCAACAGTGTAACACTAGCTAGTGTTCCTGGCTGTAACACACAGCTGAGTATGAGTGAGCTCAACCCTTGAGCCTGCTCCATACATCCACTTCCCACTTTTGGCAGACTTCATGAAGTAAAAAAGGGGAGAAACCAGCGCTGCCTATGGTCAGCATGCAATACATAAAGTGCATATGCACATATTGGTTTCTAACTGTATTTAAAAATGTGACATTTGGCAAATAATTGATCAATTCTTTGAGTCACCCCGCCACGACAAGGCATTCTCATATGGGGCAGTCCTACTCTAGCATTACTGAATCACTCCCATGGTGCCAGTAAGGCAAGCGCAGGTAAAAGCCGACCAGGTCCAGAGATGGACATTTCAGATCTGACTTCCACACTGCCAAACCAGCAACCGCAGGTGAAGGGTGAAACAGGCACAGACACAGGTGCACAATCAAATAGAGCCTAGGGCAGGGCAGGGCTGCTGTATGTGTGTACAGCAGCCTAGGTCAATCACAAAAAAAACAAACAGATAGAATGGCATGCATAACCCAGCGCTCACGGCAACAAGTGGTGGTCAGCCACAAACCAACATCAAGTAAAAAAGGGGGAGAAGCCAGCGCTGCCTATGGTCAGTATGCAATACAGTTGGTTTCTAACTGTATTTAAAAATGAGACATTTGGCAAATAATTGATCAATTCTTTGAGCCACCCCGCCACTACAAGGCATTCTCATATGGGGCAGTCCTACTCTACGTTTTTTATATTCGCTGTGCCATTACGGCCTCCTAAATGTATTAAAAGCAAGACTGCAAAAATTTTTTTTTGCAAAATGCGGAAGTACCTGAAGCATTGCTGAAGAACTCTGTTTTTTTTTTTTGTGATTGACCTAGGCTGCTGTACACACATACAGCAGCCCTGCCCTGCCCTAGGCTCTATTTGATTGTGCACCTGTGTCTGGGCCTGTTTCACCCTTCATCTGTGGTTGCTGGTTTGGCAGTGTGGAAGTCAGATCTGAAATGTCCATCTCCGGACCTGGTCGGCTTTTACCTGCGCTTGCCTTACTGGCACCATGGGAGTGATTCAGCAATGCTTCAGGTACTTTTAATTTTTTTGCAGTCTTGCTTTTATTACATTTAGGAGGCCGTAATGGCACAGCGAATATAAAAAAACGTAAAGTAGGACTGCCCCATATGAGAATGCCTTGTCGTGGCGGGGTGGCTCAAAGAATTGATCAATTATTTGCCAAATGTCTCATTTTTAAATACAGTTAGAAACCAATATGTGCATATGCACTTTATGTATTGCATGCTGACCATAGGCAGCGCTGGCTTCTCCCCCTTTTTTACTTGATGTTGGTTTGTGGCTGACCACCACTTGTTGCCGTGCGTGCTGGGTTATGCACGCCATTCTATCTAGGTTTTTTTTGTGATTGACCTAGGCTGCTGTACACAAATACAGCAGCCCTGCCCTGCCCTAGGCTCTATTTGATTGTGCACCTGTGTCTGGGCCTGTTTCACCCTTCATCTGTGGTTGCTGGTTTGGCAGTGTGGAAGTCAGATCTGAAATGTCCATCTCCGGACCTGGTCGGCTTTTACCTGCGCTTGCCTTACTGGCACCATGGGAGTGATTCAGCAATGCTTCAGGTACTTTTGCATTTTGCAAAAAATTTTTTTGCAGTCTTGCTTTTATTACATTTAGGAGGCCGTAATGGCACAGCGAATATAAAAAAACGTAAAGTAGGACTGCCCCATATGAGAATGCCTTGTCGTGGCGGGGTGGCTCAAAGAATTGATCAATTATTTGCCAAATGTCTCATTTTTAAATACAGTTAGAAACCAATATGTGCATATGCACTTTATGTATTGCATGCTGACCATAGGCAGCGCTGGCTTCTCCCCCTTTTTTACTTGATGTTGGTTTGTGGCTGACCACCACTTGTTGCCATGCGCGCTGGGTTATGCACGCCATTCTATCTGGGTTTTTTTTGTGATTGACCTAGGCTGCTGTACACAAATACAGCAGCCCTGCCCTGCCTAGGCTCTATTTGATTGTGCACCTGTGTCTGGGCCTGTTTCACCCTTCATCTGTGGTTGCTGGTTTGGCAGTGTGGAAGTCAGATCTGAAATGTCCATCTCCGGACCTGGTCGGCTTTTACCTGCGCTTGCCTTACTGGCACCATGGGAGTGATTCAGCAATGCTTCAGGTACTTTTGCATTTTGCAAAAAAATTTTTTGCAGTCTTGCTTTTATTACATTTAGGAGGCCGTAATGGCACAGCGAATATAAAAAAACGTAAAGTAGGACTGCCCCATATGAGAATGCCTTGTCGTGGCGGGGTGGCTCAAAGAATTGATCAATTATTTGCCAAATGTCTCATTTTTAAATACAGTTAGAAACCAATATGTGCATATGCACTTTATGTATTGCATGCTGACCATAGGCAGCGCTGGCTTCTCCCCCTTTTTTACTTGATGTTGGTTTGTGGCTGACCACCACTTGTTGCCATGCGCGCTGGGTTATGCACGCCATTCTATCTGGGTTTTTTTTGTGATTGACCTAGGCTGCTGTACACAAATACAGCAGCCCTGCCCTGCCCTAGGCTCTATTTGATTCTGCACCTGTGTCTGGGCCTGTTTCACCCTTCATCTGTGGTTGCTGGTTTGGCAGTGTGGAAGTCAGATCTGAAATGTCCATCTCCGGACCAGGTCGGCTTTTACCTGCGCTTGCCTTACTGGCACCATGGGAGTGATTCAGCAATGCTAAATTTTTTTGCAGTCTTGCTTTTAATACATTTAGGAGGCCGTAATGGCACAGCGAATATAGAAAACGTAGAGTAGGACTGCCCCATATGAGAATGCCTTGTCATGGCGGGGTGGCTCAAAGAATTGATCAATTATTTGCCAAATGTCTAATTTTTAAATACAGTTAGAAACCAATATGTGCATATGCACTTTATGTATTGCATGCTGACCATAGGCAGCGCTGGCTTCTCCCCCTTTTAGACTTCATGAAGTGGTTAAGAGGTACATAACTAAACAATGGTATGTGTGAAATTTGTAGACTACTAGACTATAAAGTTAAATATGAGGTATTATTACTTACACTATTTAATCCCTTAAAGCAAAACTTTGGCACTGTGCTTTAATTAATCAATTTTTCCTTTAAAGTATCCACTGATAAAAAAAATACATGACCTATAAAATCTGCATTTAATAAAAAGTGTTTCTATGTTGTGTTGATGATAGACTTTGGCAATGAAGTTCGCCCATCTGCTGAGCTATATCAGATGAAGTATATGTTAACTGCTTTGCTAATGTCAGAGCCATTTGACAAATGTGAAATTGAACAAAAATGTATGCAGCAAAAACTAATATAAAATAGAAATGATTGTAGAGTAAATCATAATAATATGTACATATAAAAAGTAATTTCAATACTCCATTCAAGTTTGAAAAACTAATGCTTGTGATCATATTCCACTGCCGACATTTCTGTTGTTTTACATAAGTTCTGTCCAGAATGAAATTAAAGTTATAGAATATTAAAAAGCAGATTGGGAACACTCAGAAGACTGTTAGTCCTCTTTTAATGATTCAGGGCGAACAAACAGAACAGAACACTTACCATTTTATGAGCATGGGCATTGTTCATCTCCACCATTACATAACTTTAATTGAACTGATTAAAGTAAATGTTGCAAACAACCATTTACAAACTACCGATTTTTAATATATCATTCCGCATCACATGCTAAATATCAGTGATGTTCCAGAACTTTACGTATGGCTTTCTACCATCATTCTGATATATTTTTGCTTTTCATATGCCTTTTAATGTTCTTGGGTCACTTGGTAAATCCTTTATTTTCATGGTTAGATTTCATGGATCTTTTATATTGATGACCTTTCGTAATTATAGGTTTCCATCTGACCAGATGGATGTTAGCAGTTGTGAACTGTGTAGTAGTTTCTGTTAAGTACTGTAGATCAACCTCTATCTATTTGAATAGGGTCTAATTTGTAGTACTGAGCAGCTGTCACTTCAAATGACGGAGCTGTCCTGTTTAGCTCCATAACTTCTGACATCTGCCTCCTGCTGGAACCTATCTTCAGGATTGGTCATCACAATAAAGGTAAAGGAGCAAACCTTTAGGATTTAAAAGACTGATGAAAATGTTTTAGCTGCAGTGACTTTACAATCCAAGAACTTTTTGGTTCAGGCCACCCGTAAAATTAGAATCTGCCCATGAATTATACATATACTTCATGGGCAAATTAGAATCTGCCCTTATATAGAATACATGTAATTTAAAATTTTTTTTTTAACATATCATAGTACTATATGAGTAGTTTTGATTGGTGGGGGACCCTTTCACTGAAATCCTTATTGATAAACAAAACAAAATACCAGACTGTGACTCAAGTGTAAAACCAAAAAATAACACATTCATACTCACCAAACAGCTAATCCCCGAATCCCTCGATCTCCTGTAATAAAAATAAAATAATAAACCAATACAAATACTTCCTGTCCACTGTAGTCCTAAATACCGAGTGTCCCACGATCTCATGTGTAGAACAGTTACATCGGGAGATGTGACCGCTCTACATGGCTCCGGTGACACACTGACAGGAGGTGATCCTCCCGCAGTGTATCACTCCGCTGCCGTCAGAGGTCACTGGAGTTCGTGCTGTCACTTGCGGCACTGCTGCGTGAGAAAATTCTCACACAGCGGGAGTGCCGTAAAGTGAGAGCACGAACTCCAGTGATCTCTCAGGGATACACTGCAGGAGCTATTATCTCCTGTCAGTGTGTCATCGGAGCCATGTAGAGCGGTCACATCTCCTGATGTAACTGTTCTACACGTGAGATCGTGGGACACTCGGTATTTAGGACTACAGTGGACAGGAAGTATTTGTGTTGGTTTATTATTTTATTTTTATTATAGGAGATCAAGGGCTTCGCTGGGATTAGGCGTTTAAATAAAAATAGAAAACTGTGTTTAGTATTATTTAAAATAAAGGACTTTAATCTGGCTGTTTCTTTATTTACCATATAACCATATACCATATAGGATTAGTAATGGGTAGGTATCTTATAGACGCCTCTCCATTACTAAGCCGTGGGCTTGATGTCACCGCACAATATATATATAATATATATGTATTATTTTCACTTATATTTGTTTTGTGTGTGTAAACATTTAATTTGAACATGGTATGTAATGATATTATGGTCTACAATGGAGAATGTAAAAGAAGAGGTTGGACAAGAAATTACATCACAATTCTTTTTTTTTTAAGTAATATATCTTTATTTAGCTTACAAAAACGCTTAAAAATCCATATGAAAATTTTCATGAAAATCCGCATGAAATCCACATAAAAAACGCATGAAAAATGCGTGGATTTTCAACTGCGTTTTCTGCCAATAGAGGAAGAATCTGCGCAGATTTTTACAAGAGCAAATCCGCAATGTGTGCACATATCCTAAGTTGTTTCTGGCAGTCAAAAACTATGAAAATGGTTCCAAGAAACTCTTCTTCATTGGAAAATTTTTGAACGTGTTTTACATTTCTTGCAGTGTTTTTGAAGAGTTTTTCAAGCATTTTTGTAGAGTTTTTTCTTCTAAAGAGTTTTTGCAGCATTTTAATTGAACAGTGCATAGTTTGTAACATTTTTAATTAGGACGCCACTTCAAGGAAGTGACATCCATTTTCTTTTCTCCAAGCAGGCATTTTTGAAAGCCTGAAGTGTTTAAAAGATTTTCAAAAATATGAAAATATGAACAGCAGTAGTTTTTCCAGATTCTTTTCAGTGTTTTGTGAGTGTTTTTTCAGGTGTTTCACAATTTCTAAGAAAAAAATCACCAGAAAAAGACTGTGTATGTGCAAACTTAAGGCTACGTGTGCACGTTGAGTATTTGGTGAATTTTTGTAAGACGAAACCATTCAGAATCCAAATGCTGAAGTGGTGACGTGTTTCTATTATACTTTTTCTCTGATTGTTCCACTCCTGGTTTTAGCTTACAAATACTGATGTAAAATGCTGACCAAATACTGAACATGTGAACGTGGCCTAAATACTACAGCTCTACAATGGCTTTCTATTTCTTTAGCATGGCCAAACTTGGAGTTTCTGCTCAGTTTCTGCTCTGAAAACTTAGCAGACTCCATGTGTACATACAGTGGTTTGGGAAAGTATTCACCTCCCATTGGCTTTTTACCGATTTTGTTTCATTACAACCTATGTTTCAGTAGTTTTGTAATCCAATTTGTGTGTGATGCATCAGCACTAAATAGTCTAAGTTGGTGAAGTGAGAAAAATATAGGAGTAAATCAAATTTATGGGATCACATAATTAAAAATTGGCTTGTGCATATGTATTTGCCCCCTTTATGAGGAAGCCCCTAAACATTTCTGGTGTAAGCAATTACCGTATTTTTTGGACCATAAGACGCACTTTTTTTCCTCCAAATTTGGGAGGAAAGTGTGGGTGCGTCTTATGGTCGGAATGTAACATGTGGGGAGGGGGGCAGCGGTGGAGTGGGATCAGCAGGAGGCAAGAAAATATCCCCTCTGCTGCAGGAAATAAGCGCTGGGGAAACCCCTGGTCCCTGCTTAAGTGCAGTGAATATTAATCAGCCGCTTCCCCGCCCACCTATCAGCTGAGCAGTGAGCGGGGAGCAGCAGATCACAGAGCCACACAGTTTCCCCAGCGCCTGATTCCTGCAACAGCTGGGCAGATCGGTGTCTGAAGGAGAAGGAGGCAGCAGGAGCAGCTGGCATACCTGACAGCCTGGGGCTGTGCTGATGGGAGGCTGAATGCTCCTGTGAAGGACCTGTGATGAGGTCATGAAGAGGGCGGGCTGGAGCATCACATGACCAAAGCCCTGCCTCTTCATGATGTCATCACAGGTCCTTCAGACACACTGTACAACAGAGAATTAATTAAAAGGTTAGGCTACTTTCACACTTGCGTTTTTTTGTGCAGCGCATCATGCGCACATGAAACGCATACGTGTCACATTTCTATCAACTCTGTCTCTATCATCTCTGTCTCTATCATCTGTCTCTATCATCTTTGGCTCTATCATCTCTGTCTCTATCATCTCTGTCTCTATCATCTCTGTCTCTATCATCTCTGTCTCTATCATCTCTGTCTCTGTCATCTGTCTCTATCATCTGTCTCTATCATCTCTGTCTCTATCATCTCTGTCTCTATTATCTCTGTCTCTATCATCTCTGTCTCTATCATCTCTGTCTCTATCATCTGTCTCTATCATCTCTGTCTCTATCATCTGTCTCTATCATCTGTCTCTATCATCTGTCTCTATAATCTGTCTCTATAATCTGTCTCTATCATCTCTGTCTCTATCATCTGTCTCTATCATCTCTGACTCTATCATCTGTCTCTATCATCTCTGTCTATCATCTGTCTCTATCATCTCTGTCTCTATCATCTGTCTCTATCATCTCTGTCTCTATCATCTATCTCTATCATCTCTGTCTCTATCATCTCTGTCTCTATCATCTCTGTCTCTATCATCTCTGTCTCTATCATCTCTGTCTCTATCATCTCTGTCTCTATCATCTCGGTCTCTATCATCTCGGTCTCTATCATCTATGTCTCTATCATCTGTCTCTATCATCTCTGTCTCTATCATCTGTCTCTATCATCTCTATCATCTCTGTCTCTATCATCTGTCTCTATCATCTATCTCTATCAACTCTGTCTCTATCATCTATCTCTATCAACTCTGTCTCTATCATCTGTCTCTATTTCTATGCAGCATGTATTTCTATGCAGCCGCACGCTCCAGTCTGAGTGCCGGCGGCAGTGCCGGGTGTTCATGCGAGAGACTCACACGAAATTGTGCGAGTTTCTCGCATGTGTGACCCCGGCCTTATACTCACCCTCCAGCGTCTTCACATAGTAGTTTACAGACACCACACTGGTCCCGCAGCACCATCTCCTACCCGTAGCTTCCAACATAATAACATACTATTATATATAATAACACCACATATAATAGTATGTTATTAAATATTTTACCACTTTTTTGCTTCAAATATATTTTTCCCTATTTTCCACCTCTAAAACCTGGGTGCGTCTTATAGTCCGGTGCGTCTTATAGTCTGAAAAATACGGTACCTTCGTAAGTCACTTGGTTAGTGAAAGGAAATGCTATCTAAGTGACCTTTTCTGAAAGGCCACAGAGGCTGCAACACCATTAAGCAAGAGGCACTGCTAACCAAACAACACCATGAAGAACAAGAAGATCTCCAAACAAGTCATGGACAAATTTGTTGAGAAGTACAAGTGACGGTTGGGTTATATAAAAATATCCCGATCTCTGATGATCCCCAAAGCACAATCAAATCCAGTATCATTAAATGGAAAAAACATTGTACCACAACAAACCTGCCATGAGGTGGCCACCCTCCAGATCTCTCAGCACAGGCAAGGAGAGCATTAGTCAGAGAGGCAGCACAGAGACCAAAGGTAACCCCGGAAGGGGTTAAAATAAGTAAGCAGTCCATTCTCTCTATATAAGATGCTGGCTGCAGAGCCACAAAAATATCGCCAGTGAAGCCTCTTCGGGAAAATGACTGCCGGCGTTTTCCTGAAGTGGCTTCACCATGAAAAACCTATCGGGTGCTCAGGTGTCAAAAAGACGCTATCTAGACATACCCTTGAATTTGTCATGATGATTCATGTGTGTTATCCATTTTTTTCTTGATGTTCTCTGACCTCAGGTACCTAACCCCGGACTTGGCTTCTGACTATTCGTTTTTCTTATCCCATTATCTTGAACTACTCTCCAAGGCATTGGACCCCAGACTGTTACTTAACCTCCGCCTCCTGGTTCAAGATTATTATTTTTTCTTTTTTTCATTCTGTGTTATTTTAATTCATTTCCTATCCACATTAGTTTGCAGGGTAATAACTATGCTCTTACCCCCCGCATTTAGCTTCCCTTTTCAGCCCATAGCACTGACTATAATCATTTTACAGTCATTTTAAAGCATCAAAGTTTGGGTCCCGATTAACTTCTATTGGGTTTGAGTCTCTGGTCAAGTTTGGATCCGAACCAAACTTTTCACTTTATATTCTTCAAACCTGAACATCCAGGGTTCCACTCATCTCTAGTCAGAGGAGGTATGCCCTATGTGTGTAACGTTTTTTTTACATGCATTCCCCATAAACTTATCTATAGGATTTGAAAAATGTCTAAAAAAAATGCATGTCAACATTAGTTAAAAAAAAAGCTTCTATAATTATTTTCACAAGCCAAAAATAACAGCTTGTATAAACTGTGGGGCCAATTCATTAAGATCAGGAATGTAGATGCCAAGAGGCAGGTGAGAATAATATGCATCTAATTCATTAAGAGGCGCATGCCACTTAAAGCAGTGGTCTGGCACCTAAAATATATTTTCTTACTATCCTTACACCCCACCTTAACTACGTTTGTAATTTTCTTTATTACACAACACCCTGCCTAATCTCTAAATGTTCATTTTTTTTTCACCATACTTCCTGTGATGTTTAGCTTCAGAGGAATCTCAAATGCAACATCACAGGAGGCTGGAGCTGCACTTACTCCCCACATCGTCCATCGCCCCTCCTGGAACAGGATGTCATTTGGGGGCAGTGCTGCAGTTACTTACTAGTTTCTTGCATTGCTAACCTTTGAAGACATCATGGATCTTGGGTGATGGACACTGTGGGAGATGGAGTGCAGCTTTGGCAGTTTCGATCTCCTCTGCTGCCATCATAACTTCTGTGAAAGAAGACGTCAGGCGGCAGAGATTGAAACTATAAGTGACATCAGCTCCGCCCCACAGCTTCTACCACCACCCTCAAACAAATCAGAAGCAAGGGGTAGTAATAGAAGCAGTGAGTTATACCAGTGCCGCCTCCTGATGACGATTAGCTTCAAGGCAGTGCTAGAAGGTATCTCTGTCCCCGATGACATCTTTCAGTTAAAAGTACTGTATTTTTCGGATTATAAGATGCACTTTTTTCCCAAAATTTGAGGGGAAAATAGGGGTGCGTCTTATAATGCGATTTACTGTACCTTATCGTTGCTGCCGCTGCGGGTGTCCGGGACTGCCGCCGCGCTCTGTCCCTGGTGCTGCCGAGTGCTGCATCCGCGCTGTGTCCCAGGTGCTTGCTGCCATGCTGTGTCACCGGTGCTTGCCGCTGCATTCTGTCCCCGGTGCTTACAATACAAATTGAGGGGGCACCACAGACAAATATGGAAGGGATCCAACCACGGCCTATACTGCCAATGTCACAATATTACAAGAGAAAAAAGGAATAGGCCATAAGGAGGGGATCACCTAAAGCAGGGAAACTGCATGAAAATATTTTTATTTGACATAAGAAAACATACAAAAAACATTTAAAAACATTAAAAGTAGTCACACATGTGACATGGCTTGAACTGTCAATAGGCTCATAATAGTGCCAACCACCTAAAACAGAACTCCAAAATAGTATATAATATGAACAGCAACCCTATATCCATATAAACAACATACCATATGTAAATTTAACCCATGCACTGCAGCTGAATATACGTGCAGTTCCCACACAAGAAATCTCAAAAAGTTGTTATGTGCTCACTTAGAGCCCTAAATTGCATACCTAGTCCTAATAGCTAAAGGCAGTTAAACCACATGCGCTACATGGAATGCAAACAATATAAGCAAATAGATAAATGCAAATGTAATCCCAATGGCAAAAGCTGCTTACCCATGTAAAGTGCATAAGATTTAGAGAAATGCAGGCATAAATAGCAAGACCGATTGACTTAGAAGGGTTCTAAAAACCTGAGAGCAGGCAGTGTAGAAGATCAAGTATGAGCACATATGGGGTTAGTGGTAAATGCTGAAAACAGCTCCCATGGGAAATAACATGGGATGACACTATCTATTAGAGAGACCCATGTGGAGTTAAGCCAGGCGGAGAAAATACCTGACGCGTATCGCCACCCTTGGTGGCTTCGTCAGCTACACCGCAGCCACCACCCCTATTAAGCAATAAGATACATGGATTATAAGAAGCACCACCATTTTATTAAAAAAAAGTTTTTCCTATTTTTCTCCTCAAAATTTGGGCTGCGTCTTATAATCTGGAGTGTCTTAAAAGAAAAATACGGTATATAACAAGCAAACTGCGGGGACAGAAAAATCATGCAACCAGCATACCAAGTAACTCACTCAATAAATTATGTGACACTCAGCTGTGAAACTGTGAGTGGAATTGTATGATTCTAAGATGAGCTCTCTGGTGCTTTTACTTTCACAACAGGTACAACTCCAGGGGCGGAACTATAGTGGAAGCAGGGGAAGCAGCTGCCACAGGGCCCGGGCTAGAAGGGGGCCCGTCCCTGCTGCAGCTGCCCTGTGATTTAGGAGCAAAAAGGGGGGCCCGAGCACGCTGGCAAATGGATCCGCGCTCGGGCCCCCTCCCAACATTTTGTTCAGGCTTCTGACTCTGAACGCTGATCCATAACAACACTGTGTTATAAATGCAGATAGCGAACAGAAATGAGCACTGTAGCTTTAAGCTGCGGCCCAGTGCATTATGGTCCGTCTGTCACAGCGTGTGTGCATGTGGGGGCGGACAGCAGAGGGCCAGCAGACGGCCAGGCAGACCACATGAAGCAGCAGGCTGACTGGACAAGCAGGTGGAAGCCCGGGCGAGCAGGGTGAGTACCGTGAGTCTCTCAACAGTGAGAAGAGGCTTGGCTGCTCAATGGTGACTGGGAGGGCAGGTGCAGGCAGGATCTAACAGGGCCCACATTCAACAGGCCCCAGGCTGCAGTGCAGGGGGCCCACATTCAACACAGGGCCCAGGTAGCAAGGGGCCCGCATTCCAACAGGGCCTTGGGCTCCTGGGCCTGTTTGACGCAAGCCTCAAGTCACCACTAACCTCCCCCTGGGCCCTGTTGGGCACGGGACCTCAGTCACCAGTAGCCTCCCCCTGGCCCAGTAACAGCCTCATGGTTGCTACAAGTGACGAGTGACACCCTGATCTCTGCTACATGTGACAAGTAACAACCTCAGCTCTGCTACATGTGACAAGTAACAACCTCAGCTCTACTACATGTGACAAGTAACAACCTCAACTCTGCTACTTGTGACAAGTAGCAACCTCAGCTCTACTACATGTGACAAGTAACAACCTCAACTCTGCTACTTGTGACAAGTAGCAACCTCAGCTCTACTACATGTGACAAGTAACAACCTCAGTTCTGCTACATGTGACAAGTAACAACCTCAGCTCTACTACATGTGACAAGTAACAACCTCAACTCTGCTACTTGTGACAAGTAGCAACCTCAGCTCTGCTATTTGTGACAAGTAACAACCTCAGCTCTGCTTATGTGACAAGTAACAACCTCAGCTCTGCTCATGTGACAAGTAGCAACCTCAGCTCTGCTACATGTGACAAGTAACCTCAGCTCTGCTACATGTGACAAGTAACAACCTCAGCTCTGCTACATTTGACAAGTAACAACCTCAGCTCTGCTACATGTGACAAGTAGCAACCTCGGCTCTGCTACATGTGACAAGTAACAACCTCAGCTCTGCTACATGTGACAAGTAGCAACCTCAGCTCTGCTACATGTGACAAGTAGCAACCTCAGCTCTGCTCATGTGACAAGTAACAACCTCAGCTCTGCTCATGTGACAAGTAACAACCTCAGCTCTGCTCATGTGACAAGTAACAACCTCAGCTCTGCTCATGTGACAAGTAGCAACCTCAGCTCTGCTCATGTGACAAGTAGCAACCTCAGCTCTGCTCATGTGACAAGTAGCAACCTCAGCTCTGCTACATGTGACAAGTAACCTCAGCTCTGCTACATGTGACAAGTAGCAACCTCAGCTCTGCTACATGTGACAAGTAGCAACCTCGGCTCTGCTACATGTGACAAGTAGCAACCTCGGCTCTGCTCATGTGACTAGTAGCAACCTCAGCTCTGCTACATGTGACAAGTAACCTCAGCTCTGCTACATGTGACAAGTAGCAACCTCAGCTCTGCTACATGTGACAAGTAGCAACCTCGGCTCTGCTACATGTGACAAGTAGCAACCTCAGCTCTGCTACTTGTGACAAGTAGCAACCTCAGCTCTGCTATTTGTGACAAGTAACAACCTCAGCTCTGCTCATGTGACAAGTAACAACCTCATCTCTGCTCATGTGACAAGTAGCAACCTCGGCTCTGCTACATGTGACAAGTAGCAACCTCAGCTCTGCTACATGTGACAAGTAGCAACCTCGGCTCTGCTACATGTGACAAGTAGCAACCTCAGCTCTGCTACTTGTGACAAGTAGCAACCTCAGCTCTGCTATTTGTGACAAGTAACAACCTCAGTTCTGCTCATGTGACAAGTAACAACCTCAGCTCTGCTCATGTGACAAGTAGCAACCTCGGCTCTGCTCATGTGACAAGTAGCAACCTCGGCTCTGCTACATGTGACAAGTAACCTCAGCTCTGCTACATGTGACAAGTAGCAACCTCAGCTCTGCTACATGTGACAAGTAACCTCAGCTCTGCTACATGTGACAAGTAACAACCTCAGCTCTGCTACATTTGACAAGTAACAACCTCAGCTCTGCTACATGTGACAAGTAGCAACCTCGGCTCTGCTACATGTGACAAGTAACAACCTCAGCTCTGCTACATGTGACAAGTAGCAACTTCAGCTCTGCTCATGTGACAAGTAACAACCTCAGCTCTGCTCATGTGACAAGTAACAACCTCAGCTCTGCTACATGTGACAAGTAGCAACCTCGGCTCTGCTACATGTGACAAGTAACAACCTCAGCTCTGCTACATGTGACAAGTAGCAACCTCGGCTCTGCTACATGTAACAACCTCAGCTCTGCTACATGTGACAAGTAGCAACCTCAGCTCTGCTCATGTGACAAGTAAGAACCTCAGCTCTGCTCATGTGACAAGTAACAACCTCAGCTCTGCTACATGTGACAAGTAACAACACTCAGCTCTGCTACATGTGACAAGTAACAACCTCAGCTCTGCTACATGTGACAAGTAGCAACCTCAGCTCTGCTACATGCGAGGAGTGACAGCCTCATCTCTGCTACATGTGCGGAGTGACAGCCTCAGCTTTGCTATACAAGTAGCAGAGCTGAGGCTGTCACTCCTCACATGTTGCAGAGATGAGGCTGTCACTCCTTACATGTAGCAGAGCTGAGGCTGTCACTCCTCGAATGTAGCAGAGCTGAGGCTGTCCCTACTCACATGTAGCAGAGCTGAGGCTGTTCCTCCTCACATGTAGCAGAGCTGAGGCTGTCACTCCTCACATGTAGCAGAACTGAGTCTGTCACTCCTCACATGTAGCAGAGCTGAGGCTGTCACTCCTCACATGTAGCAGAGCTGAGGCTGTCACTCCTCACATGTGTAATTGGTGAGGGCGTGGTGCAGAAGTACGGTATACAGAACAATCTTAGATTATTCTGTATACCGGACTGTTGTTCTACTGAATAAATCATCCGTTTTGAAAGCAATTTGCAGGCTGGATTACAAGTTTCTTCACATATTTACTCTGGAGAAAGCCTACCTTCGTCACTACCTCAGTTGCTTCCTGGGAGTTGGTTCTTTTCTGTTATTTCACTATCATTACTCCAAAAACCTCTAATTTTGGATAATAAAGGTATCTTTCTTAACACAACTTGGGTAGACCGGGATTGGCAACGCGCGCGAGGGGGGGGGGCCCCATTGTGAAGTTTGCTGTGGGGCCCTGCCGTTCCTAGTTACGCCCCTGTACAACTCCCTTTTTTCTCTACTGACCAAACTATACCAGACTAGCTCCACCATTGTGAGGTTGATATCTTAGCCCGTAGATTGTATGAACATGCTTTGCCATCTTCTGACGACCCTGGCAGGAGTCTTTGAGAATAACAGGGCCAGTATAGTCTTACAGGTCCTCATTCAGTCCCCAAGCCCTATCATGCAGCACAGACAAGTACTTACGACAATGATTGATGAGCGAGGATCCACCCTTTTTCTGGATATAAGAGCCTGGTGAGATTGTTCCATTTATTTTTTCTTCTTCACCTCTTTGCCACTAGTGAGGCACAATGCAGAAGTAGGTTTCAACCAGATAGGAAATTATTCAGTAATGGACCTTTCAAGGTTGGCTGACCCTTGTCAGTAGTATATGCTCTGTAATTTGTCTGCTATATCAAGTGACATTGTTAGTCCTTTGGCCACCACTGTGGATTGACCTTTCTGGACACATGTCTTGTTGGTCTGGATATGTATTTTTACATTCTGAAGTAATTTTTGTGGTATTTCTTATCATTTGTTTTATAACTTCATCAAATAAATGTCATATTTTAATATTTATATATGCTCACTTTTTGCTGATGTGTTAGAAGCTACAGCAGCAGTGAAGATAGAAGCAGAGTGCAGATGCTGCACTCACATGTCTCACATCGTCCATCACTCAGGATCCAGGACATCTTCAGAGGGAGCAGTGATGAAAGAAACTAGTGAATGACTGCAGCACTGACCCCCGTTCCAATGGAAGCTCTGGAGAGTGAATGCAGCCCCATCTTCCTGTGACGTCATGTTTGAGACTCCTCTCAAACAAACTGTCACAGGAAGTACAGTAGAGAAACTCATTTAGGGATAAGTTAGATAGGGAAAAGTATAGGTCATTGTCTAATAAATCAAATTAGGAAAGTGGTTAGAGTGTAAAGATAGATATTTAGAAAATAAATTTTAAGTACCCCTTTAACACCTTCATGACATGGCCATGTTCCGTGTTTTCATTTTTGTGTTTTCCTCCCCTTATTTCAAGAGCCATACCTTTTTTATTTTTCCATCAATACAGCCATATGAGGGTTTGTTTTTTGTGGGACGACGTTGTACTTTTGAATAACACCATGTGTTCCATTTGTTGTACTACATAGTGTACTGGAAAACGGGAAAAATTTCCAAGCGTCTTGAAATCACAATTCCACAATTGTTTTTTATTTATTTATTATCAATGTTCACTACATGGTAAAACTGACCTGGAAATATGATTCTCCGGGTCAGTACAAGTACACAGATGCCAGTTTTTTAAATTTAATCACATCACGGGTGTGCTGGTGGGAGCGTGGTACGATGTGCCCCCTGTGGGACGTGCACCCAGGGCCGTCGTCAGCACCCGGCATACCCTGGCAAGTGCCGGGGCCTGAGCAGGTGGGTGGGCCCACTTGCAGCCGGGCACCTCGACGTCGCCCCCCCCCCTTGCTCAGGGCCCCAACAGCAGCCGGCACAATACTTACCTCTCCCGTGCCTCCTCAGCTCCGGGATCCAGGGTGCGCCTGCAGGGCGCCTGTGCTTCCTCTCACAGCAGCGCCGCTGGATGAGATTATCATTCAGCGGCCGGCTGTGGCAGAGAGTAAGCACGGGTGCCGGTGATGCTGGGGCCTGGACCGCCTGCGGTGCGGATGCCGGACAGATGAGATGTGGTGTTTGTGTGTGTGTGTGTCTGCCTGCGTGTGTGTGTATGTAGTGTGGTGCTTTCTGTATGTGAGAGAGTGCTGCGGTGCTGTCTGTGTGTGGTGCTGTATGTGTGATGGTGGTGGGGGGAGGCAGTGATGGTGGTGACGAGGCAATGATGATGATGGGGAGGTGATGATGATGGGGAGGCAATGATGATGATGATGGGGAGGCAATGATGATGGGGAGGCAATGATGATAATTGGGAGGTAATGATGATGGGGAGGCAATGATGATAATGGGGAGGTGATGATGATGATGGGGAGGCAATGATGATAATGGGGAGTCAATGATGATGATAATGGGGAGGCAATGATGATAATGGGGAGGCAATGATGATGATGATGGGGAGTCAATGATGATCATAGAATCATAGAATCATAGAATAGTAGAGTTGGAAGGGACCTCCTGGGCCATCTGGTCCAACCCCCTGCTCAAAGCAGGATTCTCTAAATCATCCCAGACAGATGTCTGTCCAGCCTCTGTTTGAAGACTTCCATTGAAGGAGAACTCACCACCTCTCATGGCAGCCTGTTCCACTCATTGATCACCCTAACTGTCAAAAAGTTTTTTCTAATATCTAATCTGTGTCTCCTCCCATTCAGTTTCATCCCATTGCTTCTAGTCTTTCCTTGTGCAAATGAGAATAAAGATGATCCTTCTACAATGTGACAGCCCTTGAGATATTTGTAGACAACTATTAAGTCTCCTCTCAGTCTTCTTTTTGCAAGCTAAACATTCCCAAATCCTGCAACCGTTCCTCATAGGACATGGTTTGCAGACCGGTCACCATTCTGGTGGCTCTTCTCTGAACTTGCTCCAGTTTGTTGAGTCTTTTTTAAAATGTGGTGCCCAAAACTGGACACAGTATTCCAGATGAGGTCTGACCAAAGAGGAGTAGAGGGCAATAATGACCTCACGTGATCTAGACTGTATGCTTCTGTTGATACATCCTAGAATTGCATTTGCCTTTTTTGCTGCTGCATCACACTGTTGACTCATGTTCAGTCTGTGATCAATTAGTATACCCAAGTCTTTTTCACATGTGCTGTTACTTAACCCTATTCCTCCCATTTTGTATATGCTTTTTTCATTTTTATTGCCCAGATGTAGTACTTTGCATTTTTCCCTGTTAAAATCCATTCTGTTAGTTGCTGCCCACTGCTCCAGTTTATTTATATCTCTTTGAATCCCCTCTCTCTCTTCTCTAGTATTAGCTATCCCTCCTAGCTTTGTGTCATCAGCAAATTTGATCAGTTTACCCTCAATTCCTTCATCTAAATCATTGATAAAGATGTTGAACAATACAGGGCCCAAAACAGAGCCTTGTGGTACCCCACTTGATACATTCTTCCAACTGGATGTGCAGCCATTTACGACCACTCTTTGGGTCCGATCACTAAGCAAGTTATGAATCCACCTAACAGTTGCCTTGTCCATTCCATACTTAGTCATTTTTTCAATAAGGATTGTGTGAGATACTTTGTCAAATGCTTTGCTGAAGTCAAGATATACTATATCTACAGCATTCCCTGATCCACCCAGTCAGTGATTCTGTCATAGAAGGAAATTAAGTTAGTCTGACATGACTTATTAGTTACAAACCCATGCTGACTCTGTTTAATCACTTCATTCTTATCCAAGTACTTGCATACATGTTCTTTAATAATTTGTTCAAAGATCTTTCCTGGTATAGAAGTCAGACTCACCGGCCTGTAGTTCCCTGGGTCCACCTTCTTCCCCTTTTTGAAGATAGGAACAACATTTGCTCTTCTCCAGTCTTCTGAGACTTCTCCTGTTCTCCAAGAATTTTCAAAGATTATGGACAGTGGTTCAAGAATTTCTTCTGCTATCTCCTTCAGTATTCTGGGGTGTAATTCATCTGGACCTGGAGACTTGAATTCATTTAGGTTAGCTAAGTGTTTCCTCACTGTCTTTCTGTTTATAGATATCCTGGATTCTTCTATTCCTTTAATAGGACAGTGAAGATCAGTTGATGTTACATTTCCTTTCTGAGCGAAAACAAATGCAAAATAGGAAATTAACAGTTCAGCCTTCTCAAATCCTGTCTTACCATTTCATCATTTTCATCCTGTAAAAATCCTATAGCATCTTTGACTTTTCTTTTACTTTTGACGTATCCCCAAAATCCTTTTTTGTTGCTTTTGATGTCACTTGCAAGCCTTAATTCATTGTCAGCTTTAGATAATCTGATTTGTGCCCTGCAGGTTCTGCAGACGGCATTATATTCTTCTTTAGATATGCCTCCCTCTTTCCATTTGATAAACATTTCTTTTTTCCTTTTTAGCATGTGTTTAAGTTCTGTGTTCATCCATCCTGGTTTCCTTAAATGCTTCCCATTCTTCACTCTTTTCGGAATTGTTAACAATTGTGCTTTGAGAATCTCATTTTTCAAGATTTTCCATCCTTCCTGGACATTTTTGTCCTTAAGGATATCCAGCCATTGGATCCCTCCAATTCTCTTTCTGAGTCCCTTAAAATCTGACTTTCTGAAATCTAACCTTGATGTCTGAGTCTTCACAGGTCTTCCTCCTCTTGTTATCCAAAATTCTAAAATAGCATGGTCACTACCTCCTAGGGTCCCAGCCACTCTTCCTCCTCCACCATTTCTTCCCTGTTTATAAGGATTAGATCCAAGGTAGCAGATCCCCTTGTTTTCTCCTCTACCTTTTGGAAGATAAAGTTGTCAGCAAGAGAGGATAAGAATTTCCTTGACCTGTTAGTTTTGCCTGAGAGAGATTCCCAACAAATGTCTGGATAGTTGAAATCTCCCATGACCACTATGTCATATTTTTTTGGAGAACTTGGCCATTTGATGCATAAAGAGTTCATCCATATCTTCAGCTTTCATAGGTGGCCTGTAGTAAATGCCTACAATGGTGTCCTTTCCATTGTTCTGTCCTTGTATTCTTACCCAAACAGTTTCCACAGAACTCCAGTCTCTGAAGCGTCAATCTCTGTGCAGATATACGCTTTTCTAACATACAATGCCACACCTCCTCCTCGTTTATCAAGTCTGTTTCTTGCAAATAAGTTGTATCCTTCTAGCATTGTATTCCAATCATGTGTATTGTCCCACCAAGTCTCAGTGATTCCAATGACATCATACTTCTTCTCCTGCGTTAGTAGTTCCAATTCTCCTTGTTTGTTGCCCATGCTTTGTGCATTTGTATAGAAACATTTTAGTTTGTGATTGGTTTCTCTTCTCCAATATTTTTATTATGTAGATTTTTTGTCTTTGTTCTTCCCCTTCACTTCTAATAGCAGAATTCTCAATAGTATTTGTCAGGTGTATGGCTTTTGCAGGCGTTTTGCTTCCCTTCCCAATTTGTTCTAGTTTAAAGCTCTCCTGATGAGTGTAGCAAGGCGACTTCCAATACATGTTTCCAGTCTTCGTAAGGTGCACCCCATCTCTAGCCAGTAGTCCATCATATAGGTAATTCACTCCGTGATCCAAAAAGCCAAATCCTTGCTGACGACACCATCGACATAGCCAGTTGTTCACCTGCAGAATCTTCTTCCACCTCCTTGTTCCATGGACATCCACTGGAAGGATGGAAGAGAAGACCACCTGCGCTCCCAGTTCTTTCACTTTCTTACCTAAGTTTTCAAAGTCACTGCAGATGGTTTCCAGGTCGTTTCTTGCGGTGTCATTTGTCCCCACATGTATTAGCAGGAATGGGTAGTCATCTGTAGGTCTGAAGAGTCCTGATATCCTGTCAGACACATCTTTAATTTTGCACCTGGAAGACAGCACATTTCTCTTGAGGTTAAATCCGGTCTGTAGATAGCGGCCTCTGTTTCTCTCAACAGGGAATCCCCCATGACAACAACTCTCCGTTTCTTCTTCACAACAGTTTTCTTTCTCCATTCAGGAGGACTCTGAGGGCTTACAAGGTTATTGTTTGTGTCCAAAGTCTTATCTTGATGTATTTCTTCATCATTTCCTGTGTAAGAGCTGGTACTGGTTCCTGAGGCAGAATTGGTGCTGACTGCCTCACGATCCTCCTGTTTCTCTGGGTCAATGCTTCCATTCCTCTTTTTCTTCAGGTGCACTTCGAATTTTCTTCTCTTTCTGTAACATGAAGAGATAATTCTGCTCTGTCTAAGAACTCTTCACCTTCCTTATGGTTTAAATGTAGATAACCTCTCTTCCAGATTTTGCAAACTTTTCTCCACAGGGACACAAGCTTGGCTTTTGTGGCATGGAAGTTGGCTTTTCCACTGGTAAGTCTGTGAACATGAAGCAAGAAATGCAGCTCACCACATGGGCCTTTGGCCCTCTTCCATGTTGTTATTGTTCAAGAGATATTCAAGCGGTGAAATATATGCAAAAACTCGCACGCGGTTTACGATGTCCTCCTTTCAGCTGCAACAACCAAAATCCAGTGTTCCTTGAGCTCGCGGAGGACTCTTCACTTATCCCAGAAGGCACTGGAATATGCAAATCCTCCCTGATGATGATGAGGAGGCAATGATGATGATGATGGGAGGCACTGATGATGATAATGGGGAGTCTTTCCACGCGCCCTTTCCTGAGCTGTAACAGTGCAGAACGCAGCACAGTGCAGAGGAGAGCTCCAATTTTGTATGGAGCATTATATGGGGACCAGTATCCTGTATGGAGCATTATTTGGGTCAATTATTCTTTATGGAGCATTATTATTTGGCCCATAATACTGTAGTGGAGGGACTATGTGGTGCCCAATTATATTGTTTGGAGGACGTACTGTCCAGTCTGTACTATGCGCTTGTGAGGATTTTGCGGTTTCTGAGGTATTGTTAGAATTTACAATAGATATCACTATGTAATGGAAGAGTGAAGTGTTTGGCTTGTACTATACCTATATTTCTCTGCGTATCTGTGCATCATATCGTGGTCTGTGTTAAAGGGGCCCATTTGAGACTTTTGCCCGGGGCCCATAAAAACTGGAGACGGCCTGCATGCACCTGCAGGTTTTTAAAGGCTAACAGCTTTGCTCCACGCGGGGCTTTTAAAGGCACAGTGGCTGATTAAATCAGCCATCATGTGTAGGGAAAGATGTGAACTCGCATACTAGCCCCAATCGTGCAGGGACATGACATTGATATAAATGTACACTTATACTTTATGTATTGTGTGAAGGGTTAATAAATTTGGTGCATGTTGCAAGTGCAGTGCTCCTTTACTAGAGCTGTACTCCGTCATGCATCAGAGTACGTTTCTGGCAAAATTTTGCCCCTAAAGTTGAGTAACTTAGACATGCCGATCCCACTCTTGCTCTGCCATTTTAGTGAAGCTGTCCATGACGGAATAAAAAAAACACCAAATCTCAAAAATAGATGCAACTTCCGAGTTGCGCAAAATTTTGTGACTTTTTAAGTATTATGGCTTAAACACTTAATGAATCAGACCCAAATGTACTGGAAGTCTCCATACGTTAAATCATTAAATTAAAGTTGAGGAAATGATTTCAACCAACAGATTGTTTTTTGGGAAAAAAATTAAAAAAACTGACAATCATTTTCGCAACCCCACCATCACATAAATAAGGGAGTTGACCTTGTTTGAGTTTTTTTCATCTGTAAGTCATAGGTACGGTCTTTTGTTCTTGAAAGTCATTCGTCTGTGGACGATCTCTAAAATATTCCCAGAAAGATAATTTTTGCCCCATGTCACAGAAATGTATGACCAAATTGAATGACTACAATGGGCTATTTGAATTAAAATATGTGTGGTTGTTTTGGCATTACGATCATTAAGCTATTAACTAGCTATTTCCAGCAGCTAACGCTCGGCACCCTCATTTGCTATCTAATTAACGCTGCTGGTGATTAAACTAAAGTAAATAATGACAAGATTCAATAGCGCTTACGCGGTGGAAATGAAATTAAAATGAGTTAATAAACAATAATAATCATCAAAAAATCTGATAATACTAATGATACATTTTATTCACGTGTTAAATCAAAAACAAACTGGATTCGTAAGTGCTCGTGTGGTAATGTGTGGGGACAGAGTTTGTGTGGTAATTGGGGGGACGGAAAGCCTCGGTGGTAATGTGTGGGACGGAGCTTGTGTGGTAATGTGTGGGGACGGAGCCTCGTGTGGTAATGTGGGGGGTGGGACCTCGTGTGGTAATGTGTGGGGATGGAGCCTCGTGTGGTAATGTGTGGGGACGGAGCCTGTGTGATAATGTGGGGGGATGGAGCCGTGTGTGGTAATGTGTGGGGACGGAGCCTCGTGTGGTAATGTGTGGGGCGGAGCCTCGTGTGGTAATGTGGGAGGGGGATTATGTGTGGTAATGTGGTGGGGGGGCAGGATTATGTGTGGTATGTGGTGGGGGTGAGGAATATGTGTGGTAATGTGGTGGGGGGGTGGGGATTTATGTGAGGTGATGTGGTGGGGGGCGGATTATGTGTGGTGATGTGGTGGGGGCAGGATTATGTGTGGTGATGTGGTGGGGGGCGGGATTGTGTGTGGTAATGTGGTGGGGGGGCGGGTTATGAGCAGTAAGTGGTGGGGGGCGGGATTATAAGCAGTAAAGTGGTGGGGGGCGGGATTTTGAGCGGTAAGTGGTGGGGGGCGGGATTATGAGCGGTAATGTGGTGGGGGGGCGGGATTATGAGCAGTAATGTGGTGGGGGGCGGGATTTGGTATGGTAATGTGGTGGGGGATTATGTGTGGTAATGTGGTGGGCGGGATTATGTGTGGTAATGTGGTGGCGGGGGGTGTTGTGAATAGGCTGGAAATGTAGTTCTGAGCAGAAGCTCCCTCTGGTGGTTACAAACGGTACTGGACTGTCCAGTGAAGATTGTGGGTATTGGGAATCAGGTGTTACTGACTGGTCTTATATAAGGAGTCACCTTCCATCAGGGTTGCCGGGTGATCAATTGTTTTGGTTCAATCCTTGATTCCTGTTTCTTGGTAGCCTGCTGTGTCGTGTTGAATCTCCTGCTAACAGATAAGACATTTTCTTCTTTTTGTTTTTGTGCTTGATTTTTGCATTTTGGCTGCACTTCTGTGGGGGCCTTCGGGTCCCTCTGGGGGCTTTTGCCTCTCAGTTCAGTTCAGCCACTGATGTTTGTACATTGCTTTTTCCAGTTTTTTCAGGGCTGCTGTTTGTTTTTGGTTACACCAGGAACTAATTTAGGTGGTAGAGGTCGTGTGATCTAGGTTTTTTTTTAAATTAGTAGAGTTGGTGCTTTTCAGGGTTTTTTTGGGATTGCAGTAAGTGCCCTTCCTATCCTTTTCTATTTAGTAAGTTTGGGCCCAACGTTTGCTCATCTATTTCTGTCTGTGTCAGTATTTCTTCTTGTCTAACCGCCATTACATGTTTGGGGGCTTTCTATGTTCTTTGGGGGATCTGCTCCGGGGCAGATAGCTCCTCTTCTATTTTAGGTGTAGTTAGTTTCCAGGCTGTGACGTGGCGTCTAGACCAACATAGGAACGCTCCATGGCTCCTTGTTGTGGTGGTTAGTTCAGGGTTACTGCAACTCTAAGTTCCAACTGCCTCTGGTGTATTTCTTTTTGCTGCTCTCCTAGTACCAAATCATAACAGTATACGGTAAACTGAAAAATTATATGGTACTCACAGAAGGGAAAAATATTGTGGAAAGAAAAAAGTTGTCAGAGTTGTCAGAGATTTTTTTTTTTCTGTTTGTTGCATTTTTTTTTTCCCTCTGTATCTCTGGGTGCTGAGGGGGGATTTTTTTTTTTTTTTTCTTCAATGGAGTTTGCACAGTTGTCTGGCCGTGTGGATCAGCTTGCCACTGAAGTTCGGAGTATTGCTACCTATCTTGCTAGGTTGCTGTTGTGGAACCTAGGATTCCATGCGATTTGTTTTTAGGGGATCGAGCTAAGTTTCTGAATTTCAAAAATATTTGTAAATTGTTTTTTTGCTTAAAATCTAAGTCCCAGGGAACGCAGCGCAGCAGGTTCAAATTGTCATCTCTCTCCTGCGCGGCGACCCTCAGGATTGGGCTTTTTCCCTGACACCTGGGGATCCTGTTTTGAGTGATGTTGATGCGTTTTTTCAGGCTTTGGGGTTATTGTACGATGAGCTAGTGTCACTGATCAAGCTGGAAAAAACTTTGTTGGCATTAAGTCAGGGGCTTGAGGACGCTGAGTTATACTGTCAGAGATTCCGTAGGTGGGCAGTCCTGACCAATGGAATGACGACGCTTTGGCAGCTCTTTTCGGAAGGGACTGTCGGATAATGTAAAGGATGTTATGGTGGGAATTCCTGTTCCCTCTGGTCTCAATGATTCTATGTCATTAGCGATTTCAAATTGGACAGAGTTTGCATGAGCGGAAAGTAATGCGTGGAATAATGTTGCCTTGTGAACCTGCTTCTGAATCCATGCAGTGTGATAGAGTGGTTTCTGGGGCACAGCGTCATGAATTTCGAAAGCGCAATCGGTTATGTTTCTACTGTGTGGTGATGCCTCATGCTATTTCTGCCTGCCCTAAGCGGGGAAGACGTTTGCTCGCTCAGTTGTCTTGGGTAGTGTTCAGACTAAGTTTTTGTTAACTGTTAACCCTGATATGCTCTTGTTCCTCATTTTTGCTCAGGCTTTTGTTGATTCTGGAGCGCTATTAACCTGATGGATTTTGATTTTGCTAAACGTTGTGGGTTTCCCTGATACCCTACGAAGTCTATTCCCCTACTATGATCGATTCTACCCTTTGGCTGGAATAAACCTCAGTTCTCTACTCAGGTGATAATGAGGGTAGAACCTGATCATCAGGAGAGTTGCAAATTTTTGGTTCTGTATAATCTGCATGACATTATGTACTGGGTTTCCCTTGGTTCAGTCTCATAATCTGTTTTGGATTGGAAATCTGTGTCTGTTACCAGTTGGGGCTGTCAATGTGTTAATACCACACTCCTGTTTTTTCGCCTCCCCCAGGCTCGGGTTCCGACTTTTTGATTGATTTTTCTGTTTGTTCAGCGAAAGTAAATCTGCATCCTTCTCCCATAGGAGCTATGCTGCGCTATTGAATTAGTGCCTGGTAGTAATTTCCCTAAAGGTCGCCTTTTTAACTTGTCTGTACCTGAACATGACGCTATGCGGTCTTATATCAAGGAGTCATTGGAGAAGGGTCATTCAGACCATCCTCTTCACCCTTAGGTGTGTTTTTTTCTTTGTGGCCAAAAAGGATGGTTCATTAAGGCCGTGTATTTGATAATCGTCTCTTGAACAATATTACTGTGAAATATCAATAATCCGTTACCCTTGATCTCTGATCTGTTTTCCAGGGTGAAAAAAACGCTACTTGGTTTACCAAGTTGACCTCAGGGGGGCATATAACCTATTCGCATTAAGCACGGGGATGAATGGAAGACGGCATTTAATACCCCTGAAGGGCATTTTGAGTACCTTGTGATGCCCTTTGGGTTCACTAATGCTCCTTCTGTCTTCCAGTCCTCATGAAGACATTTTCAGGGATTTTGTGGATAAATTTCTGATTGTTTATTTGGATGATATCTTGATTTTTTCAATGACTGGGACTCTCATGTAAAAACATGTTCGGACTGTGTTCCAGAGTTTGAGAGAGAATGCTCTGTATGTGAAGGGATCAAAGTGTTTTTTGGCGTTCAGAGGATCTCATTTCTGGGTTTCATTTTGTCCCCATCTGTTATTGAAATGGAACCCGGTCAAAGTTCAGGCTTGTGATTGGGTCCAACCTATTCTTTAAAGGCTCTTCAAGATTCTTGGGTTTTGCCAATTTTTATCGTAAATTTATTGGTAATTTCTCTGTTTTTGTTTTAAACATTAACTGATTTGACCAAGAAGGGTTCTGATGTGGTGAATTGGCCTCCTGAGGCAGTCTCTGCATTTCAGGAACTTTAAGCAGAGATTCACTTCTTCTCCTGTTTCTACGGCAGCCTGATGTTTCTCTACCATTTCGTGGGGTTGATGCCTCTGAAATTGGGGCAGGTGCCGTTTTGTCAAAGAGATCCAGAGACCTCTAAAAGTAACCCTTGTGCCTTTTTCTCTCGAAAATTTTCTCCCACTGAACGTAATTATGACGTGGGTAATTCGGGAGTTATTAGCCATGAAGTGGGCTTTGAGAGTGGAGACATTGGCTGGAGGGAGCCAAACACGGTGGTGGTCCTTATGACCATAAGAACTATTTATCTGGAATCTGCCAAGCGACTTAATCTAGACAGGCCAGGTGGGCCTTGTTTTTCACACGTTTTAATTTTGGGGTTTTTCATTTTTTCCTGGCACTAAAATGTTAAGGCGGATGCCCTCTCGAGGAGTTTCCTGGTGGACTCTCCGGAGTTTATGTTCCTTCTGTTATTTTGAAAGAGGGTGTGTTCTTTCCGCCATCTCGCCCAATTTGAGATGGCTCTGGAGGGGTGCCAGGAAGATAAGCCAGAGCGCTGCCCTGTTGGAAATTGTTTGTTCCCGGACCAGTGGAAAAAGAGTGTAATGTCTGGATTCATTGTTCGCTTTGGCCGTCATCCGGAATTTTTGGTACCAGGGCTTGGTTGGTCGGTCCTTTTGGTGGCCTACCTTGTCTCGTGATGTCAGGGAGTTTGTGCAGTCCTGCGGGACTTGCTCCGCTCCAAGCCTTGCTCTGTTCTAGTGGTTTGTTGATGCCATTACCGGTGCCCAAGAGACCATGGACCCATATCTCTATGGATTTCATTTCCGACCTCCCTGGTTCTCAGGAATGACCGTCATCTGGGTGATTTGCGTTAGGTTTTCAAGATGATACATCTTGTGCCATTACCTAAGTTGCCTTCCTCCTTGAATTGGTGCCTTTGTTCTTCAGCACGTGTTCGTTACACGGTATTCCTGAGAACATTGTGTCTGACGGGGTCTAGTTTGGTTTCCAGTTTTTGGGGACTTTTGTTTAAAATTGGTGTTCAATTGTCTTTCTCTCGGCGTTTCATCCTCAGACCATGGTCAAACGGAAAGAACAAACCAGACATTGGAGACTTATTAAGAAGCTTTGTTGTCTGGTGATAGGATGACTGGGTCTCTTTTTTGCCTTTGGCTGAGTTTGTCTTAATAATGGGCTTGCTCTGCCACTTTATGTCTCCATTTTTTCTGTAATTCTGGGTTTCACCTCGATTTTCTTCTGGAACAGACGGAGCTTCTGTCTGCCTGGGTGTTGGACTCTGTTGTGGAGCGTATGCAACAGATTTGGGACCAGGGTAGTGGAGAGGTTGTCCTCTTCAGGAGAGGGCCCAGCGGTTTGCTAACCGGCATAGGACTGATGGTTCTCGGTTTAAAATGGGGGAATGGTCTGGTTGGGCCTCAAGAATATTCCATTGAGAGTGGCTTTACTAAATTTAAGTAGGTTCATGGACCTTAAAGATCATGGAGTTTTTTAACCCTGTTTCTTTTCGTTGTTTTTCCAGGGAAAATTTAAGATCCATAAACGTGTTCCACAAGTCCTTGTTGAAGGGTTTGTTGGGCAGTGGTTCCTACTACTGTGCTTCCTGACCCTTTTGGTTGGGGCAATTCTGGAGTTTGTGGTTGAGAAAATATGAATTCGTTTTTTGACGGAAAACTCCAGTATTTGGTTAAAGGAGAGGTTATGGCGGAAGACAATTCTTGGGTGTTTGCTTCGGACATCCATGCTAGGAGGACTCATCCCTTTCTATTATTAGAACTCACCTGCGACCTGGTTGCTCAAATGAGGGTTCGGTGACCCCCTCCTCAAGGGGGGGTACTGTTGTGAATAGGCGGGAAATGAGTTCTGACAGAAGCTCCCTTGGGGTTAAACCGGTACTGGACTGTCCGTGAAGATTGTGAGGATTGGGATCAGGTGTTAATGATTTGGGCTTATTAAGGGAGTCCCCCTTCCCTTCAGGTTGCCGGTGATCAATTGTTTGGTTCATTCCTTGATTCCGTTTCTTGGTAGCCTGCTGTGTCTGCTGAATCTTTCTAACAGATAAGCATTTTCTTCTTTTTGTTTTTGTGCTTGGATTTTTGCTTTTGTCCTGCAATTTGGGGGGGCCTTTGGGTCCCTCTGGGGGCTTTTGCCTCTAGTTCGTTTCAGCCACTGAGTTTGTACATTTGCTTTTTCCGGTTTTTTCGTGACTGCTGTTTTGTTTTTGGTTACACCAGAGAACTATTTTGGTGGTAGAGGTCGTATGATCTCAGGTGTTTTTGAATTAGTAGAGTTGGTGCTTTCGGGTTTTTTGGGATTTTGGGGCCCGTAAGTGCCCTTCCTATCCTTTTCTATTTAGTAAGTTTTGGGCCCCAACGTTTGTCTTTCTTTTTCTGTCTGTGTCAGTTTTCTTCTGTTAACCGAAATTTCTGATTGGGGGTTTCTATGTTTTTTGGGGATCTGCTCCGGGGCAGTTTGCTTTTCCTCTTTATTTTTTGGGGGTATTAGTTTTCAGGCTGGACGGGGTCTAGGACCAACGTAGGAACGCCCCACGGCGCCTTATTGTGGTGGTTAGTCGGGGACGCAATTTTCAATTCCAAATGCTCGGGGGTTTTTCCTTTTTT
>JARQOD010000001.1:759723902-759876564 GCA_033576555.1 Oophaga sylvatica
TATCGATAGAAGAGTTTAAGGGCAAACTATTACATAGTAATAATGTGGAGCCCTGTTAGTTTTTGTAGCCTTGTTAGTATGGGATGCAAGGCTCCAGGTAGAATTGGGTAATTATGGATTTGAAGAAAGTGACCCCAAGGACCTAAAACATGTTACAATACTTAAAACCAACCATTCTGTCTGCTGTCCGCACCACCCATCCAGATTTTATCCTTGATGCAGTTTGTAAACTTAAGGGATGTAACTCGAAAGCTGGTGTTTGAATAGCAACCAAGAAAAAAAACACACGTAACTGCCATGGAACACAAACAGAGGAGATAGAAGAGGCAGCCACAAGGAGGCTCCAGAAGAGGGATCTGAGCCAAGTAACTTGTTGGAATGGTGAAGTACAAGGCCACTACTCTCCCCTATCCCAGCAAGTCTGGCCTCAATCCTCCTCAGTGGCCCCTTCAGCCCCCAATAAGAAATTGTCAATCCTTTTGTCTTCCTTTGCTCTGTGACTGACCAGAGTGGCCCCTACCTAACATTATCAGCCATGCTGGTGGACAAATGCATGGACCTGGTCTTCCAACACTCACCTCTCTCCAAGTCCCTCATGCAGTCAGCGAAATCCTCCACACTCTTAAGGTCAAACCCTCTTCATGGCCAGACTCAAAGTATGAAATTACCCTTTGGACATCCATATCACAATCAAACTTTGCACTGTTCTCAACCCTTCTGCCAGTGGCTTCCGAAATAGGAAGAAGACAGGAGAAGCAAGAGGGGGGGATCATGTAAATGGACAACCCGCTAGTCTTTTCACCTTGCCTCAGAGGAAGGAACAGTTTGATATGCTGCATGAACAAGTTGCGACATCTAGAAAGCAAAGATGTACTGATTACTAACACATACATTGCACATTTTTATATGGAAGCAGATAATAATAATAATCTTTATTTTTATATAGCGCTGACATATTCCGCAGCGCTTTACAGTTTGCACACATTATCGTTGCTTCCCTGATGGGGCTCACAATCTAGATTCCCTATCATATGTTTTTGGAGTGTGGGAGGAAACCGGAGTACGCAGAGGAAACCCATGCAAACACGGGGAGAGGAAAGAGGACTAAGGAAGATTCGTCACCGGGTATGTATATAAATGGTCGAGTCTGCCTGCCCAAATGCCTGTGCCCTATGAATGCTGCCTTAGCACACTCCATAAGACACCACTAGAAGGTTGCAGAGATGCTCAGATCCTCCAGCTTCTAGTAACCCCAAGTGATTTAGATCACAGTTACACAGTATGTAAAGGGTTGTATGGAATGTGCCCAGCACAACCCTGAGAGGATCGTTAAAGGGAATCTGTTTCCAGGTTTTTGCTATGTAATCTGAGAACAGTATGATGTAGGGATAAAGACCCTAATTTCAGCGGTTTGTAACTTACTGGTCTCCATGCTGTCATTTTGATAATATCAGTGTTTTCTCTGCTGCATATCTAGGAGTTCTCTGAACATTCAGCGCTGTGTAATCCTGCCAACACCAATGATTAGCAGCTTTCTGTATACTGTACATTGGCAGAAAGCTGATAATCAGTGGTGGGTTGGATTACACAAGACAACTAGTCATCTAGTGATAATCTCTTGTTGATAAAATACTGAATTTTTTGAAACAATACCCAGCCCACTAAATGACACAGTGTCTCTGCCTGTATATCATTCTGCTCTTGGATTGCATAGTAAACTCATGCTGACAGATTACCTTTAAGAGTCCAGCCCAAAACACTCCCAAGCCCCTATACCCATTTCAGCGACTACAGGAGATCTACATACAGCTTCCTAAGGTGGGCACATATGAATTTGCCTTGGTCTGCATTGCCCTCTTTTCAGGATGGCTTGAAGCATGCACAGCTACTAAAGCCACATCCAAAGAAATGAGAAGGTCCTTGTGGCAGTAGTAGTGTGTAGGTATTGAGTTCCAGAGATAATAAAAATTGACAGAATAATCCATTTCACAGGTCTTCAAAACATACTAATGTCTCTGGGGATCTCCCAAACCTTCCACATGCCCTATCATATCCATAGTAGTGGAAGGGTAAAAAGACTGAATGGGACTCTAAAACTGAAGATTCAGAAGTGCATTGCTGAGACAGGACTAACATGGGTAGATTCTCTTTCTGTATCTTTGTATTCAATGCATGTTACTTCAGTAGGAAGAGAGGAATTGACTTCATATGGGATTTTTTTGGCAGTGCATCCAAGAAAGGTTTGTACTTTCTACAGCAGTTACGAATTCAACACTCAGACCTCATGTCCTTCCTGGGAGCACTGCACGCTCTATTGACTACTACTCATAATCGTATTTTCGCTTTAATCCCAGATCCAGATTCAGTATCTAGCACACATGATTTACAACCAGGAGACTGGGTGGCCTTGAAAAAACATGTGAGAAAGAGCTTTGACCCAAGGTTTGACAGCCCATATCAAGTCCAGTTAATAACCACTGTGTCAGATGAGCCACTTGGGTGCATGCTAGTCACTGTAGGGTTTATATGTAAAGGAACCACCACCAAGGAAGTGCCAGTAATACATCACAAATCCCAGAACTTGAAATTTCCTGTGCCTCATTATTAGGACCTAGGCAACTGGTAGATGGGTGAAAGAGGTGTCTTCAATGTTCTCAAGGTTGATAAGACAGAAGCTGCTTGCTCAGGGCCTGAGATTGAAATAAGGAGGGTTTATGAGAAGACAATAATTTGTTCTTTGCTCTTGGGCCTACTCAGGCAAAAAAAAACAAAGTCAAGAATCATTTCTGCAATAACAAAACTTAAGATGACTAGGCACTCTTGTTTTCCTTTAAATCACCTAACCCAAAGAAAGGGTCGCTAAGGAGTGCTTTCACACAATGAGTAAATTTTTTTTTAAGCATTGTGTATTTAATATATTCATGCATCATAACAAAAGTTGTAGACAATAGGTCAGAGGTTTAGCAAAGCTTTCTGCTGGACCTTAAAGATTTGCTATGACCCACTTGTATTACTTTATCATAAATATAAATATAAATGAGCTATGGCAGAGAAGTCTGCTACTCAGAACTCTGTGTATGTGTCAACGTTTCTATCCAGCGTGCTGACATCTTCGTCTTCTAATTTGTAGCGGCATCCACACAGGTGGGTGGCCTCTTGAGTCGCAACTTAAATTAGCCCTTCTTGCCATGACAAGACAAAATAAAACAAAATTTAATTCTAATAATATGTGTAAATTGTTTCAACTAAAAACAGCAACATCCATTATGTGTATGTGAAAATTAAGAATGCAAAATATATAATTTTAATGAAAATCGCAAGCTTTTATAGAACAATTACTTAAAAAATAACTACTGGTATCTGTTATTTTCCTGACCTTATTATCATATTGACCTTAAGAATCATGTTGCAAAGTTTTATGGAAGCACAATGAACATTGTAAAAACAATTACCTAAAATTCACCACACATGTGTTCTGTTCACCTTTTTCCTACACTTTAGTTATATTGTTATATATTATATTGTTAAATTATTGATAACGGAAGGGTGTCTTTTAAAAACCCCAATTGGTCAGCAAAATTAAGCACATACGGTATTTGAAATGTAAATAAATTGATACGCCCTGGAGGTATGGTTATGCAGCTGAACTGAACGGTCGCACAGGAGCAGAGCTCCCAATATCCTGTTAGAAATATATACTAAAAGATCCTTTTAAAGTGCCCTACCTGGACAAAATTGTTGTCTGGGGCATAGAAGAGGCTGCTGGACTCAGCATTGCTGTGTGGGACAAAGGAGCAAGAACCTCTGGGCCCTTCAGGCGGTTACACATGGGGCAGAAGATAGTGGTCATCTTTAACCAAGTACCCTATCTCATGGGGTGAAAGGTGCCAGGAGAAAGGGAGGGGTTCAAGACAAGCCCTAGCAATCCACCTACCCGGCGGTCCCGGGGGATTTCTGTCGGGCCGTGGTGTCGGATCTCCTGGTGGCTGCACAGCTGAACAGTGAGGACTCCTCTTAATACTAATGCCTCCGCACTTCCTTCGCTGCTGGAGGTCAAGAGGCACGGAGAGATGCTGTTTGACAGTATTGGAGACAGATCGGAGCTTAGAGGAACTCTGAAGGGGTTAAATACAGGAGGAGAAGGAGGACTTTTGAAAGCTACAAGGAGGGTGAGTGGCTACTCTCCCCCTTCCTCCTCGAGACCATTTTGGTGCCAACTACTTTCTCTTTCCTAACACAATACCTCCTACCATCCTCCCTCCCTACATCCAAGGGCTGGATAGTTCTCCTAATTGCAGAGGATCCTGAGTGAGTGTTAAAAAAACAAGTACCTGGCAAGAAGGAAAAGGGGGTGCTGTCAGAAGCTCAGGAAAATACCAGTGTATCAGGCGAAAGGAGACAGAGTGATCTAAGTGGGGAGGTAGCTAGCATATTGGATCAACTTGCCTATGAAGGCCACAATATAATACTCAGGCCCCAAAGGCCTCAGAGGGAAAATGCAGGGGTCTCAAAAGGTGCCCCTCTCAGGATTCCGATACTCTGCTCTGACTGGGAAAACCAATGAAGATGTAGAGTGTGAAATGGCTTCTTCAAGGGGGCCCCCTGAGTGAGGAAGACCTTTGGAAAGGGATTGCACAAATAGCACAAATGAGAATGCACCACATGGTAAATCACCTACTGGTTGGATGTTGTTAATGCAGTAAGCAAATGGAATTCTACTCTTGGTGCTCCGACAGGCTAAGTTGGATACATTGCGGAAACCATCGCCATAATCTGACTGGATGTTCAAAGGGAAGCAGAACATACCACAGGAGTTGTGGGCCGGGTAAGTGAGCTGGAGGATGTTCTTCCTCCAGTTCAAAGGGATGTACAAAAACCAACACAGGTGGACCTAGAAAAACCGTCAAAGACATAACAACATTAGCTGGTGGGAGTCCAGGAGAAAATGGTAGAAGGATCCAGCAATTTTTTATGAAAAATGGTTACTTTAGGTGACTACAAAGTTCTACAGTTGTTTTCCAACTTGAAAGTAGGAAATTTTGAAAGCCAATAAAAGAAGAAATAGCAGGCTGAAAAAGTCAATGGCAACAAGTACAGTTCCAATTAAATCTTTAAGATATTTAGGGAGACATTACAATTATTCATTTAATCAGCGTTTGAGTCAGAGAGTTGAAATAGTAAAATGGCATGCCAAACATCATACAAGTCAGAGTGGAATAATCTTGGAAGACAATCAGGAGAAGTAAATATTAAGCAATGGTGCTGTAAAAATGTAAAGCAAGAACTCCCAGCAGTGACTTTCCCTGTTAAGATATCAAGATATTGGCTAAATTTGGCAACCCTAGTTCGTATGCCAAATGTCAGTCCCAGATCCAGGAGTTTACCTAAATTAACAGCCTCACTGTCGAATGTTCTTAATATGCAAAATCGGGATAACGCCCAGGCACATGGCTACGTCTAGATCCCATAAGCATTACAGTGGAGTGTTAAATTATGTAGCAGGCTACGGAGTATGTTTGAGTTAAACATTGCACCAGGTGGTTATAACGTTCTAGTGCATCATAATTTGCTAGTAAATGGATCATCCTCGTGACATTGCTATACATTTTGTCTTGCAACTGTTATGTCTGGTAAATTCTACATAGACCTAAACATTCACAAAGGTTAGTGAAGATTGTCTCTACCATGTACAGACCAACAGTAAAAGTCTATAAAATCTTCAACCAATGTTATTTTCAAGAGCTGTCGAAAACTTCTAAAATTGCAAAGTCTACAAATCTTAACGTTTATTTCTAGTCAGACACAATTAATATTCCAACTAGTTTATGGTCAATGTTCTTTAAAAACCAAAATGTTGCAATGGGATCAAAATGTTACCAACATGTGAATAATATGGTACAATAATACATTGTAATGCAATGTACCACATTCATAATGTTTATAATTGTAACGCAGCATTTCATAATATGTTTATTATTACAACAAATTTTTAACTAATTGTAACAGACTATTTAATACAAAATGCCTATTTTAACAAATTAACCTTAACTTTTAATTAAGGTATGAAATTGTGCAGCAATGTGTGGATATAAAAGTCAAAACTTCACTGTCTATTAGTCCTCATCACTGTCCTCTACTGTATCTGACTCCTGGTTGTTACAATGCATAACTTGGCATGATCCACATAAAGAACTGCATGGAAGTTCATTTGTTCTGCAACTACAACAGTTATCACTGCAGCCAGTTTTACAACTATAATGTATAATTTTCAGTCAAGAATCTGGTGCTAGATTTATATCACACATTACTGGTACAAGTTCATCGCCATTAAGTTTCCAACCCCAAGCCACAGGATTCATCTCGCTAGCCCTACTAATCCATGTCATGGTCTGGTAGTACACTCTTAGACAATGGAATTTGTTGGGAGACTCAGTTGGAGAAAGAAGTTCTGGATGAACAAATGATTTGGCTGGTAACTCAAGGCTGCCAAAGAGCTTGTACTGTTGCAACTGAAACTAGCCAGCATCGTTTGACAGCCAAGACTTACTATATCAGCAGGGTTCTTACATGTGTAGGTGAATGCATTCGCACAGGAATAAATGCCATGATAATCTTTTAAAAGTTTTCGAATACCAACTTTTTACCAGGTGGAATCACATCCTGTAAATGCATGAATAAATAACAACTGTGTGCATAGCTCACTTCTGAGAACAGACTTCAAATTATTGATGTGATACACTTTTTGGTGTCTCTTGGCTGATTATTCAATCAAAATAGAGTGGTTTGCCATTAGATTCAGCGTAATACAGTAGAAAAATTAACAGGTCAGTATAATTTCCAATGAGCGTGGCAGAACATTCCTACGATACGATACACTTTATTGATCCCGGGGGAAATTACAGTATTACAGCAGCAATACAAACAGCAGTACATAAAATATTAGGACACAAATCTTGCACAGGTATACCAACATTACATAATAAAAAAAGTGTGTAGTTCAGGTGTATATAAGACAATGTTAATTGACATTAGTACACCAGCCATCAGTCATTATTTTCTACCACCCTTAGGAAATTATTATACATCCCCATAGCAGTAGGTACAAACGATTTCCTGAATTTCTCCTTCTTGCACCTTAGTAGGATTTAGATTGGCTGCTGAATGTGTTCTTCTGATTCAAACAGCTCGTATAGTGGGTGTGTATTATTGTTCATTATAGCCCTACACTTCTTCTGAATTCTATCCTCCAATACCTCCTCAAAAGAGTCAAGATGGAGGCCAACAGCTGCACTTGCCTTCTTGATAAGTTTGTTGAGCTTATTAGCGTCAGCTACTCGCACACTACTGCCCCAGCAAATGATAGCAAAAAAGATGGTGCTTGCTACAACGGACTGGTAGAACATCTCCAGCATTTTACTGCACACATTGAACGACCTGAGCTTCCGCAGAAAGTACAGTCTGCTCATTCCCTTCTTGTAAACCTTTTCTGTATGACACCTCCAATCGAGTTTACTGTCAAGGTGAACCCCCAAATATTTGTAGCTCTCAACAATCTCAACCTCCTGGCCAGCAATGGTGATCGGTAAGTAATCCTCCTTTTTCCTTCTATAACTCATCACCATCTTCTTGGTTTTCTTTACATTTAGTTCTAGACAGTTAGTCTGACACCAATCCACAAATTCAGAAACCACCCTTCTATATTCCTCCTCCCCCCGGCCCCCCACAATGCCCCCTACAATCACGGAGTCATCTGAGAATTCCTGTGCACTGTTAACTGCGGCTTTTGCAATGTCTACATCAGCATCACCTTCTGCTTGAAAAACCAAACAGCCTCTAATCAATATTTTTCATTATGATTAATTTGATTAGGTGTTATTTATTATGTCTGACTGAAAGGAATTATTCCTGCTTTCATTTAAATTCAGTATCATCAGTGAAGAGAACCATTGGAAGATTGATTTTTCGTTGCCTTCTCTTATGTGCATTATCCTTTTTTGAAGGACCTGTGTCTTACCCATCGAACACAATAGTTGCCATCCCATAGTTTTTTAATTGTAAAGTCTGTATATACTTTGGCTATTTTATGATATGCATCTCCCTTGTTCTACTTCAGTTTGCGTATCAAGTTGACTCCGACCAATAAAATATCTTTACGTACAGATAACTGAATCAGTTGATGTTCGATTGTTTATAATGCTCATCAATGGCATTGGCTAATTGTTGTTAATCAACGTTTCTCAGAATGTGCAAGTCCTCAAACAGTGATAATGGGTATGCACTAAGCTTTTAAACTCTATTTTTCGTAATGTATTTTTGCCAAAAGTGGACTCTACAAGATTAATATTTGTCATCTGTTATATGGAGTTCTGATTTTTTTTTCTAATTCACAATATATGTCCTTTTTATTGCTGGTGTCAATGCAGAAATCATGCTCATCTCATGAAATGTTCCTTGGTCGTCTATTGGCATAGCATTGTGATCTACATTGTCACCAGCGAACAACCAAGAAGAGTCGAATAGTTCATTACCTTCGAAACATGAGCCTGGTGTCTCACAGCTAGCAGCATTCTTTTCAAATCAGAGCAGTTCACTATATGATGAGGTATATCTCATCTTACTAAGCGTAGCCAAGAGGAATTTAGGTCGATACTGGTTGTGCATCTGTACTTCTAAACCAATCTGCAATAGTGCAATGGCAGCTCACGGTCTTGCTGCTTGTAGGATGGCTTGCCCTATACTGGCAGCTTTGTGTTTAATTTTTTCCCTACAAATACTTTATTCAACAGGTTTCAAAACATTTCTGAAATGGATTTGAGTGCAGAATGGGGTGTCAGATCCTGAAACTTTGGGTAGAAATTAATAGCAAGCACTTTAATTTCGCTCATTATCAGCCTTGTACATTGTACTAGTGAATCTTGGTAGAATAAACAAAGTGTGTCTGATGTCTTCTCTTTAAACGTGACAAAGTTTTTTTAAGCTATAACCTTTAGCGACGAAGATTGTATCTTTGTAATGTTCTATGAGCTTTATTTTAAGATATATTTTGCTATAAGATGATAAATCGTCAGTATTCAAGAACTTCTTAAATTTTTCTTGAAGGTCTGAAATGGTCAACTGATCTTCATCATTTTCTTCAAGATACACACATTTTTAAAAAAGCATGTTCTTGGGCAGCATCTTTAGGACACCCACATTTAGTACGCTTTTCCACAGAACCAGATGAAGCATCTCTAAATTGCTGTGGCATATCATATCCAGTGTGAAAATTTTCACTACCTACAAGATGATATATGCAGTCAGCTGCATGAAGATCTCCACCATAGTAATCAATTCTCCCTTTTACTTTCAGTGACCAGTTATTTGAATGACTTTCACAGCACTTCTTGATGGTTCTGGCAAATATATCTGTCCTTACATAGCTGTAGTCAGGAACTACCAAGGGAAACAAGAAAAGACAATCACGCCTACTCATGTAAGGCCTGGCAGACGCTCGTTCACTTTTCCTCTGCTCGGGTTTACTGGACTCATATGTTTCATCTAATGAATGTCTTTTTTATTCACATAATGTTTTTGACATTGCACGTGCACTTTACAGAGAGCAGTGACAACAACACTGTCACCTCTCCGAATACTTGCTACATTTATGCCATCAGCACCCTTCTCAAGAATTTGGATTGCGACGCAGTCTGTCAAACTTTTTTTGCAGATGTGACACCTCTCACAAAGATTAGTGCTCATTTTTCAAACTTGGAACAAAAGAAAACATAGTCAATACCATAAAATGCTTGATCTGGTAAAAGGAGAAAGTTAAAAAACAATAAGAAAGTGGAAGATGCTTAAAAATAAGATTGTTAGAGGAATTTGCCAATTTTGACGGTTTTCAACGGCCATCATGAAAATAACCCCCTTTTATCTGATGATTACTACACTTAGTAAAGACAAGAAGTGTTCACAGACCTTTTGTTGGAATTTGTTTTACGTTGCTTTTTTTTTTAGCTAAATTGACCTGATTAGGTGTATGAGACAACGGTTTCCATTCTCTCCTTTATTATTTGCACTTGTAATAGAACCATTGGCCTCTCTATTTAGAAAACATCCTGGATTAGAAGGTTTTAACTATGACAAGTAAAAAAGATCACTGATAATTTGTTATTGCTTATTAATATTAATTAATCTCTCCTGAGATAATAGGACATTTTGGGACCTTTTCAGGGCTCACAATACACTGGTAGAAATTTGCGTTACTTCCATTAGAAGAAAATGACATGTGGGAATGGATAGCACTTTAAACATATTGTGGAAATATTTTAATATTTAGGCATTTATATGACAAAAGAAACAGTACAGACCAAAAGTTTGGACACACCTCATTCAAAGATTTTTCTGTATTTTCATGACTATGAAAATTGTAGAATCACACTGAAGGCATCAAAACTATGAATTAACACATGTGGAATTATACATTACACTTTACAAAAAAGTGTGAAACAACTGAAAATATGTCTTATATTCTAGGTTCTTCAAAGTAGCCACCTTTTGCTTTGATTACAGCTTTGCACGCAGAAAAGGTGAACGGATGGACTCTACATGCCTGGTTCCCACCGTGAAGCATGGAGGAGGTGGTGTGATGGTGTGGGGGTGCTTTGCTGGTGACACTGTTGGGGATTTATTCAAAATTGAGCGGTGAGCGGTCCAGCTCACCCCAAACCATCTCGATTGGGTTCAGGTCTGGTGACTGTGGAGGCCAGGTCATCTAGCGTAGCACCCCAACACTCTCCTTCTTGGTCAAATAGCCCTTACACAGCCTGGAGGTGTGTTTGGGGTCATTGTCCTGTTGAAAAATAAATGATGGTCCAACTAAACGCAAACCGGATGGAATAGCATGCCACTGCAAATGCTGTAGTAGCCATTCTGGTTCAGTATGCCTTCAATTTTGAATAAATCCCCAACAGTGTCACCAGCAAAGCACCCCCACATCATCACACCACCTCCTCCATGCTTCACGGTGGGAACCAGGCATGTAGAATCCATCCGTTCACCTTTTCTGCGTGCAAAGCTGTAATCAAAGCAAAAGGTGGCTACTTTGAAGAACCTAGAATATAAGACATATTTTCAGTTGTTTCACACTTTTTTGTAAAGTGTAATGTATAATTCCACATGTGTTAATTCATAGTTTTGATGCCTTCAGTGTGATTCTTCAATTTTCATAGCCTCGAAAATACAGAAAAATCTTTGAATGAGAAGGTGTTCCAAACTTTTGGTCTGTACTGTATATCCCTTTAAATTTGAGTCCCTTTATTATCAGAGCTAGGAATAAGGTTGGTTAGTGCATAGGGGAAATTGCCAATATTTATTAAGATGTGCCCCTTGCCCTCCATTCTATACGTCCTTCATAATTCCTCAGTTTGGATTCATTAAGTATTGGTTCAGAAAAAAGCACAATAAACAGTGGGGAAAATTTTTCACACCTACAAAGAATGGAGAGGTCTGTCATTTTTATCGTAGGTACACTTCAACACTTCAACTGTGAGATACAAAATCTATCTAAAAATAGAAAACAGGATATCACATTGTATGATTTTTAAATAATTAAATTGCATTTTATTGCATGAAATAAGTATTTGATCACCTACCAACCATCAAGAATTATGACTCTCACAGACCTGTTAGTTTTTCTGAACCTGAATTTACCATTTTTTATTACAAGCAGAGAGGATCATGCTCATTTTTCCTTTTCTGTGATTTCGGTCTGAGGACCCGTTGGACCTGCAGCAGCTGGGTTTCTATGCCATAAAAAAATGTTATGTGAACACAACCAGACCACATTAGCATAACCTTTTTTTAAATAATTAATTTTCTACTCGATAAGACCCTATTGCATTGTTTTCTGCTACCTAACACAAAAAAAAGACAGATTTAGGATGGTGGAGAAAAATTTTGCTTCAATTTGTAAAGTTGCAAATAACAAATTAGGTTCAACTTTTGGATCAACCTAAGCATGCTCACATTGACGAGTACTATCCAGAAAAGTCAAATACATAAAAAATAACTTTGCACAAACTTGTGTAAGTGGCTTAAAACACTATGTGAATTTTGAGCTAATGCAAAGTGGCAAATACAATGATGAATGGTGGTGCCATGTCTAAAAACAAGGGTTTTTAATGAAGTTCTGTTAAAGTCAAGACCAAAGTGAAATAATACAAAAAGTGCAGGCATTGGTTAAAAATATATGTATTTTAAAAACATATTTTTTTCCCTGAACTTTATGAATGAATTATCATTAAATGTTTAATGGAGAAAGCACAACAAAATTGTCCTATGTGACCACGCTTCTAAAGCTCACCTTCATTTTTTGCTAATCTGCGTTGACTTTATTACACTGAGTCTTCAATTGAAGCTTATTACTTAATGCTTCTTTACAAAAAATCTACACAATTATTGATAGCACAAGTACTGGTAATAATGTAACTTGAGAAAGGAATCAATTCCAACAATATAAAAACTGCTATTAGTTAGCTTCAAGGACATAAAAAAATCAAAGTGTAATTGCATTTCCAATGCTTCGGTTAACTGATGGTGTATCAAGTCAATTCAGTGGTTAGCCTGATTGAAGCTTAAAAGAATACAATAATGCAATAAATGAACACAAAATGCCAAATTACTTCATGGTATCAGTAAGGATCATGTAGAATCAAGTCATGTTCCACTATATGTACAGTTGAAACCAGAAGTTTACATACACTATATAAAAAGACACATATGCATGTTTTTCTCAATATCAGACATGAAATCAGAATAACCTTTCCCTTTTTAGGTCAATTAGGATTACCATAATTATTAATATTTGCCAAATGCCAGAATAATGAGAGCGAGAGAATGATTTAAGGCATTTTTATTACTTACTGCAAAGTCAAAAGTTTACATACACTAAGATTACTACAGTATGCCTTTAAACAATTCTGGATTGCCCATATGATGATGTCATGTGTTTGGAAGCTTCTGATTTTTCTCTTTCTTTGGCAACATCTGAGTTAATTAGAGACACACCTGTGGATGTATTTTAATGCACACCTGAAAGGCACGGCTTCTTTGTGTAGCATAATGGGAAAGTATAAAGAAATCAGACAAGATAACAGGAAGAGAGATGTGGACTTGCACAAGTCCGGCTCATCCTTGGGTACAATTTCAAGATACCTGATGGTGCCTCGTTCACCTGTGCAAACAATTATACGCAAGTACACACAAGATGGGAATATCCAGCCATCATACCGCTCAGGAAGGAGACGGATTCTGTGTCCCAGTTATGAACGTGCTTTGGTCTGAGATGTGCATATCAACCCAAGGACAAAAGCAAAAGACCTTGTTAAGATGATGGCGGAAGCTGGTAAGATTGCGTCAATAGCCACAGTGAAACGAGTACTGTATCAACATGGGCTGAAAGGCCACTTTGCCAGGAAGAAGCCATTACTCCAAAAGAAGCATACACAAGCCAGATTAATGTTTGCAAATGCACACAGGAACAAAGACCTTAATTTTTGGAGATATGTTCTGTGGTCTGATGAAGCTAAAATTGTACTTTTGGGGCATAATTACC
Source organism: Oophaga sylvatica (assembly GCA_033576555.1). Lineage (NCBI taxonomy): Eukaryota > Metazoa > Chordata > Amphibia > Anura > Dendrobatidae > Oophaga > Oophaga sylvatica. Next base: position 759,737,497 of record JARQOD010000001.1, read on the forward strand.
ATCGTTATGTTTGGAGGGAAAAGGGAGAAGCTTGGAAGCCTAAAGAGCATCATCCCAACTGTGAAACATCTGGGTGGCAGCATCATGTAGTGGGGTTGTTTTGCTGCCTGATGGACTGATGCACTTCACAAAATAGATGGCATCATGAGAAAAGAAGATTATGTCGCAATACTGAAGCAACATCTCAAGACATCAGCCAGGAAATTAAAGCTTGGGCGGACTTCGGCTTCCAAAGGGACAATGACCCTAAGCATACTGCCAAAACGGTAACAAAGTGGCTTAGGGATAACAAAGTCAGTGTTTTGGAGTGGCCATCACAAAGCCCTGATCTCAATCCTATTGAAAATGTATGGGCAAAGCTGAAAAGGCAGGTGCGAGCAAGGCGACCTACAAACTTGGATCAGTTACACCAGTTTTGTCAGGAGGAATGGGCCCAAATTCCGACTAGTGTGAGAAGCTTGTGGAAGGATATCCCAAACGTTTGACCCAAGTCATTCAGTTTAGGGGCAATGGTACCAAAAACTAATGAAATGTATGTAAACTTTTGACTGCAGTAAGTAATAAAAATGACTTAAAACATTCTTTCATTATTCTGGCATTTGGCAAATATTAATAATTATGGTAATCCTAATTGACCTAAAACTTGAAAATTTTTTTATGATTTCATGTCAGATATTGAGAACAACATTCCTATGTATCTTTTTATTTAGTGTTTATAAACTTCTGGATCCAAATGTGTATATATATATATATATATATATATACAGAAAACCTGACCCGCACCTCCTAAGTGTGAACATGTGGAAGCTGCAAGACTGCATTATATATAAAAAAAAAAGCACAGTAGCACGATGTATAAGTTTAGGCCATGAGAAAACACTGAAAATATTAAAAACATTGAATCTAGATTTTTTACTGAGAAAAATGTACTTACAGTAATGTATGAAAAATGAAGGTTCTTAGCGCATAAATTGGCCAATTCATGTATGCCCATCAACCATGGCAAGGTGACCTCCCTCTAATTGGTCCCTGTTCTACTGTATATGCCTCTCTCGGGTTATCAACCTACAGTTAAATGGACACTCATGTCTCTCCCAGGTTTAGCCTACAATTTATGGGCAGGTAGAACTGATTATGGCCATCTGCAGGTCAATGAGAGGACCTGCCCATAAAGAACCTTCATTTTTCATATTTTGCTGTAAGTACATTTTTTTGAGGAAAAAAATCTAGATTCAATGTTTTTAATGTTTTTCAGTGTTTTCACATGGCCTAAACTTATGCATAGTGCTGCTCTGCTTATATATATATATATATATATATATATAGTGGCTGTATAGTGTAATGCTTAAGTGCACAGGCTATGACATGGGAGACTGAGGTTCAAATTCCGGCTCTGATCAAGATCAAGGTGACACGAAGGGAAGTTAGCCAACTAACAGAAATACAGAAGGGTGTAAAGATCAAGAATAAGGCCAAGCTAGACAAGCACAGAGGCCTGACCCCAACTGAAGCCCTAGAGACTGCTAAACAAAGGCTCACAGCACTTTCTGCAAGACTAGGGAGATACACTAGAGAAGCTGAGGCCAAGAAGATAAATGTTCTGTTCTCCAGTGAACCATTTGTGCTGTTACTCCCAACTACAGAGTAACAGCACAAAGTCTGCAACTCCACCAATAGTGGAGTTTGGCTAAAAGATGAATGAAACACAGCAACCACCTACAGCAAGAGCAAGTCACCATTACAGAAGCAGACATCCAACAGCGGGTCAAGAACATGAAGAGTTGGACAGCACCTGGCCCAGACATGATTCACACCTACTGGCTAAAGAAATTCACAGCAGTACATGAACGAATGGCAAAGCAGATGAACCTACTGCTAGAAGCAGGCCACCACCCAGCCTGGCTAACACAAGGAAGAACAGTATTGATCATGAAAGATCCTCACAAAGGAACAGTTCCATCCAACTACCGCCCAATAACCTGCCTTACAACAACATGGAAACTCCTTTCAGGCATCATAGCCACCAAGCTACAGAAACATATGAACCAGTACATGAATCCAGCTCAGAAAGGCATTGGGACCAACACCAGAGGCTCTAAGCACCAGCTCCTAGTAGATAGAGCAATCACTCGACAGACCAATCTCAGCACAGCCCGGATTGACTACAGGAAAGCCTATGACTCAATGCCACACACATGGATCTGTGCTTGGCTCTGTACGATTTCAACAGGAAATTAAGAACCTTCCTCAGAAAGTCAATGGGGTAATGGAGAACAACATTGGAAATGAACTCAAGACAACTAGCACAAGTGACCATCACATGCAGTATATAACAAGGTGATGCACTGTCACCATTGTTGTTCTGCATAGGCTTGAACCCCCTCAGTCAGATAATTACAGAGTCTGGCTTCAGATACAAGTTCAAGCAGGGCCGCCATCAGGGCATTACAGCCCTGACTGGCGTATGGGGCCCGCACAACAATAGTTAAAGCTGCCAGCCAATCGAAGGTTGGCAGCTGACGTCAGCGTGCACGTCGCCGGCATCTGACGTCATTGTCAGTCTCCGGCGAGTGCGCGCATTGAGGCTGAGATGCAAATCGCTCACCGCTGGAGCGCGGCAAGGTAAGGAAAAGTGTTTTTTTTCTAATTAGTATCAAAAGCGGCAAGCGGGGCCGCAGAATGGAGACGGGGCAGGATTGGAGACACTGGGGGCAGGATGGAGACGGGGCAGAATGGAGACAGATCAGGATTGGAGACATTGGGGGCAGGATGGAGATGGGGCAAAATGGAGACGGGGCAGGATTGGAGACACTGGGGGCAGGATTGGAGACACTGGGGGCAGGATGGAGATGGGGCAGAATGGAGACAGGGCAGGATTGGAGACACTGGGGGCAGGATTGGAGACACTGGGGGCAAGATGGAGATGGGGCAGAATGGAGACGGGGCAGGATTGGAGACACTGGGGCAGGATGGAGATGGGGCAGAATGGAGACAGGGCAGGATTGGAGACACTGGGGGCAGGATGGAGATGGGGCATGATTGGAGACACTGGGGGCAGGATGGAGACAGGGCAGAATGGAGACGGGGCAGGATTGGAGACACTGGGGGCAGGATGGAGACAGGGCAAAATGGAGAGGGGGCAGGATTGGAGACACTGGGGGCAGGATGGAGATGGGGCAGAATGGAGATGGAGCTGGATTGGAGACACAGGGGGCAGGATTGGAGACACTGGGTGCAGGATGGAGACAGGGCAGAATGGATACGGTGCAGGATTGGAGACAATGGGGGCAGGATGGAGACGAGGCAGGATTGGAGACACTGGGGGCAGGATGGAGACAGGGCAAAATGGAGATGAGTCAGGATTGGAGACACTGGGGGCAGGATGGAGACGAGGCAGAATGAAGACACTGGGGGCAGGATGGCGATGGGGCAGAATGGAGACGGGGCAGGATTGGAGGCACTGGGGCAGGATGGACAAGGGGCAGGATTGGAGACAGGGCAGGATTGGAGACACTGGGGGCAGAATTGGAGACACGGGGCAGGATTGGAGACACTGGGCAGGATTGGAGACACTGGGGGCAGGATTGGAGACTCTGGGGCAGGATGGAGACAGGGCAGGATTGGAGACACTGGGGGCAGGAAGGAGACGGGGCAGAAAGGAGATGGGCAGAATGGAGACGGGCAAAATGGAGACATGGGGCAGGATGGAGATGGGCAGAATGGAGATGGGGCAGGATTGGAGGCTCAGGGGCAGGATTGGAGACACTGGGGGCAGGATGGAGACGGGCAGGTTTGGGGACAGGGGGCTGAATTGGAGACACTGGGGGCAGGATTGGAGACACTGGGGCAGGATGGAGATGGGCAGGATTGGAGACACTGGGGGCAGGATGGAGACGGGGCAGGATGGAGATGGTGCAGAATGGAGACAGGCAGAATGGAGATGGGGCAGAATGGAGACACTGGGGGCAGGATGGAGATGGGCAGAATGGAGTCGGGGCAGGATTGGAGACACTGGGGCAGGATGGAGACGGGGCAGAATGGAGATGGGGCAGGATTGGATACAGGGGCAGGATTGGAGACACTGGGGGCAGGATTGGAGACAGGGGGCATGATTAGAGACAGGGGACAGGATTGGAGATATAGGGAGCAGAATTGGAGACAGGGGGCATGATTGGAGACAGGGGGCATGATTGGAGACACAGGGGGCATGATTGGAGACACTGGGTGGCAGGATTGGAGACACTGGGAGCAGGATTGGAGACACTGGGGGCAGGATTGCAGACAGATGGGGCAGGATCATGGGGCAGGATGGATACGACAGAGACAGATGGGGAGCTCATATGGGGCACAATGGATACTCATGAGGGCGGGATGGGAGAAAATATGGCTGAAGCCAGGAATGAGACACATGGGGCCAGGATGGGGGCTATTATTACTATAGGGGCTAATTAAGGGATTATTATTACTATAGTGATGTATTTTATTTTTTGAGTATAATTTTTTAAATGGGGGGCGGTCCTGTTACTGTGTAGAGCAGGGATGGGCAATTAATTTTGCCAGGGGGCCGCATGAGAAATTGGGATGGTTTTAGAGGGCCGGACTAATATAATTAACTCCGTTCTACCCAACACTGTATATATACATACCTGCCCATTATCATCATCTCTCCCCATCATCATCAATGCCTCCCCATTATCAGCAATGCCTGCCCATCATCATATTCTCCCCATCATCAATGCCTGCCCATTATCATCAATACCTGCCCATTATCATCATCTTCTCCCCATCATCATCAATGCCTGCCCATCATCATCATCATCTTCTCCCCATCATCAATGCCTGCCCATTATCATCAATACCTGCCCATTATCATCATCTTCTCCCCATCATCATCAATGCCTGCCCATCATCATCATCATCTTCTCCCCATCATCAATGCCTGCCCATTATCATCAATACCTGCCCATTATCATCATCTTCTCCCCATCATCATCAATGCCTCCCCATTATCAGCAATGCCTGCCCATCATCATCTTCTCCCCATCATCAATGCCTGCCCATTATCATCAATACCTGCCCATTATCATCATCTTCTCCCCATCATCATCAATGCCTGCCCATCATCATCATCATCTTCTCCCCATCATCAATGCCTGCCCATTATCATCAATACCTGCCCATTATCATCATCTTCTCCCCATCATCATCAATGCCTCCCCATTATCAGCAATGCCTGCCCATCATCACACACAGACAGCACATAAGCACTCTCTCACATACATACACACACACACACACACACACACACACACAAAGCACCGCACTACATACACACAGACACACACAGAGACACGTCTTACCTGTCCAGCGTCCCCGCTCTCTGACACAGCCGGCCGCTGAATGATGACGTCATTCAGCGGCCGGCTGTGAGAGGAAGCGCCGGTGGAGCCCGGAGCTGCAGCAGCGGAGGCACGGGAGAGGTAAGTATTGTGCCAGCTGATGCCGGGGCCCTGAGACTGCTGGAGCGCCTCCGCGGGCCGGTCACTGACAGCCGGCGGGCCGGATGCGGCCCGCGGGCCGCCCCTTGCCCGGGTCTGGTGTAGAGTGATACTATGTCACCTTTTTTTCTTCATGTAGTGTAATGTAGAAGTTGGGAAAAAATAAGTAATGTGTTCTGCAAGCGGAGCTCTAGATAACTGTTATTTCCTGCAGATGCGAGCCCTGGCTGGAAGAAGTGATGGCGGTCTGTGCTGGATGAAAGATGAAAAGCAAGGATGAAGGACTTCACCTAGAGACATCACTGGTGAATTAGTGTGTTACCTATACACTGACACTATACACTATATACTATATACAGAGGTCCTCTATATAATGTCACCAGTGATCACTGTATCACATGTACATTATATACAGAGCTCCTGTGTAGAATGTCACCAGTGATCACTGTATTACCTGTACACATACACTGCATACTAAGTACAGATCCCCTGTGTATAATGGCACTTATGGTGATAGTATTGTGGTTTTTTTTTGTTACTGATCAGTATTGTAGTATTCAGTCACTATGTGGTGGTAATATGTGGTCTGGACATGGTGTAGCGGTATTTGTCCCTTGTATGTGGTATTATTTGGTCACTTTGTGGTGGTAATATGTGGTCTGGTCATGGTGTGTCAGTATTTGTTTCTTGTATGTGATATTATTCAGTCACTGTGGTGGTAAAATGTGGTCTGGACATGGTATGGTGGTATTTGTCCCTTGTATGCGATATTATTCAGTCACTGTGGTGGTAATATGTGGTCTGGACATGGTGTGGTGGTATTTGTTCCTTGTATGTGCTATTATAGGTCACTATGTGGTGGTAATAGTGTCAGGCCATCGTGCGGTGGTATTTGTCCCTAGTATGTGATATTATTGGTCATTTTAAAAATTGAAAAATAAAATAAAAATATATCTAAATAGTATTGCATATTTTAACAAATATTTAATAGGTTAGCATAGAGTAGAGCTCGGCCAAAAGTGTCTACAGTGTTGTGGTGGCGGCTTAAAAAATCTTTTGGCCAAAACAAAAGCTGCCGGCTATATGTGTGATCTGGTGATGGGAAATGTTAATGTGTGATTGGTGAGAAGTGGAGTTTTTCCAAGAGAGAGCGGTGGGACTGTGGACAGTTTGAAGGGTGGAGGTGGGGCTGGGGTGGAGCCTGGGCGGAGTCTCAAGGGGGCCCCTAAAATTTTGCCAGTATGGGGCCCCGGAATTCCTAGTGGCAGCCCTGAGTTCAAGAGTGGAAGCACCATCAGCCACCTCCTCTACATGGATGACATCAAGCTGTATGTGAAAAACAAACGATACATTAATTCACTGATCCACCTGACAAGGATCTACAGTGAAGACATCGGGATGTCCTTCGAACTGGAGAAGTGCGGCCAGTTGGTAATAAAGAGAAGCAAGGTAGTCAAGACTGATGGAGTGTAATTATCAGCAGGGCACACAGATGTACAGACATGCTACAAGTACCTCGGCATCCCACAGGGATACGGTAACCATGATGAGGAGGCAAGGAAAGCAGCAACATCCAAATACCATCAAAGTGTAGGACAGGTCCTGAAGAGCCAGCTCAATGGGAAGAATAAAATCCACGCCATCAATACATATGCCCAGCCAGTTATCAGATACCCTGCTGGCATAGTGTGCTGGCCAAAAAAAGAGATGGAAGCTGCAGATGTGAAGACACGAAAGCTCCTCAGTCCTCACAAAGCATGGAGGTCTCCACCCTAAGTCTAGCACCCAAAGATTGTATACCAACAGAAAGGAGGGTGGTCGAGGCTTGATATGCATCCAAGCCACCATCACGGATGAAACAAGGAGTATCCAGGAATACATCAGAAAAATGGCACCAAAAGATGAGATGCTTAGAGAAAGCTTAAGGCAGCAACAACAACAGATCTGGAAGGAAGAACAGGTGTCACGCTGTCACTGTATACAGGAGGTCTGGGGTCTATGCTGACCCTAAGCTGGGGCCCTGACTAATCCCTCTACCTGGAGGTACTGTTGATGGTACAGAGGTCCAGGCCGCCAGCGTAACCCTATCTCCTGTGAATCCCTGACCCTCTGTAATCTAGTCCTGAGAAGGACCCTGATCCACCACAGGGAACGGGAAGGTAAATGCCTACACACAGTATAAGACGAACGAGACAGTACAAGGGGTAAAATAAAAGACCACCTTGCATACAAAACTCACTCTACAACTACAGAGGGAACACCAACGGGTAAGGAGATAAATAATAAAGCGAGGAGAGGAGAAAACCACACCAGGTACTCTTCACTTCAGACTTCTCAATACAACGATCCGCTCTGCTGGTCTGCATGAATGCTATCACCGACACTTCCCTAGCAGACTGGCAGGTATTTGAAGGAATCTCATTAGTGCAGCATTAACTGCAGCTGGGCGAGGCTGGGCCTCGTCTAGCACAGAGAGAGGGAGAATTAACTCCCTCACTGCCGACAAACACCAAGCACCAAAAACTCAGCTGTGAGAAGTCAAGTTGTGTAATTGCGACGATCTTCGTGGCGACACACCCGTGACAGTACCCCCCCTTCTACGAGGGGCCTCCGGACCCTCAGGGCCAGGTTTATCTGGGTGAGTTGTGTGGAAGGCCCGAATTAATCGGTCTGCGTTAATATCCGACACAGGAACCCACGTCCTCTCCTCAGGACCATACCCCTTCCAATGAACCAGGTACTGAAGGGACCGGCGATTCAGACGTGAATCGATGATTTTCGACACCTGAAACTCCAAGTTACCATTGACCACCACAGGAGGAGGAGGTAAAGGTGATGGTATCACCGGCGAAACATACCTCTTAAGCAACGATCTGTGGAACACATTGTGAATTTTAAACGTAGGGGGAAGGTCAAGACGGAATGCCACCGGATTAATTATAGAACTGATCCTGTATGGCCCGATGAACCTGGGACCCAGTTTCCAGGAGGGAACCTTAAGTTTTATATTCTTGGTAGACAACCATACCCGATCGTTCACACTAAGGTCCGGACCAGACACTCTCCTCCTATCAGCCATACGTTTGTATCGGTTCCCCATAGTACTCAGATTATTCAGCACTCCTCTCCACACTGAAGCAAGTGACGACGAAAATCGTTCCTCCTCAGGAACCCCAGAAGAGCCCCCCTACTGAAAGTACAAAACTGGGGGTGAAAACCATATGCCCCAAAAAACGGGGACTTACCAGTGGACTCGCTCCGCCTATTGTTAAGAGCGAATTCGGCCAGAGGCAAGAAAGAAGCCCAGTCCTCCTGGTTCTCTGACACAAAACACTGGAGATATGTCTCCAAGCTCTGGTTCAGACGCTCTGTCTGACCATTGGTCTGCGGATGAAAAGCCAATGAAAATGACAACTGCATCCCCCGCCGTGTACAAAATGCCTTCCAGAATTTGGACACAAACTGAGACCCCCGATCCGACACCACATCGGAGGGTACCCCGTGAAGTCTCACAATCTCCCCAATGAACACCTGCGCAAGAGTTTTAGCATTAGGAAGAGCAGGAAGAGCGATAAAATGTGCCATCTTGCTGAACCTGTCCACTACAACGAGTATGACTGTTTTACCTGAAGACGGCGGGAGGTCCGTAATAAAGTCCATAGACAGATGAGTCCACGGACGCTCCGGGATTTTCAAAGGTAAGAGGGCCCCAGACGGACGGGTATGTGGGGTCTTAGAGCGCGCACAAACCCCACAGGACGCGACAAAAGTTACCACCTCCCTATGTAAGTTAGGCCACCAAAACCGGCGTGAGAGGAGATCCACAGTTGCTTTACTCCCTGGGTGTCCTGCCAAAGCTGAATTATGGTGTGCCTCGATTACCTTTTGTCTTAACTGATCTGGAACAAACAGTCTCCCTGGAGGTCCAACAGGGGCGTCCCCCTGAGCCTCCAATACCTCCTCTTCAAGCTCAGAGCATACTGCCAACACCACCACCCCCTCCTGAAGGATAGGAACCGGTTCATCCGTCTTCCCGGCCCCAGGGAAACTGCGAGATAAGGCATCCGCCTTTACATTTTTTGACCCAGGACGATATGTGACGACAAAATTAAACCTGGTAAAAAACAACGACCACCTAGCTTGTCTGGGATTCAGACGTTTTGCGGACTCTAAATATAGCAGGTTCTTGTGATCGGTAATGACGGTGACCAGGTGGACTGCCCCCTCCAAAAAATGACGCCACTCCTCAAAAGCTAACTTAATGGCCAAGAGTTCCCTATTGCCGACATCATAATTCCTCTCAGCGGACGACAATTCTTTAGAGAAGAAAGCGCACGGATGCCATTTACCAGGGGACGGACCTTGAGATAATACCGCTCCCACCCCTACCTCAGAAGCGTCTACCTCCACAATGAACGGCTGTGACGCATCTGGTTGAATGAGTATGGGTGCCGAAGCAAAACATTTTTTCAAGGAGGAAAACGCTTGACAAGCCTTGTCAGACCACCTTGAAAAATCCGTCCCTTTTTTAGTCATGTCTGTGAGAGGTTTAACTATGGACGAGAAATTACGAATAAATTTCCGGTAGTAGTTAGCAAACCCCAGGAAACGTTGTAATGCCTTAAGATCCTCTGGCAGATCCCACTCAAGAACTGCCCGCACTTTCCCAGGGTCCATACGAAAACCGGATGCTGACACCAGGAATCCTAAAAACTGAAGTTCCTGTACGGCGAACACACACTTCTCCCATTTGGCGTACAGTTTATTATCCCGCAAGATCTGCAACACCTGCCTAACATGCTCCTGATGAGACACAAGATCCGGCGAGTAAATTAAGATGTCATCCAGATATATGACAACAAACTGTCCCACTAGGTGGCGAAAGATGTCATTAACAAAATGTTGAAACACCGCTGGGGCATTAGTCAGACCAAATGGCATGACAAGGTTCTCATAATGCCCCTCCGGAGTGTTAAACGCCGTCTTCCACTCATCCCCCTCCTTCATCCTAATCAGATTATACACCCCCCTGAGATCCAACTTAGAGAACCATTTGGCGCCAACGATCTGATTGAAGAGATCGGGAATAAGTGGGAGTGGATACGGATCTCGGGCCGTAATCCGATTAAGCTCACGGAAATCCAGGCAAGGGCGTAGGCCTCCATCTTTCTTCTTCACAAAGAAGAACCCCGCGGCCACCGGGGAAGATGAAGGTCTAATATGCCCCTTAGCCAGACTCTCCGAAATATAATCCTTCATGGCCTGCCTCTCAGGACCAGAAAGGTTATACAACCTAGATTTCGGTAACTTGGCTTCAGGGAGCAATTTTACAGAACAGTTATACGCGCGATGAGGAGGTAGTTCTTGACACCCTTTCTCCGAAAATACATCCTCAAAGTCCACCAGAAATGGAGGTAAGGCCCTAGGCACGACCGCACCGATGACCGTGTTCATGCAGTTTTTATTACAGAATTCACTCCACTGGCTTATCTCTCTGGATTGCCAATTAATAACCTGGTTATGCTTAGTTAACCAAGGAAGGCCCAACACTATAGGAGTGGGAAGACCCTCCAACACGTAACAAGACAACAGTTCTTTATGTATCGCCCCCACTCAAAGATCTAAGTTATGCACGGCTTGCAAAAAACTACCTTGACCGAGAGGCCTGGCGTCGATCGAGAATATGGGGATGGGTTTAGCCAATACACTCAGTCGCATACCTTGAACCCAGGCAAACCGAGCATCCACCAGATTAGCCCCGGCCCCACTATCCAGAAGAACAGATATCCTCTCAGTTCTCGTACCCACCACCACCTCCGCCGGTACGAGAAATTGAGACGGACCTGGGGACGAAATACATACTCCCAGATTGTCGTCCACCACACAACCTGGGATCAATAGTTTTCCGGCGACTTCTCACTCTGCAAAGGACGGGATGGACACCCCCCAACAAAATGTCCCTTTCTCCCGCAGAAGAAACACCTTCCTGTCTTGCGGCGCACTGCCGATCCCCTCCCTCGGAATGATGTCCCTCCTAACTGCATAGGCTCCTCTGGACTGACCAGGGGAACCTCCATATAAGGGGCCCTAGTAGAAGGTGGAGTCATCACAGGGGCAGAGTTACCCCGCACCTCTCCCGAAGCCGTCTGTCAATGCGAATAGCAAAGGCCATAGCGGCTTCCAGTGATGTGGGAGGGTCATACTGTGCCAACACATCTTTTAATTTGTCAGATAAACCTTGACAAAACTGGCTCCTAAGAGCCTGGGTCATTCCACTGGGTGTCCGTGGCCCACCTACGGAACTCCGAACAGAATTCCTCCGCCGGACGATCTCCCTGCTGTATCTTACGTAACTTAGTTTCAGCAAGGGAGACCCGATCCGGGACATCATATACAAGACCCAGAGCTGCGAAAAACCTATCCACTGACTGGAGAGCTGGGGAGCCTGGGGGAAGCGAGAACGCCCATGATTGGGGGTCTCCTTGTAGGAGCGAGATGACAATTCCCACCGTTTGATCTTCACTCCCCGATGACCGAGGTCGCAGCCGAAAGTACAATTTACATGCCTCCCAGAAAGCAAAAAATTTGTCCCGCCCTCCAGTGAACCTGTCAGGTCTTTAGGTTCAGGTCCGGCTTGCTCCAGGGGGTACAAAACCTTGGACTTAACGTCCGCCAGCTCCATGGACAAACTCTGCAACTGCCGAGCTAGACTGGCTACTGGATCCATGGTGGCTGGAGAGAATCTTTAGTATGGTCGGTGAAAATGTCACGCTGTCACTGTATACAGGAGGTCTGGGGTCTATCCTGACCCTAAGCTGGGGCCCTGACTAATCCCTCTACCTGGAGGTACTGTTGATGGTACAGAGGTCCAGGCCGCCAGCGTAACCCTATCTCCTGTGAATCCCTGACCCTCTGTAATCTAGTCCTGAGAAGGACCCTGATCACCACCACAGGGAACGGGAAGGTAAATGCCTACACACAGTATAAGACGAACGAGACAGTACAAGGGGTAAAATAAAAGACCACCTTGCATACAAAACTCACTCTACAACTACAGAGGGAATACCAACGGGTAAGGAGATAAATAATAAAGCGAGGAGAGGAGAAAACCACACCAGGTACTCTTCACTTCAGACTTCTCAATACAACGATCCGCTCTGCTGGTCTGCATGAATGCTATCACCGACACTTCCCTAGCAGACTGGCAGGTATTTGAAGGAATCTCATTAGTGCAGCATTAATTGCAGCTGGGCGAGGCTGGGCCTCGTCTAGCACAGAGAGAGGGAGAATTAACTCCCTCACTGCCGACAAACACCAAGCACCAAAAACTCAGCTGTGAGAAGTCAAGTTGTGTAATCGCGACGATCTTCGTGGCGACACACCCGTGACAACAGGAACATGAAGCGCCATGGCAAGGCAAGCCGCTGCATGGGATGTACCATTGACAGATAATAGAGGTGGCTAACATGGAGAAATCCTGCCAATGGCTGTAGAAAACTGGACTTCGAGACAGCACAGAGGCACTAATTATAGCGGCACAAGAGCAAGCACTAAGTACAAGATCCATAGAAGCAGGAATCTACCACACAAGACAAGACCCAAGGTGCAGACTATGCAAAGAAACCTCAGAAACCATCCAACACATAGTGGCAGGATGCAAAATGCAAGCAGGAACAGCGTATAGCGAACACCACAACCAAGTAGCGGGAATTGTATAGGGGAACATCTGCACAGCATATGGGCTAAGTTCCCTAAGTCCAGTTGGGAGACCCCAGAGAGAGTGGTGGAGAATGAGAGGGCAAAAATCCTGTGAGACTTCAAGATCCAGACGGATAAGCAGGTGTTGGCTAACCAACCAGACATTGTGATAGTAGAAAAGGATCAGAAGACAGCAATGATAATAGAAGTGGCAGTGCCAAGTGACAGCAACATCAGAAAGAAGGAATATGAGAAGCTGGAGAAATACCAGGGCCTCAAAGGAGAACTGGAGAAGATGTGGAAGGTGAAGGCAACAGTGATTCCAGTGGTGATAGGAGTACTTGGAGCAGTGACCCATAAGTTGGAAGAATGGCTACAACAGATCCCAGGAGCAACATCTGAGCTCTCTGTCCAGAAAAGCACAATGCTGGGAACAACTAAGATTCTGCGCAGAACCTTCAAACTCCCAAGCCTCTGGTAGAGGACCCGAGAATGAGAAAGAACAGCAAAGACCACCCACAGTGGGGTGTGAGAAGGAAGTTTGTGTTTTTTTCAGTATATACAGTATATACAGCTCTGGCAAAAATTAAGAGACCACCACATCAAAACCCTGTCATGGCCAGCCCAATCTCCAGACCTGAACCCCATTGAAAACCTCTGGAATGTAATCAAGAGGATGATGGATAGTCACAAGCCATCAAACAAAGAAGAATTGATTAAATTTTTGCGCCAGGAGCTGTGTGAAAGACTGGTGGAAAGCATGCCAAGACGCATGAAAGCTGTAATTAAAAATCATGGTTATTCCACAAAATATTGATTTCTGAACTTTTCCTGAGTTAAAACAGTATTGTTGTTTCTAAATGATTATGAACTTGTTTTCTTTGCATTATTTGAGGTCTGAAAGTATTGGTTCTTTTATTTAATTTTGACCATTTATCATTTTTAGAAAAAAAAATACAAAATTTATTGCTTGGAATTTCAGTTCATATTTAGGTAAACCCAGGGAATAGTGAGTAAAAAATGCAACAGACACTTTCACTTGCTTTTATATATATATATATATATATATATATATATCAAGAAATTAGTTTAGGGTATTCAGTGTCAGACTGTGGTGCTAAGGGCCAACCAGTAACTCTGACTCTGGGGACTCACTGTTCAATTACTTGCAAATATTGTATGATCCCCATTCACAAATGTACCTACACTTTTACAGTGGCTTGTGAAAGTATTCATCCCCTACGCATTTTTGGGGTTTAGCTGCCTCACAACCTGGAATTTCACTGTTTTTTCCCATTGGTTTGCATAAGTTCATGTAAAGAATATGTCTACAACTGTGAACATTTTTCTTTATTGTGAGGCAAACAACAAATAGGACAAAATAACTGAAAACCTCAGTGTGAATAAGTATTCACCCTCCTAAAGTCAGTACTTTGTAGAGTCTCCTTTTGCAGCTATTACAGTTGCAAGTACAGTAGCTTTGTATAAGTCTATGTGAGGTTTCCACATGTTACCACTGCGATTTTTACCATTCCTCAAGGCAAAACTGCTCCAGCCCTTTCAAGTTAGATGGTTTCCTCTCATGAACAGCAATCTTCAAGTCTGACCACACATTTTCAATTGGATTAAGGTCTAGGCTTTGACTAGGCCACCACAAAACATTTACACATTTCCCCTTAAACCACTCGGGTATTGCTTTATCAGTTTGCTTTGGGTCATTGTCTTGTTGGAAGGTGAACCTCTGTCCCAATCTCGAATCACTTGGACATTTGTTTTTTTTACTTAAAAAATATACCAGTATTGTGTTGAAACGTGTTGTGAAGGAGAAGCCTTTTCCTCATTATCATTTCTGAAGAGTTGATTTACTTCAGCAGTGCAGGGGCTAGCAGCAGCTATTTTTCTTCATGCCTACATAGGAGTTGTGCCTGTCACACCCCTATCAGGTGTGCAAAGCCAGCACTCTCCTACTCTCTCTCCATAGAGTATCACCCTATTGTGCTCTGTTTCCCACCTTTAGATTTACACAGTCTCAAATCACTGACAAACTGAAACAGGTTTTGCTCAAGAATATTCCTGTATTTCGCACCATCCATCGTCTCCTCGACTTGGACCATTTTCCATGTCCCTGCTGCAGAAAAACATACCCACAGCATGATGCTGCCACCACCACCATGTTTCACTGTGAGGATAGTGTTCTTGGGGTGATGAACTGTGTTGTCTTGATGCCAGACATAGCATTGACCATGGTGGCTGAAAAGTTAAATTTTGGTCTCATCTGACCACAGAAACTTCCTCCATGCATTTGGGTAGTCTCTCACATGACTTTTGGCAAACTCAAAATGAGTCTTACAATATTTGTGTGTAAGTAAAGACTTTTTTCTGCCCACTCTTCCATGAGGGCCACTTCTATGGAGTACAAGGCTTACTGTGGTTGTATAGACAGATACTCCAGTCTCTGCTTCAAAACTCTACAGCTCCTTCAGAGTTGTCTCTGTGCTGCCTCTCAGAGTTTTGGTGGGTCTCCCTCTCTTGCCAGGTTTGTTGTGGTATCATGTTCTTTGCATTGGATGATGATGGATTTGATGGTGCTTCTGGGCTCATCAGACTTGTACTTCTTAAAAACTTTCTCCTTGACTTGTTTGGAAATCTCATTGGTCTTCATGGTGTTGTTTGGTTAGTGATGTATCTTGCTTAATGATATTTCTGCCCTGTGACCTCTCAGAAAAGGTGTGTATATACTGACAGAACATGTGACACTTAGTGAAAGGAAGTTCACCTGTGTAAAATCTAAAGGGTATGCCACACTGAACAATATCGCTAACGGGATCGCTAAAAAACGTCACTATTTAGCGATCCCGTTAGCGATGTTGTTCAGTGCGGCATCTGCCAGCGACGAGCTTCCTGCTGTGATCTCGCTCGTCGCTGGAATCGTTCCGGACCCTATTTTCTCGTCGGCGCTCCCGCTGGGTAAGTATATATCGCTAGTGTGGCACCTTTTCTTAGCGATTTAGCGGTACTTTTGTACCGCTAAAGTCGTTAAGAAGATCGCTAACGGCGATAGCGTCGTTAACTATATCGCTAAATGTGGCCGCACTTAGCGATATAGAAACAATCCCGCTAGCGATCGCATTAGTATGCGTCGTTATTGTGATCGCTAGCGGGATTGTTTAGTGTGGCAGTACCTTAAGCATTTGACTTATGAAGGTAATTGCTTGCCCCAGACATTTTTTAGGGGCTTCATAGCAATAGGGGTGAATACATATGCCAATTTTTAGTTATTTGATCCCATAAATTTAATTTATGCCTATATTTTTCTCACTTCACTTCACCATCTTAGACTATTCAGTGCTGATGTATCATGCACAAATCGGGTTATAAAAATATTTAAACACAGGTTGTAATGTAAAAAAATAGTTAAAAACCACTGTATATAATAATAAGCTGGCTGTTTGTACAATGAATAATGGAATGCTGCCTTTGTACATAGTGAAGCAAGTGTATTGTGCCAGCTACTGCTCATTTAGGTGGGGAGGGGGCCCTCTCCAACACAGCGGACTATCGGGGGATTTACCTGTCCCCTGCTGACAAGTACGAGGCTGAAAATATCCCCATTACAAAACTATGTCCCATGTGACTTCCTATCTAGGTTTTTCAAGGGTCCTTGATACAGTGAGTCAGCTCATGAATTCCCCTTGCTCTTCCTCGCAGAATAATTATAGTTGGGAGTTATGTTTTAGTCCTTTGACAGGCGCTATATTTTAGATTCTACTAACGAGGCAGGTCAAAATTGAATTCTAGGTGTGTTTTGTATTATTAACTTGTGGTAATATCCAACCTCTTCTGAGCTTCAATTTCTTCACTGATTCCAGGGAACCTGTCAGCTCCACAGCAGCTTAAACCACCACAACCTTATATAAGACTTTTCCTGGATTATAAAAGGATTTTTATGTGGCGTACACTTATTTCTAAGCCTGAAAAATCAAGCTATAAACCTAGATTGCAGTATGCAAAATAGCCAGTATGAGAGAGAAACAGCTATTGGAGTAGTGGCATTGTGTGTGATATTGTACCGTAATAATCCACAGCACCAGAATGGACCTGCTTTTTACTAAAACGTTAATTTTCTGATTTTAATATGTCCCTTTAGCTCTGTTCTTTAATAATCTGCAGGATAGTTGGAGATTAAAAATTATCCAAGCTTTGTGCTTTAGATCCATAAGATAACTATTTACAGAAGGAAAGTATATTTTAGTGGGAAATGCTATTTTGTAAGAAATGGCAATGGAAATTGTTATCCAGAACTGTTTCTATCAATCACATTGTACATTATGGCAACAGACTTTATCTTGACACAGTAATTCATGTGCTTGCTCTAAAAGGTGTCTAAGGTTGTGTTAGAACACTCACAGGACAGGGGGTGGGCAGTCTCGTCTTCAGCCTTTTACATGACCCTTAAAATGTTTAAAAGACTCCAAATGTTACTGTGCAATGTGAAACCCAGCTAGGCCTGATGAATGGACGTTTTTTTCTAGCTCATATACAGCATTTGAAAAATAGAACAATTTGACTTTTCCCAGATGACCTGAAGTATTCGGAGGCAACCGCAGATGGAGTTTTAAAAATTCCTTTCCGCAGCTGCTGTCTTAATGATCTGCAGTTCAAACCATGAGCAAAAAAAATGACTCTTCTCTATTCCCATGAATAATCGGAGTCTGTTGCTGCCCGTCCAGTGTTTTTTCTTTGTTGAAATTATGAGTCATTCCACTTGACTGATACCTCCGCTAGTGCTTTTTGGATGCTTTTCACAAGTTGTAGCTCACCAGCTCTTTGCTTGCAACACATGTTATGTTAACTTTTAAATACAGAAGACTGAAAAGTTAGCAATTTATTGCAGCAGCAATACTGTAATTCTTTGGGAATTTTCAACTGCATGTTAGAACATCTTTTAGATGAAGAAAAACGTGAGGAAACACACTTCACTCATGATATTAATTTTACATGTTGATTTACCTATTACCTGTTGTACAATCTGCCTGTGACCAGTTTACTATTGTTACTGTTACTATTGCGTGGTACTTAAATAGTATTTCATTTTAACGGAAATGTGTAATCAGAATATGATTTTTTTAGTCAAGTTTTTGTGTTAAAGGTATTTTGAAACATTTTTTTTTCCATTTTTTGCATATCACGATCTGTATTTAAAAACATAATTAGTAACCTTACAATTTTCACACTGGCCACTGGGGCTATTTTAGACTCATATTTTCCTGTAATTTATGGAATAATTTACAGCAGGTTCATTATCATCAGAAGCAGGATTACAATAATAGATTGCCCCTCTATAAACATTTGATAACACAGGATACATACAGCATTTATAATAGGCAATATTACACCTGACCCTGCTTCCCCTCCCTTCAGAATAAAGCTTGCACAGGATCACTAGATATTTCAGTACAAAACATAGGCTCTGATCACTCTACTGCTGATAATGTACATGTGAATTTACTGAATCAGCATTATGTTAAGAGTCTAAAATAACCCAAGTGGTCAGTGCAAAAATTGAAAGATATCTAGTTTTTAATAAAGATCATTCTATGGAATAAAACATAGACAGTTTAAAAAAATACATTTAACACAAAAACCTAATTTAAATATTAGGTCACTATCTGATGAGACATTTACTATAAATATTATTCTTAACAAAATGCAAAGTGAATGATTAAAGAAGAAATCTAAATCAAATCATTAGTTTGTGTGAATATCCTTTGCCTTAAAAACAGCATCAAAGCATCAATTCTTCTAGGTACACTTGCACACACACACAGTTCTTGAAGACACCATGTCATGGAGGTTGTTTCAAACATCTTAGGGAACTAACCACAGATTTGTGGATGTTGGCTTGTACAGGCTCGGACTGGCCCATAGGGTAACAGGGAACCCTGTGCAGATCTAGGCCCCCAACCCGACTGTATGGGCAATACTTGCCATAATTCACTTGATTCACTCTGTACAGAAAAAAGCAGCATCTCATCATTCATTAACCAAACTACCCAGTTGTTTATTATATAGAGATATAGGTTAAGTTGTGAACTAGGATACTGTAATATTTGTATACAGATGAAAAGTGGGCCCCCCCAAAGTCAATATTACTGGTGGGCCTTTTTCGCATCCCAGTCCGACACTGGGCTTGTATGTTAATTCATGTGAATCCTGAAATACTTGATGTTGATATTATTTCTTTGTGGGGTTCTAGAACTGCTAGTTCCTCTTTATGCTGAAAATAGTTTTTAGTCCCATTGGCAGTTTCTTTGAAGACCTTGTCCTGCTGCAGCATAAATTTGGAGTCAATTAGTTTCCTGATCATATTACATGATGGATATTTCCCTGAATTTGTCAGCACTGACGACACCTAGAAATGGCAATATTGAAGTTCATAGGACATCGGTTGGCCAAATAATCTCGGTTCAGCAAATGAATGTTACATGATGCATACTTCTTTTCTAAATGAAAAGATGTCCAGCAGTGCCATCATCTCAGAACTGGTAGTAACCAGTGGGACACAGTTACATCCATTTACTGTTCAGAGAAGTTTGACTTGAATTGGTCTTCATAGGGCTAAATACTATACCTTCAATATGGATACATACCTTCATGCTCTCTCACTTCCTCTGGATGTATGTGATAAGTCCAAACCTGGTCGTGTAATGTAACATTGTCACACAATTGCTGGGAGAGCCAGTGCCAACAACACTGGAATTAACCCCTCTCTGCCATCAGACGTACTATTCCGTCCATGTGACCCTGGACCTAATTCCCATGGACGGAATAGTACGTCATGGGCGATCAGCTACGCTCCCGGGGGGAGCGCAGCTGATCGCCGCCGGGTGTCAGCTGATTATCACAGCTGACACCCGTGACTGTGTGTCAGGAGCGGTCACGGACCGCTCCCGGCACATTAACCCTTGGCACACCGCGATCAAACATGATCGCGGTGTACCCGGGGCACAGGGGAGGATCGCGCAGGCAGGGGGCTCCCTGCCCGCTCCCCTGAGACCCTCAGAGCAGCGCGATGTGTCGCGCTGTTCCGAGGGTCCGTCCTCCCTCCAGGTCCCCGGATCCAAGATGGCGCCGGGGTCCTGCAGGGAGGCGGCTTCCTCAGTGCCTGCTGAGAGCAGGCGCTGGGGAAGCCTGCAGCGATGCCAGAGCGATCGCTGGTGTGACAGAGTGCTGTGCACACTGTCACACCAGCGATCTGATAAAATACTGTGATGTCCCACCCTGGGACAAAGTAAAAAAGTAAAAAAAGTGAAAATAAAAAGTGTAAAAAAAAATCATAAAAAAAAAAAAAATATTCCCCAATAAATTCATTTTTTCCTGTAAATAAAAAAAACAAAAAAATAAAAGTACACATATTTGGTATCGCCGCGTCCGTAACGACCCCCCCTATAAAACTGTCCCACTAGTTAACCCCTTTAGTGAACCCCTTAAAAAAAAAAAAAAAAGAAGCAAAAAATCAATGCTTTATCATCATACCGCCGAACAAAAAGTGAAATAACACGCGATCAAAAAGACCGATATAAATAAACATGGTACCACTGAAAACGTCATCTTGTCCCGCAAAAAACGAGCTGTCACACAGCATTCATCAGCGAAAAAATAAAAAGTTATAGCTCGCAGAATAAAGCGATGCAAAAATAATGATTTTTTATATAAAATTGTTTTCATTCTATAAAAGCGCCAAAACCTAAAAAAATGATATAAATGAGGTATCGCCATAATCGTACTGACCCGAAGAATAAAACTGCTTTATCAATTTTACCACACGCGGAACGGTATAAACGCCTCCCCCAAAAGAAATTCATGAATTGCTGATTTTTGTTCATTCTAACCTCCCAAAAATCGAAATAAAAAGCGATCAAAAAATGTCACGTGCTCAAAAATGGTACAAATAAAAACGTCAACTCGTCCCGCAAAAAATAAGACCTCACATGTCTCTGTGGGTCAAAATATGCAAAAATTATAGCTCTCAAAATGTGGTGATGCAAAAAACTATTTTTTGCAATATAAAGCGTCTTTTAGCGTGACAGCTGCCAATCACAAAAACCCGCTATAAATAGTAAATCAAACCCCCTTTATCACCCCCTTAGTTAGGGAAAAATAATAAAATTAAAAAAATGTATTTATTTCCATTTTCCCGTTAGGGTTAGGGTTGCGGCTAAAGTTAGGGTTAGGGTTGGCGCTAACGTTAGTATTAGGGTTAGGGTTGGCGCTAACGTTAGGATTAGGGTTGGGATTAGGGTTATGGGTGTGTTAGGGTTAGGTTTGTGGTTAGGGTTGGGACTAGGGTTATTGGTGTTTGGGGTTAGGGTTGGAGTTAGAATTGGGGGGTTTCTGCTGTTTAGACACATCAGGGGCTCTCGAAATGTGACATGGCGTCTGATCTCAATTCCAGCCAATTCTGCGTTGAAAAAGTCAAACGGTGCTCCTTCACTTCTGAGCTCTGCCATGCGCCCAAACAGTAGTTTACCCCCACATATGGGGTATCAGCATACTCTGGACCCCAAGAGTTATTGTGCAATTTGGCCTATTTCTCCTGTTACCCTTGGGAAAATAAAAAACTGGGGCGACAAAATCATTTTTGTAAAAAAAAAAATGATTTTTTTTTTTTATGGCTGTATGTTATAAAACTTCTGTGAAGTACTTGGGGCTTCATAGCGCTCACCACACTTCTAGATAAGTTCCTTGTGGGGTCTATTTTCCAAAATGGGGTCACTTGTGGGGGGTTTCCACTGTTTAGGCGCATCAGGGGCTCTCCAAATGCGACATGACGCCCCCAGACCATTCCATCAAAGTCTGCAATCCAAAACATCACTACTTCCCTTCCGAGCCCCGACGTGTGCCCATACAGTAGTTTTCTCCCACATATTGGGTATCAGCATACTCAGGACAATTTGGACAACAACTTTTGGGGTCCAATTTCTCCTGTTACCCTTGTGAAAATAAAATATTGGGGGCGAAAAAATCATTTTTGTAAAAAAAAAAGGATTTTTTATTTTTACGGCTGTACGTTATAAACTTCTGTGAAGCACTTCGGGGTTCAAAGTGCTCACCACACATCTAGATAAGTTCTTTGTGGGGTCTATTTTCCAAAATGGGGTCACTTGTGGGGGTTTCCACTGTTTAGGCGCATCAGGGGTTCTCCAAATGCGACATGACGCCCCCAGACCATTCCATCAAAGTCTGCAATCCAAAACGTCACTACTTCCCTTCCGAGCCCGACGTGCGCCCATACAGTAGTTTACTCCCACATATTGGGTATCAGCGTACTCAGGACAAATTGGACAACAACTTTTGGGGTCCAATTTCTCCTGTTACCCTTGTGAAAATAAAATATTGGAGGCGAAAAAATCATTTTTGTAAAAAAAAAAAAGAAATTTTTTATTTTACGGCTGTACGTTATAAAACTTCTGTGAAGCACTTTGGGGTTCAAAGTGCTCACCACACATCTAGATAAGTTCCTTGAGGGGTCTAGTTTCCAAAATGGTGTCATTTGTGGGGGGTTTCCACTGTTTAGGCAGATCAGGAGCTCTCCAAACACGACATGGCATCCAGCCAATTCTGCGTTGAAAAAGTCAAACGGCGCTCCTTCCCTTCCAAACTCTGCCATACACCCAAACAGTGGTTTACCCCCACATATGGGGTATCAGCGCACTCAAGACAAATTGCACAATAACTTTTGGAGTCTTGTTTCCCTTGGGAAAATAAAAATTGGGGTGAAAAGATCAATTTTGTGGAAAAAATATAATTTTTTAATTTTACGGCTCTACGTTATAAACTTGTGTGAAGCACTTGGGGGTTCAAATTGCTCACCAAAGATCTAGATAAGTTCCTTAGGGGGTCTAGTTTCCCAAATGGGGTCACTTGTGGGGGGTTTCCACTGTTTAGGCACATCAGGGGCTCTCCAAATGCAACATGGCGTCCAATCTCAATTCCAGCCAATTTTGGTTGGAAAAAGTCAAATAGTGCTCCTTCCATTCCGAGCTCTGCCATGCGCCCAAACAGTGGTTCCCCCCCACATATGGGGTATCAGCGTACTCAGGACAAATTGGACAACAAATTTTGTGGTCCAATTTCTCCTGTTACCTATGGGAAAATAAAAAATTAGTGACTAAGAGATAATTTTTGTGGGAAAAAAATAGGATTTTTTATTTTCATGCCCGGGCATTATAAACTTGTGTGAAGCACTTGGGGGTTCAAAGTGCTCACCAAAGATCTAGATAAGTTCCTTATGGGGTCTAGCTTCCAAAATGGGGTCACTTGTGGTGGGTTTCCACTGTTTAGGCTCATCTGGGGCACTACAAACGGAACATGACCCCCATCAATGTTTGCATTCCAAAACGTTACTGCTTCTTTTCCAAGCCCTGCCGTGCGCCCAAACAGTTTCCCCCCCCCACATATGGGGTATCAGCGTACTCAGGACAAATTGGACAACAAGTTTTGGGGTCCAATTTCCTTGGGAAAAATCAAAAATTTGGGACTAAAAAATCATTTTTGTGGAAAATTGGTTTTTTTTTTTTCACACCCAGGCATTATAAACTTTTGTGAAACACTTTGGGGTTCAAAGTGCTCACAACAGATCTAGATAAGTTCCTTAGGGGGTCTAGTTTCCAAAATGGTGTCACTTGTGGGGGGTTTCCACTGTTTAGGCGTATCAGGGGCTCTCCAAACACGACATGGCGTCCAATCTCAACTCCAGCCAATTTTAGTTTGAAAAAGTCAAACGGCGCTCCTTCCCTTACGAGCTCTGCCGTGTGCCCAAACAGTGGTTTTCCCCCACATATGGGGTATTGGCGTACTCAGGAGAAATTGCACAACAACTTTATCTGTCCATTTTCTCCTTTTACCCTTGTGAAAATAAAAAAAAGTTTGTAAAAGATCATTTTTGTGGCTAAAAAGTTAAATATTAATTTTTTCCATCCACGTTGCTTCAGCTCCTGTGAAGCACCTGAAGGGTTAATAAACTTCTTGAATGTAGTTTTGAGTACCTTGAGGGGTGCAGTTTTTATAATGGTGTCACTTTTGGGTATTTTCTGCCATATAGACCCGTCAAAGTGACTTCAAATGTGAGGTGGTCCCTAAAAAAATGGCTTTGTAAATTTTGTTGTAAAAATGAGAAATCACTGGTCAACTTTTAACCCTTCTAATTCCCTAACAAAGAAAAATTTTGGTTCCAAAATTGTGCTGATGTAAAGTAGACATGTGGGAAATGTTATTTCTTAACTATTTTGTGTGACATATTTCTCTGTTTTAAGGGAAAAAAAATTCAAAGTTTGAAAATTGCAAAATTTTTAAAATTTTCGCCATATTTGCGTTTTTTCAAAAATAAACGCAAGGTATATCGAAGAAATTTTACCACTAACATGAAGTACAATATGTCACGAGAAAACAGTCTCAGAATCGCGAAGATCCGTTGAAGCGTTCCAGAGTTATAACCTCATAAAGAGACAGTGGTCAGAATTGTAAAAATTGGCCCTGTCATTAACGTGCAAATCACCCTTGGGGGTGAAGGGGTTAATATAAAATAGAACCCGGCACTCAACTTAGAGTAAAGATTGTATGTGATTTTATTCAATCCCAAACAGTAGAATTAGAAAACGTTTCGGTCCATACAAAAGACCTTCGTCAGTTGCATACTGAGGGTTGTGGTACATATACAATGGCCAAGTCACAGGATAGCAATACGGTGAATGCCAAGAGGCTATATTGTAGTCAGGTCTACTAGGTAATAGGAGGGTGGATGCAGCCTTAGTTGTAGCTGCTGACACGGTGTCAAGATCTCTGGAGATGGATATGTAACCTTGAGATTGCTGATATTCTTCAACAATTTTGGTTCTCAAGTACTCATATAGTTCTCTTCTCCTCTTTGTGTTTTCCTTGCTTAGTGTAGCGCACACAGACACACAATGCAAAGATTGAATAGAACTTCTTTCCTTGTTATCTGGTTACAGGCATTATTTTCATATTGCCCCCACTTGTTACTTGCCACAGATGAATTTGAACGAGCCTCACATGTTTGAAACAAAGTTGCTTACCTAAAATTTTGGAAAGGTGACAACAAATTTGTCCAGCCATTTTGGGGTTTTGTGTGAAATTATGTCCAATTTGCCTTTTTTTTCTCTGTTTTTTTATTTAATCCCCATGACAGCACCACCATAAAGGGGATTGGCCCTTCAAGGACAGGCAACCTACAGACATAAAAGTTCGGCACCTCAGTTGATTTCCTGTCCTTGACGGGTGAACCTCTTACAGACGTACCATTTGAAGAAAGAGTGTGGTGTAGGTGTGCGGTATCCGGATTGAATAGCCAGCTCGCTCGTGGTTTGCAGGCGCAGAAGATGATGCAAGTAAGCATGGCTTGGAACTCTGCAGACCTGACTCGGCTGGGGGGGCATTCCCTGGTGATGCGTCCAGGATGGGCCCCGGTGATGCGGCTGGTCGGGCCCTGATGGTGCAGCATAGCTCACTCTGATGATGTGGCAGGGGTCGCCGGGGGTCTATGCGTGCCCTGGTGATGCTCTGATGATGCGGACCCCGGTTCCAATGACGAAGCCGGCAGGGTTCTGGAGCAAGCATCATGTAGATAGCATCAAGGAGCAAACCATGTGGGATGAACCTGCTGACCCAGAAATCTGGGGGTACCAGATCAGGAGCATGGCCTCAGATTTAAAAGAAGGCCGGGAAAGGGCCCGTTACTTCCTGGCCCATAATCCTCTCTAGGAATATGGAGCCACCGGAGCAGGAGCAGCAGTAGCAACATGTACAGCAG
The DNA here is from genome assembly GCA_033576555.1 of Oophaga sylvatica. Classification (NCBI taxonomy): domain Eukaryota; kingdom Metazoa; phylum Chordata; class Amphibia; order Anura; family Dendrobatidae; genus Oophaga; species Oophaga sylvatica. The sequence goes on from JARQOD010000001.1 coordinate 759,763,522, forward strand.
CAGCTCAGTGGGAAACCCCAGCAGCAAGTAAACCGCCGACGATCTCGTAGCAGACGGCCATGGCAGTGAGAGACAAGATTGTGCAAGATGATCTAGTCAGAGGAGCTCCAGCAGGATGGAGGAGTCATCAGTCTCCTGAGATGGTCTTTTGGCTGAGATGTGTCCCCCTCATTATACAGTAACATTCGATTGCTCCACACTGGTAAGTGATCTTCATGAAAGTTCACTCAGTGATGTAGTCTTCCCCTTCTTTCTCCCAATTTTCTGCCAGGGAAAGAAGTGTACAGCAGAGTCTAAACATTAGGAGAGTACAATTTAAAGGACCCTATTGCCTGACTCTTGCCAGAAGAGACTGTGCTAATCATGTATTGAGCAGTCTGTAGCTGAGGAAACCCCTATTTTTGCTTCTAATTTAAGAGATCTCATCAGGGCAGAGGTTAAGTAGTCCATGAGATCCCTTTCCCAGGAAGAGGCCCATACTGGGAAGAAGAAAAGAGCTAGGTCCCCTGAGTCAGACATACATAGTGGCTCAGACAGTGATGGTGATTCCTCTTTGTCCTCAGCATCAGCTTCCTCCTCTTCTGATGACAGGTCAAGTTGTGCATGCTTCCCCATAGACCGAGTGGACAAGCTTATTAAAGCTGTTACTAGTAATGCTATGGGTATAGTGGAGAGGTCTGTTCAGGACATTATGTTTGGGGAACTGGATCAGAGGAGACACAGTTAATTTCCCTTGAATGAAAGTATCTGCATCCTGATACATGGGAGTGGAGAAATCCTGAGAGGAAGGCACCCTTTCCCCGGCATTTAAAAGGAGATACCGTATATACTCGCATATAAGCCGAGATTTTCAGCCCATTTTTTAAGGCTGAAAGTCCCCCTCTTGGCTTATATGCGAGTCATATACTGAGGGTCGGTGGGGGAGGGGGAGTGGGGGTGTCAGATCATACTTACCCCTCCACCGGCGCGTCTCTGCAGTCCCCCTGCTTCTCCCACGGTCTCAGGCTCCTTCCTGCAGCTGTCACTGGTACTGCTCATTAAAGTCATGAATATGCACATATTCATGACTTTAGTGAGCGGTACCACGTGACCGCTGTAGGAAGGAAGAGCTGCGGAGACCGTGGGAGAAGATCAGGGGCTGCAGAGACGCGCCGGTGGGGGTTGAGTATAGCGATATTTACCTGTCCCCAGTCCACCGCTGTGCGCCGATCTGACCTCCTCGTCCTCTGGCTGCGATGTTCAGGCAGAGGGCATGATGACGTAGTTAGTACGCGCCACGCCCTCTGCCTGAGCGCTCACTGACAAGAGGACCCAGAAGACAGCGGCGCGCAGCGGTGGAGCGAGGACAGGTAAATATCTCAGGTGCCGGGGCCCTGAGCAAGCGGTGACACCAGCACCTGTACCCCATAGCGTGCCGGTGTCCCCACCTGCTCAGGACACCGGCACCTGGCCCCCAGCGACGAGAGATGAGTATGATATTTTTTTATTTTAGATGCAGCAGCGGCAGCATAAGGGACCTATACTATGGGGCATAATCTGTGGAACATATGGGGCATAATCTATGGAGCATATGGGGCATAATCTGTGGAACATATGGGGCATAATCTGTGGAGCATATGGGGCATAATCTGTGGAGCATATGGGGCATAATTTGTGGAACATATGAGGCATAATCTGTGGAACATATGGGGCATAATCTGTGGAGCATATGGGGCATAAACTGTGGATCATATGGGGCATAATCTGTGGAACATATGGGGCATAATCTGTGGAGCATATGGGGCATAAACTGTGGAACATATGGGACATAATCTGTGGAGCATATGGGGCATAATCTGTGGAGCATATGGGGCATAATCTGTGGAACATATGAGGCATAATCTGTGGAGCATATGGGGCATAATCTGTAGAGCATATGGGGCATAATCTGTGGAACATATGGGGCATAATCTATGGAACATATGGGGCATAATCTGTGAAGCATATGGGGCATAATCTGTGGAACATATGGGGCATAATCTGTGGAACATATGGGGCATAATCTGTGGAGCATATGGGGCATAATCTGTGGAACATATGGGGCATAATCTGTGGAACATAATGGGGCATATATCTGTGGAGCATATGGTGCATAATCTGTGGAACATATGGGGCATAATCTGTGGAATATATGGGGCATAATCTGTGGAACATATGGGGCATAATCTGTGGAACATATGGGGCATAATCTGTGGAGCATATGGGGCATAATCTGTGGAGCATATGGGGCATAATCTGTGGACTTATGGGGCATAATCTGTGGAGCATATGGGGCATAATCTATGGAGCATATGGGGCATAATCTATGGAGCATATGGGACCTATACTATGGGGCATAATCTATGGGGTAAAATCTGTGGAGCATATGGGGCATAATCTATGGAGCATTTTATGGGGGCATAATCTATGGAGCATCTTATGGTGCCATTATTAACCTTTATGGAACTTTATATGGGGCGTATTTTGTATGGATTATCTTATGGGGCCCATTGTGAACTGTACGGAGCATTATATAGGGCTCCTGATTCAATATGGATATTCAAAAACATTTAACCTACTGATGTCTCAATTAATTTTACTTTTATTGATTTCTATTTTTATTTTTGTAATTTACCAGTAGCTGCTGCATTTTCCACCCTAGGCTTATACGCGAGTCAATACATTTTCCCATTTTTTTGTGGCAAAATTAGGGGGATCGGCTTATACACGGGTTGGCTTATACATGAGTATATACGGTATATCTTTGATGAACCTTCTTTATCATCTTGGGATAAATCCCCAAAGCTTTATGCCTCACTGGCTAAAGCTTCTAGGAGGTCCCCTTTGACCTTTGAAGATGTGGGAAATTTAAAAGACACGCTTGACAAAAAAGCAGATACCTTTCTTGAAGACTTCTGGGAAATAGCAGGATCTCTAAAGCCAGCGCTAGCGGCTACTTGTATTGCCAGGTCCTTAATGGTCTGGCTGTATCAGCTAGAATCCCAGCTAAAGGATAAGGCTTCTAGGGACAGTATACTAGCCACTGTACCGATGATGCAACGAGCCGCAGTTTTCTTGTCGGACAACTTAGTGGATTCAGCGTGATTGGCAGCAAAGGCCGCAGCCCTCTCAAAAGCGGCCCGAAGGGCATTATGGTTGAAGTGCTAGCCGAGGGACATCCAGAATCAGCAGTAGTGTAGTATTCAAAACTCACTATTCATAATACTGTCAGGGAAAGTAGGAATGCAGCCTGGAGAGTTTCCCTATATATTAAATGTAACTTTTATTTATACCAAGATAAAAACAAACTCTGGATCTAGGCAGTGGTGACATAAAGAATATACATAACATACATATAAAAAAGTGCAAATGCCTCCACCAGTGCTCATAAGAAATTGGTTTGGTCTCACCAATTTTGCTGAACTTGCTGAGTTATATGCCAAAAAAGGGTAGGGGGAGAAGTTCCCTGTTATTCCCTGTTGGGCGCCTGTATTGCTCCTGCCCTCACAAGAGCAGTCCTCAAGTGTAGGCTGCTACAATGTACCCACCAAATCATGCGGGATCATTCGGGCCAGATCCAAGCTGTGTGCCATCCCGTGTGAGGAGGAACACCTATTTGGCCTAGCCTTGGACAAACATCTAGAGAAGACGGGTGATGACAACAAAAGATGCCCTAGCCTTTCGGTCCATCCTACAGACGTTCCTTCGGTAAAAGAAGATTCGACCGTGGGAAGCCCTCCAGAGACTGGATCAAGTTGGATGAAAGGTAAGTGTTTCATGTTTGGAATCTCCTCCCAGGCCCACAAAAAAACATCCCAATGACTTCCGGCCCAGGTGGGGGAAGGCTTTTGGCCTTCTTCCCTGCATGGAAAGAGATATTGAGTAGTGACTGCATTCATAGCCTAATAAGATCTGGGCTAAGGATGGTGATTCTTTCAATACCATGGGACAGATTCATGGTAACTCCCTAGATCCTCCAAAGTGGAACAACAGGCCCTAGAAGCATGAGTCCTGGAGCTGCTGTAGAAGGAAGTCTTGATGGAGGTTCTCTTATCAGAAAGCAGGGGATTTTATTCCCCTCTTTTTCTGATTAGGAAACTGTACAGTTCCTTTAGGACCATAATAAATCTAAAAGGTCTGAACAAGTTCCTAAAAGTACGCTCTTTTAAGATGGAGTCCATAAGATCAGCAGCAAAAAAGTTACTCTTTAAAAATTGGTTCATGGTGGTATTAGATCCGACGGATGCTTATTACTATGTGACAATACATGCAGATCATCGGCAGTTCCTCAGAGTTGCAGTAGTCCTGGAGGGTAAAGTTAGACACTTTTAATTTAGAGCCCTCCCATTTGGCCTCTCTATTGCACCTCAGGTCTTTACCAACGTGGTCACGGAGGTCATGACCCATCCACAGGAAAAAGATGTCTTAATTGTCCCTTATCTGGATGATTTTCTAGTAGTAGGCAATACGGCCCAACATTGCATGACAAAGGTAGAGGGGATAATATCCACTTTGGAGCAATTGGGGTGGCTGTTAAACCTTAGGAAGCCACATTTAAAACCCATAAGGATACAGGAATTCCTGTTTTTTTACTGGATTCTGAGGTACAGGAATGGCGACTACCAGACATTAAAATAGAAGGCATCCGTCAGGTGTATACAACCTTGAAGTGTCTTACCATGTCCCTTAGAAGTGTGATGTCCCTAATAAGTTCACTAACATCTTGTATTCTGGCAGTCCTGTGGGCCCAATTCCATACTAGAGCCTTGCAGTGGGATGTTTTGCTTAAGACACTTCCCTTAGGGGTGTCTGGAAGAAAGGATGACTCTATCCTCATCTTCAATTCAATCCCTTCCTTGGTGGCTGGATCTTGCTAATCTGTCCAGAGGGGTTCCCTGGGTGGTTGACGCATCTCAGGTGGTCACCATTGACGTAAGCCCCAAGGGTTGGGGGACCCATCTTGGCGATGTAGCAGTCCAGGTGATTTGGATGGGGCATGAGATAGGTGGTTCATCTAACCTAAAGGAGTTAATAGCAGTTGAGTCAGCAATAAGAAGGCCCTTTATGTCCCTACAGGGTCATCATGTCAGGATCCTCTCCAACAATCAGGTGACAGTGGCCCACGTTAACCACCAAGGTGGGATCCTATCCAGACCTTTAATGAAAGTGGTGGATTGTGTCTTCCATAAAGCAGAAACCCATCTTCTATCCTTAACAACTCTTCACATAAGAAGGAGAGAAAACACCAAAGCAGACTTTCCAATCAGCTAAGGCAGGGAGAGTATCAAGTCATGTCATTTTTGGCCAAATAGTACAAATGTGGGGTCATCCGGATATAGACCTCTTTGCCACCAGGGGGAACAGGAAAGTGGAGCAGTTCTGTTCTCTCAACCCCAGAGAAGGTCCACAGGGGGTAGATGCCTTCCATATCCAATGGAACTTCCTGGCATATGCCTTCCCTCTAATAGCCATGATTCCATTGGTAATAAGAAAGATCAGAGAGGACAAGGCAAGGGTTATGTTAATTGACCCCTTTTGGCCCAGAAGGCCGTGGTCTTCTTGACTGATGATTGTTTCAATCACCGATCTGTTGATACTACCAGAGCTTCCATATCTCCTCTCTCAGGGACCAGTCTTCCATCCATGAGTATCCAACCTCTATCTGACGGCATGGAATATGAGAGGGTGCTATTGATAGAAAGAGGTTTTTCTCCCAATCTGGTAGCCACTCTACTTCAGAGTAGAAAAGTTTCCACAACCAGAATGTATGCCAAAATATGGAGGAAAATCCTGTCTACCTCAGCATCAAAAATTGAGGGGTAGGTCCCAGTAGGTTAAGTTCTGGAGTTCCTGGAAAAGGGCCTTGAAGTGGGCCTATCTACTAGCACCCTCATGGTCCAGATATCCGCTCTGGGGGCCCGGTTTAGCTGTGATCTGGCAGGGAAGTATTGGGTATCTAGGTTTATCAAGGCATCATCTAGATCCAGGCCCATCCTTAAAGGGAAGGTAGTGCCATGGGACTTAGTTTTGACAACCATGACAGAATCACCTTTTCAGCCTATCGAGTTAAACTCAGTAAATGTTTTTTTTCCTTTAACATGGCCCTTATGGTGGCTTTAACATCTGCCCAAAGGGTCAGTGATATTCATGCCCTTTCCAGAGTTCCACCATACACTCAGTTTATGTAAGACAGAGCTGTCTTGAAGCTAAATCCATCCTACCTACCAAAAGTGGCTACTCGATTTCATAGATTACAGGAGATAGTTCTTCCCTCCTTCTGTGCTGACCCAAAGAATCAGAAAGAAGAGAAACTCCATACACTGGTCGTTAAGAGATGTCTATTAGAATACATGTCTGTTACTGATCCTTGGAAAAAGGATAATTCCTTATTTGTGTCCTTCCAGGGATCCAGGAAAAGACTTAAAGCTTCAAAATGCACATGAGCTAGGTAGATCAGGGACGCCATTTCCTTAGCTTATACATCAAGTGATAGGGTAGTGCCAGAAGATCTGAGAGCTCACTCCACACGGGCTGTGGCAGCCTCCTGTGTGGAAAGATCGAAGGTCTCGATCGAACAGATATGTAAGGCAGCAGCTACACGGTCTACTCCTTCCACTTTCTACAAACACTATAAACTGGATATGGGTTCCTCTTCTGACCTCACATTTGGAAGAGTGGTGCTTCAAGCTGTAGTCCCTCCCTGAATTCTTACCTTTTGTGGTGCTGTCATGGGGGATCGAATACAGTCATTTTCGAAGTCCATGACAGCACTCTTATATTCATTCCCATCACATGTGGGTGAGCACTTCTTTCACTAGTATATAGTCGTCACATTTTAAATTTTGATCGGTGTTTGGATTAAGTTGTAGTTTTGCTAATAACCATGGGAGGTCCTCTCATGCTCTGTATTCCAACTGATAGGTGAGAGAGGTGCCTCCCTTTTATGTCTGTAGGTTTCCTGTCCTTGAAAGGCAAATCGCCTCTCTTGTGGGCTCCGAAAAATCCTGTGTCACGAATCAGCTGTCGGGTGACCCGGGACCAGGGGCTCCTTCCTGTTCCTAACACTAACTAACTTTCCCTATTCACTATTCTTCTGAAGGGGAAGATGCTGGGGCCTCCACCCTTGCCTTATCTCCTGAATCAGCCCTCCGTCTGTTCTCTTCCGTACCCAGGGAAGATGGGAGCTGCCATGCACCTCAGTACACCAACCCGACGAACAAGGTAACACGAACATCTCAGCCTGGATGGTCGCATCTTGGCACCATCCAGGTTGAAAACTGTTTATCTCCGAGACATGGATTACGGCGTGGGACAGAACGACGGACAGGTGAGGGATATTATTGTTTTTTAAGTTTGTTTTATTACAGAAGTCGAGGGATTCAGTGGAAGTAGGTGATAGATGAGTATAACTGTTTTTGTTATTTTTAAGTAAAAAAGTAAAAGTGTGTTTTGTTTTATTTCAAATAAAAGACTTTATTCTGGCTGTGTGTTTATTTACCATACAACTATAGGATTAGTAATGGATAGGAGTCTAATAAACGCCGTTCCATTACTAAGCAATGGGCTTGATGTCACTGGACAATACAAAGGTGACATCAACCCCACAAATATGAACCCCACTTGCCACTACAACTGGGCAAGTGGAGAGAGCCAGGCAAAGTGCCAGAATTGGAGCATCTAATAAATGCGCCTTTTCTGGGTGGCTGTGGGCTGCTATTTTTAGGCTCGGGGGCAAAATTAATGGCCCCTTACCAGCCTAAGAATACCAGCCCCCAGCTGTCTGCTTTATCAAGGCTGGTTGTCAAAAACGGGGTGAAACCACACCATTTTTTAAAACTATTTATTTAAATAATTAAAAAAATAAGGCGTGGGGACCCCTGTATTCTTGATAAGTAACCTGGCTGAAGCTGACAGCTGAGAGTTGCAGCCTCCAGCTGTGAGGTTTGCCTGACTGGTTATCAAAAATACAGGGGAACCCACGCAGGTTTGTTTTAATTATAAATTTACAGCGCAGGAGCCTGCTGATGAATACTCTCATCATTCCCGCACCTGCTCTCACTGTTATTGGCGGCAGCAGGCATTGGCTGATGGGAGCAGTTGACCCATCAGCTGACACCAGTGACCGGAGGTAAACCTTATACCTCCGATCACTGCTGCGTGATCACGCTGTCTTTTGGGAAGCGCGGCTTTCTGACCGGCGGTGATGATTTTACCGCCGATCAGAAGCGGTGTTTGCTACGCTGTCATGCACATGACAATGTGGCAAACACTGGATGTTTGGGCCCCTCATTCAAGTGAATGGGATCCGGTTCGGTTCCGGGTACTGTTCTGGTAACCGAACCTGAACTTTTTGTAACTGTTCGGCTGAAGCCGCTGGACCCAAACATCCAGGTGTCCGCTCATCTCTAACGAAGAAGAATAATTTCAGAACTTTTTCTTATTTTAATGTTACCCATAATCTGTACAATTCAATTTAAGAACATAAAAGAAAACTGAATGTTTTTTAGTTAGAAAAAGTAAACTAAAGAAAAATAATTGGGTTGCATCAGTATGCACATCCTTAAATGAACAGTTTGCTGAAATACCTTTTGAATTTAAGACAACAATCAGTCTTTTTGGGTAAGAGTCTATCAACATGACACATCTAGAATTGACAATCTTTATTCACTCTTCCTGAGGCCGGGGTCACACTTGCGAGTATGATGCGAGAGACACGCGTGAGTCTCTTGCATTAATACCCGGCACTGCCTCCGGCACTCAAACCAGAGTGTGCAGCTGCATAGAAATACATGCAGCCGCACACTCCAGTCTTGATTGGCCGGGTATTGATGCGAGAGACTCGCATGAGTTTCTTGTATTACACTCGCCAGTGTGACCCCGGCCTTACAGTTGCTCTCCATATCTGTCAGATTATGAGGGAAACTATTGGGTACAGTTGTGTTCAGGTAAACCTACAGATTATTAACTGGATTCAGGTCTGAGCTCTGGCTGGGCCAGTTCAAAACTTTGAGTTTCTTCTAATACAGTCATTCTTTTATTGAGTTAGAGGTATGCTTAGGCTGACAGGTGAAATTCCTCTTCATCTTCAGCTTTTTAGCAGAAGCTTGTAGGTTTTGATGCAAAATTGACTGATGCTTGGAACTGTTCATATTACACTCCATCTTGACAAAAATCCCAGTGCAAGCTGCCAAAAACAGCCGCAAAGCAAAATGCTTCACCATGCTTCATTGTGGGTCAGGTGTTATTTTGTGTATGCACTGCATAGTTTTATCAGATCATCACACATTTTTCCATATGCTTTTGGCAGACTTGATACAATTTTTGGCAAAACGAAGCCGGGCTTGGATGTTTTCCTTTGTAAGATAAAGCTGTCATTGAGCCGCACAACACCAGGGTTATGGGGTACTCGGCACCGAGCCCGTTAACTTCAATGGGGGAATAGGTCACGGGTAGCGCAGCTCGGTCCGTTGCCCTGGGCGCTCATTCAAAGGGGGATATTTACAGGGGATTGTAGTAATGTTCGTGACGCCACCTGTGGTTTCTGATCAGGGTGACCAGCGCTGCAGGGTGAATCCTCTGAGGGGTTGTTATTTGGCAGCAAGGTGTTAAGTCTCCCACAGGCGAGACTGGATCCCTCAGGGTAAATGGCGGTGCAGGGGTGCAAGCAATAAGGCTGACACACACAAGTCAGTCTCTTTCCATACCTTTACTGGTGGTATTTGCAGGCATGTCCCTGGAAGCTGCTCAGGGTGGAGGATGCACATCCAGGTAATCACTGAGTAGGTTTAAGGCCTCCTTACTTCTTAATGTGTGAGTTTCCAACCTGCATGAAGCTAAGTTCAACTCTGTATAGAACAGCTACGCCCGGCCGACATTGTGGTGGAGCCTTCTTTTGGCAAGAACTGAGTCTATATGCTGATCAGGCTCGACTCCTGTTCTCCCTGACCCCGGTTACGTATCAGCACTAAAGGGCCCCTCTGCGACTTGAAGTCCAGCAGGGATTCCGGTTTTCTCCCACTAGCCGTGAAGGTTCTAGCAAGCTTCGGACCCGGTGTCCGGTTGTGCAGAGTGGAGGCAGCTATCGTTGCTGTATCGCCTCGGTCACTCTTTCCCTTTTGTCACCACTCGCCCGTCGCCCTACTCTCACCCTTAACATAAGCACGGGTAACAGTAGGTGTAGTCAAGTCATCAGCTTCCTTCCTTCCACAGCTCACTGACCGTTTCTCAGTCGACTCGATGTTATGATAACTGTAGTCCCCTTCCTTCTTCTCCTTCATAGACTCTGTCCAGAGCAGCTCTCAGGACCTTCCGTCAGACTGAATTCACGCTCGCTCCGAGAGTCACTTTCCACATTCATTGGGAACTAACAGTCAGACTGTTCTGAGGTAACAGCTTGTCTTCCTTCCTCTGTCTCATCTGACAGGAATCACCATCATCTGAACTCACACTGGCTCAGACTAAGCTCTGACTAGAATGTCCAAACACAAACTCCCAAAGCTCTGGAATCTGTGAGCTCTGACAGGAATCCTCTCACTCTGGTGTTCTGAGGAGATCTCATCTGTCTGAGGTACAACCAACAACTAGCATGACTGTCTGGCTAGAATGCCTACTGCTGCATCTCTCCACACCCCTATATACCTGAATCTAAAGGGCTCCCTCTGCTGGCTCCTGGGAAGTGTGGATGTGAATGAATATCAGGTGTTTGTGATTTACCTTTCTGTGCATTCTCCAGGGAACATGTGTACCAAGCGCAGCTGGGCCACACATCCCCCCCTAGTTATCGTCAGCACTCCCGGGCTGAAATAGAAAAACAATTTTTATAATAACATCAAACATAACTCATCCCTTGCGGGAGGTAAGGACACTTTAACGTTACATTGTGTACAAGTTGCAAATAGAAAAATATCAAAATACTTTTCACAATAAATACAAAATTCTTGTGGAGGACCCGTACCAAACCTCCCACGGTGGTCCTGGGTGGGCTGCAGGACTTCTCTGCTGCAGACCTCACTCAAGGCCACACCATACGGGTTTTTCTTCAGAGGTAGAATGGCTTTATGTAAAACCAAGATGGGGCACCGAAGTGCCAACTATTTACATTTAAAGTTCTGTGCTGCAAGAGTCCTCAGCACGCAGTCCTTGGCATAAGAACATTCCTAGAAAATCACATTTCTATCATATCACATTAATACTTGGTTACTCATTACCCAACTGGGGTAGGCTATGCATCATATTATGCAAACATCATCACATATTATCAACATTCAATAAAGTGCAAATCTTCTTAACTTTTTACAGTTGCAGTAAACCCTGTCTGGGTCCTACTGTTCTTCTTTGTAAATTGCGATTACTTCTTCCATACCTGGGGCTGGAAGTATGCGGTGCGCTCTGGAACGCATCACCAGAATATCATGTCCTGCTACCTGTGTCTGGGTAGCCACAGTCCTTTTCTCAATTTTGCGATTTGCTTGAGGCCTTACAGGTGCCTCTTCCAAGTACAGTTCTGGCTCAATAGGGGTCGCTGTGCTCTGCAGCGTTTCCAATTGGGACGCAGTTGTGCGCAGTGGCTTAATTGGGGACGCACTATGCTGTTGCGATGCAGAGTAGGATGCAGGTGCACGGCCTGGCGCTGATGGGGTTGTGACTTGGGACGCTGAGACACGGGGTACGTTTCCGGCTTCAGGGACGGGGTCGCTGACACGGGAGACATTCAGGGCATACCACCCCTTAAGACTACAGTATCGTGTGTAGGTGACAACATCCCCTTTTAACAGGTGAAACCCCGCATCGCAGCAATGAACAAAGATCTCTGGAGAGAACCCGGGCTCACATATGTAACCCCAAACTCCTCAAGCCTTAGAGGCACACACCGTCCTCTGGCGCCGCGGTTCCTGGAGCGTACCTTTATCTCACCGGACGATCTTCTTATCCGCAAGATTCTTCTCCCGGTCCTTCCAGTAAAGCTGCGCCTCTCTCTGCTCCTGCTGCTGCCGCTGTTCCTGCTCATGGCGTCGCCACTCGTTCTCCTTCTGGGCGGCGTATTCCACGTCGTCCAGGTACTCCATCTCCTCCCAATCTATCTCCATCACTTGGGGCTGGGTGCCTTCCGTTGTCGTCCCTACCGGGGGACTGCATTCCGCTGCGGCCTCTGGTTCCAGGTCTGGCTGACATTCTGGTCCGGGCAGGGCCTCCTCAGCCTCCTTCCCTCCCGCCTCATCCCCGGCGGAGTCAGGATCAGCTCTTTTGGGGCCAGCCTCCGGTGGTTCATCAGCTGCTGGGTCCAGTGGTGGCGCAGGTGACGGGTGCGCATCCAGGGGGAGAGCATCGCGTCCCACAGCAGCCGCTGTTTCAGGGCACGCCAGCTCTGCTCCACCGCCTCCATTTCAGCGCGGTGTCGGGCCATGTCCCTCAGCACCGCATCCACCTCCTCCACTTTCTGGATTCTCCGGTCATCCGCCCGACCCGGGGACGGTTCAGGCACAGGCAGTAGCTCTTCAGGGGAACGGGGTCTGCGCACCGCCGTTCCTCCACACAGCGTCTCCTGTCCTTCCGCCATCTCACTCCAGGCCAGACTGTGTTTCCCATCTGGAACAATCTGGTCTCTTCCGTGGAGGCGAGACTTTCGCTTTCTCTTCTTAGCATAGAGGATGAAGAGGAGGCGGATCTCCCTTGCAGTAGGGCAGGCTCTCACATTGTAATAGCATTTAGACAGGGCGCCCATTGCTTTCGCGCCACAGGGGGGGGCACGCCCACGAATGCACGCCCTCCTTCTTCACCAGCGCCTCAGGGCGCGAATATGGTGGCAAAATGGCGGAAAATGGCGCCAGAAATCAAACAACAGCAACACAGTCTTTTTGCACAAAAACAGTCCACTTAGGCACACAGGACTCACATTCAGTAAGCTTCGTATCCTGTTCGTGACGCCAAAGATGAGCCGCACAACACCAGGGTTATGGGGTACTCTGCACCGAGCCCGTTAACTTCAATGGGGGAATAGATCACGGGTAGCGCAGCTCGGTCCGTTGCCCTGGGCGCTCATTCAAAGGGGGATATTTACAGGGGATTGTAGTAATGTTCGTGACGCCACCGATGGTTTCTGATCAGGGTGACCAGCGCTGCAGGGTGAATCCTCTGAGGGGTTGTTATTTGGCAGCAAGGTGTTAAGTCTCCCACAGGCGAGACTGGATCCCTCAGGGTAAATGGCAGTGCAGGGGTGCAAGCAATAAGGCAGACACACACAAGTCAGTCTTTTTCCATACCTTTACTGGTGGTATTTGCAGGCATGTCCCGGGAAGCTGCTCAGGGTGGAGGATGCACATCCAGGTAATCACTGAGTAGGTTTAAGGCCTCCTTACTTCTTAATGTGTGAGTTTCCAACCTGCATGAAGCTAAGTTCAACTCTGTATAGAACAGCTACGCCCGGCCGACATTGTGGTGGAGCCTTCTTTTGGCAAGAACTGAGTCTATATGCTGATCAGGCCCGACTCCTGTTCTCCCTGACCCCGGTTACGTATCAGCACTAAAGGGCCCCTCTGCGACTTGAAGTCCAGCAGGGATTCCGGTTTTCTCCCACTAGCCGTGAAGGTTCTAGCAAGCTTCGGACCCGGTGTCCGGTTGTGCAGAGTGGAGGCAGCTATCGTTGCTGTATCGCCTCGGTCACTCTTTCCCTTTTGTCACCACTCGCCCGTCACCCTACTCTCACCCTTAACATAAGCACGGGTAACAGTAGGTGTAGTCAAGTCATCAGCGTCCTTCCTTCCACAGCTCACTGACCGTTTCTCAGTCGACTCGATGTTATGATAACTGTAGTCCCCTTCATTCTTCTCCTTCATAGACTCTGTCCAGAGCAGCTCTCAGGACCTTCCGTCAGACTGAATTCACGCTCGCTCCGAGAGTCACTTTCCACATTCATTGGGAACTAACAGTCAGACTGTTCTGAGGTAACAGCTTGTCTTCCTTCCTCTGTCTCATCTGACAGGAATCACCATCATCTGAACTCACACTGGCTCAGACTAAGCTCTGACTAGAATGTCCAAACACAAACTCCCAAAGCTCTGGAATCTGTGAGCTCTGACAGGAATCCTCTCACTCTTGTGTTCTGAGGAGATCTCATCTGTCTGAGGTACAACCAACAACTAGCATGACTGTCTGGCTAGAATGCCTACTGCTGCGTCTCTCCACACCCCTATATACCTGAATCTAAAGGGCTCCCTCTGCTGGCTCCTGGGAAGTGTGGATGTGAATGAATATCAGGTGTTTGTGATTTACCTTTCTGTGCATTCTCCAGGGAACATGTGTACCAAGCACAGCTGGGCCACACATCATCTTGCTACCTTAATGCACAGGCTGGATATTTGAGCAACACAGGCGTTTTTTTGTCACATGCAGTATCTTGCCAGAAATTTCTGCAGCTCCTTTAATGTTGCTGTAGGCCTCTTGTCAGTCTCAATATTCCTCAATATTTGAGGAACGTCCAGTTCTAGATGATGTCACTGTTGGACCAAATTTAAGGCACTGAAAATTTTTATGTACTTTTTTTATGATTGCAACTAATAGAATTTCAAGAAAATCCTACTAGAACAACTAAACTCATATATGGGGTTAATCAGAATCACTTTATCCACTTCATGACCTTGTGATTTTCCGTTTTTGCTCTTTCGTTCTTTCCTTCCCTTGTTTGAAAAGCCATAACATTTTTATTTTTCCATCTCCATAGCCGTATGAGGGCTTGTTGCTTGTAGGATGAGTTGTACTTTTGAATGACACCATCCATTGTATTATGTGATGCAATGGAAAGCGGTAAAAAAATTCCAAGTGCATTGAAATTGCAAAAAAGTGCACGTTCACTGCCAAAAAACTTATTTCTAGCTTTTGAATTTTTTTTGTTATGCTGTTTACCAATCAGATTAATTTATTTTTATTTTGATAGCTCTGACTTTTACAAAGCAGCAATACCAAATTTGTACATTTTTGGGAAGTTTAATTTTTAATGGGGCAAAAGGGGGTGATATAACATGCTATGCATGCAGCTTGTAGGCACATGTTCACACTGGCCACTAAACATAAAAAAACTAAGATAAAAACAAAATGAACAAATACCCTGCCGAAAATCAATAAACAACAATAGTGCATGAAAATAATATAGGGTCCTTAGTTAACATAATTTTGATCAGAGAAACATAAAAGCCATTCCACCATGTCAAGGTGGTCCTATTCGGGGTGGTCCTATCCTCTAGTATTAATATACTTTTCTGTAGCTGCTATTGAAGGGAGAAGGGCCCTAAGAGCACTTCTTGCACAGGGGTCCTTTGTTTTCAGTTTCTTCCCCTGTATTGAAGTCATTCTCTGGCTCAGATGGACATGAAGACCATCAACACCTGAATAAGAGATAAACAGCAGTAGTACTCAGCAGTGGTCACTAGACAATCATTGCAGGTGCTGCGTGTCAAATCTGCACCCATCTCATATTGATGACATATGCTAAGGATAGGTCTTCAATTTGCCAGTCCCAGACAATCCCTTTAAGAAATGGACAATTATTCATACCCATGAATACACTGTGAGTATTACCTTATAGCTGAACCAATACTTTCTGTTCCTTTTCTTTCTGTGGGTGGTCTGTGTCAAATTTCTAGTGTCAGCGCTTTCTACAATGTATTAAGTATATTTTTTACACTTGCCAGATTATTAGTCACAGAGGCCTGTTCTGTTCTGAAAATTTGTCTTAGTGCTGAAAAAGAGATCTTTTCTTCCATGAATCTGCAACCAAGGCAAAGTAGCTAAGCTTCCTTCTGGCTGGAAAAATCTTATTGTGGATTTTGACTATCCTGACACTTAAAATGTCCCTAATCATTGTGCCATTCAGCTCCTATTAATAAGACAGAATAATGCTTGTGGCCCCCAAAGATACTGAAGATATATTACCTGCTTGCAGTGTAAAGTCCCATCATGGCTGCTGTAAATAAATATATTATATGCAGGTTAGGGTTTATATGATATGTTTTAATAATACAGTTTAGTGTCCACTTTTTTGCACTATCTACTTACAAGTGAAATGGAGACCCACTCTGTAAGTCAGTTGGATGTGGCACAACCAATCCCGAATGCGCCTGTCTGTGATAACACCTCCTGCCGTGCTAAACAGACGTTCCGACAGTAAATTTCCTTAGGGAATGCCAGTACCTCCAAGGCGTAAAGAGCAAGCTCAGGCCATGTGTCCAATTTGAAGATGCAGATGTTAAATGGGCCAGACCTTATCAATCAGTATGTGGAGACACAGCAGAAAGCTGCAGCAGTTGGCATCTGTGTTTCATCATCATCACAGATGTACTGCGGTGGTCCGCTGACAGTTTGCACTACACCTCTCAGGTACTCATCCTCAAACAGAACAAGTGGTTGGGTATCAGTGCACTCAATCTCTTCAACTTGTAGGGCAGGGCTAGGTGGATGGTCTACACAGCCACAGCCAGCAGAGTCATCAAAAACCAGAAGTCAATGCTGCATGACCTGGGGCTTAGACTGCTTGACTGATTTGCAAAGCGGTGAGGTGCAAGACAGATGCCCATGGACCACAGGTGAAAAATCTGCACTTTCAGCAGGGGACTGGGTGGAAGGCAAAGCAAAGGATCTGAAGACACTCTCACACAACAAATCCAAAACCACCTCTACTTGTTCTGGCCTCACCATTCGTCAAGCAGTACTCATGCCTACGAAATTACACAGACCGTCCTGTTACCTGTATGCACGAGAGCAGGGTGTTTCATTTGGGCGCGTAGCAGGCACAGATCAACCACACCCTCTCTGCAGAAGCTACACCACCACCAGCAGCAACACAGCTACGTCCCCTATTTGATGTTCTCATTGTTTTTAAACCTGAAAAGGGCAGAGCATTACACGACCTGTATACAGAGAGACAGTGGCCAGCAGATTATTACACTGCCTGTTTTAAGAGTACCCCCCAAAAATAAAAAAGAAACACAAAACCAGTTAGTTACCTCCTTCTCCTACGCCTCTTCCACCTACATCTCCACCTCAACCTCCTCCTCCATTTGAACCACCGCCTCCTGGTTCTTGAGTGTTATTTATTTATTTTTTAAATTCTATTTTCTTCTAAGTCAGTTCCCTAGCAAAAACAAAAAAAATCCCACAAAACCAGTGTTGGATACCTCCTCCCCTGCTTCTTCCACCTACACTGCCATGTCCACCTCCTCAATCTCCACCTCCAGTTGGACCTCCACCTCCTGGTTCAAGATTATGATTTATTTATTTTTTGTTTGGGGTTATTTTAAGTCATTTTCCTATCCACATTTGTTTGAAGGGCAATTGTCCTGCTTTTACCCCATATAGCTTTCTTTTGCAGCCCCCTTGCCCTGACTATGACCATTTTACAGCCATTTTAAAGCATCGAAGTTTGGGTGTCCATTGACTTCTATTGGGTTTGGATCCAGGGTGAAGATCCAGGTCAAATTCGAACCTGAACCGAACTTTTTACTGTATATTCATCGAACCTGCTATATGCGAACATCCACGGGTCCACACATCCTTAATAGACAAATTAGTGAAAAATGGAAACAAAATTTACAACACATCTCCATTTATTAATTATTGAGAATCAGTGCCATTCACAGAAATCCCCACACTTCCATGCTTTGGCGAATGTCCTGCTTTGCTGAATGCACTTGGGCAGATCATCAAGATCCTCTGCTGGCAGCTCTGTTTGCAAATGGTGACCAATGATATCTCAGATGTGCTCGATAGGTGAGACTGCAGGTCATGGAAGCACATTTAGTCCATGCAGGCTGCTGAAAGTAGAATGAGAAAATTGCAATACTTTTGTTATTTTAAGCATAGTGATATGGAAAGTTGAAGAAACACAATCAAATAAAAAATAAAAAATAAATAAAAATAAAATCAAATAAAAAATAACATTTATTTAAAAATCTGATTTAAATGACCACTGAAATGAAATGAAACATTTCCTTCAACTACTGCTGATGGAATGAATGGCCATATTTGGCTTCCCACAAAAACAACCCCCTTATTAAATAAAAACTGATTTTGCTGGGGCTTAGAGAATTAAGATTTCCAGTGATCAGCTGATCACAAGCTTCTTCGTGAAGCAGTCTCTTTAACCCCTTCATGACCTGTGACACAGCGTATGTGTCATGAAAGGATCGCGTTCCTGCGGGTCGGGTGACCGGGGTCACTGAAAGGTCACGCAACACGCAGGCACAAGACCCTTTGTGCTTCACCACAGGGGGGTTGGCTTAACCCCTACGTGGCTACGATCGCTCTGATTGGCTGTTAAAAGAGAAACAGTGCTCCCTTTATTCCGAGCCCCGACGTGTGCCCAAACAGTGGTTTACCCCCACATATGGGGTATCAGCGTACTCAGTAAAAATTGCACAACAGTTTTGGGGGTCTAATTTCTCCTGATACTCTTGGAAAAAAAAATTGGGGACTAAAAAAATTATTTTTGTGGAAAAAAAATGATTTTTTATTTTCACAGCTCTGCGTTATAAACTTCTGTGAAGAACTTGGAGATTCAAAGTGCTCACCACACATCTAGAGGAGTTCCTTGGGGGATCTAGTTTCCAAAATGTGGTCACTTGGGGGGTTTCTACTGTTTAGGCACATCATAGGCTCTGCAAACGTAACATGACGCCCGCAGACCATTCCATCAAGTCGGCATTTCAAAACGTCACTACTTCCCTTCCGAGCCCCGACATGTGCCCATACAGTAGTTTTCTCCCACATATGGGATATCAGCGTACTCAGGACAAATTGGACAACAACTTTTGGGGTCCAATTTCTCCTGTTATCGTTGTGAAAATAAAAAATTGTGGGTTAAAAAAAACAGTTTTTGAGGAAAAAAAATGATTTTTTGTTTTTACAGCTCTGCATTATAAACTTCTGTGAAGCACGTGGGGGTTCAAGGTGCTCACCACACATCTGAATAAGTTCCTTGGGGGGTCTAGTTTACAAAATGGGGTCACTTGTGGTTGGTTTATACTGTTTGGGCACATCAGGGGTTCTGCAAACGTAACAAGATGCCCGCAGACCATTCCATCAAGTCGGCATTTCAAAGCGTCACTACATCCCTTCCGAGCCCCAAAGTGTGCCCTAACAGTGATTCCCCCCACATATGGGGTACCAGTGTACTTAGGACAAACTACAACAACTTTTGGGGTCCAATTTCTCCTGTAACCATTGTGAAAATAAAAAATTGCGGGTTAAAAATTCAGTTTTTGAGGAAAAAATGATTTTTTATTTTTACGGCTCTGCATTATAAACTTCTGTGAAGCACGTGAGGGTTCAAGGTGCTCACCACACATCTGGATAAGTTCCTTGGGGGTCTAGTTTACAAAATGGGGTCACTTGTGGGGGGTTTCTACTGTTTAGGCACATCAGGGGCTCTGCAAACGTAACAAGATGCCCGCAGACCATTCCATCAAGTCGGCATTTCAAAGCGTCACTACATCCCTTCCGAGCACTGACGTGTGCCCAAACAGTGGTTACCCCCCACGTACTCAGGACAAACTGTACAACAACTTTTGGGGTCCATTTTCTCCTGTAACAATTGTGAAAATAAAAATAGGGGCTAAAAAATGATTTTTTTGAGAAAAAAATGATTTTTTATTTTCAGGGCTGTGCGTTATAAACTTCTGTATAGCACCTGGGGGTTCAAAGTGCTCACTGTGCATCTAAATAAGTTCCTTAGGGGGTCTTGTTTCCAAAATGGGGTCACTTGGGGGGGTTTCTACTGTTTAGGCACATCATAGGCTCTGCAAACGTAACATGACGCCCGCAGACCATTCCATCAAGTCGGCATTTCAAAACGTCACTACTTCCCTTCCGAGCCCCGACATGTGCCCATACAGTAGTTTTCTCCCACATATGGGATATCAGCGTACTCAGGACAAATTGGACAACAACTTTTGGGGTCCAATTTCTCCTGTTATCGTTGTGAAAATAAAAAATTGTGGGTTAAAAAAAACAGTTTTTGAGGAAAAAAAATGATTTTTTGTTTTTACAGCTCTGCATTATAAACTTCTGTGAAGCACGTGGGGGTTCAAGGTGCTCACCACACATCTGAATAAGTTCCTTGGGGGGTCTAGTTTACAAAATGGGGTCACTTGTGGTTGGTTTATACTGTTTGGGCACATCAGGGGTTCTGCAAACGTAACAAGATGCCCGCAGACCATTCCATCAAGTCGGCATTTCAAAGCGTCACTACATCCCTTCCGAGCCCCAAAGTGTGCCCTAACAGTGATTCCCCCCACATATGGGGTACCAGTGTACTTAGGACAAACTACAACAACTTTTGGGGTCCAATTTCTCCTGTAACCATTGTGAAAATAAAAAATTGCGGGTTAAAAATTCAGTTTTTGAGGAAAAAATGATTTTTTATTTTTACGGCTCTGCATTATAAACTTCTGTGAAGCACGTGAGGGTTCAAGGTGCTCACCACACATCTGGATAAGTTCCTTGGGGGTCTAGTTTACAAAATGGGGTCACTTGTGGGGGGTTTCTACTGTTTAGGCACATCAGGGGCTCTGCAAACGTAACAAGATGCCCGCAGACCATTCCATCAAGTCGGCATTTCAAAGCGTCACTACATCCCTTCCGAGCACTGACGTGTGCCCAAACAGTGGTTACCCCCCACGTACTCAGGACAAACTGTACAACAACTTTTGGGGTCCATTTTCTCCTGTAACAATTGTGAAAATAAAAAATAGGGGCTAAAAAAATGATTTTTTGAGAAAAAAATGATTTTTTATTTTCAGGGCTGTGCGTTATAAACTTCTGTATAGCACCTGGGGGTTCAAAGTGCTCACTGTGCATCTAAATAAGTTCCTTAGGGGGTCTTGTTTCCAAAATGGGGTCACTTGGGGGGTTTCTACTGTTTAGGCACATCATAGGCTCTGCAAACGTAACATGACGCCCGCAGACCATTCCATCAAGTCGGCATTTCAAAACGTCACTACTTCCCTTCCGAGCCCCGACATGTGCCCATACAGTAGTTTTCTCCCACATATGGGATATCAGCGTACTCAGGACAAATTGGACAACAACTTTTGGGGTCCAATTTCTCCTGTTATCGTTGTGAAAATAAAAAATTGTGGGTTAAAAAAAACAGTTTTTGAGGAAAAAAAATGATTTTTTGTTTTTACAGCTCTGCATTATAAACTTCTGTGAAGCACGTGGGGGTTCAAGGTGCTCACCACACATCTGAATAAGTTCCTTGGGGGGTCTAGTTTACAAAATGGGGTCACTTGTGGTTGGTTTATACTGTTTGGGCACATCAGGGGTTCTGCAAACGTAACAAGATGCCCGCAGACCATTCCATCAAGTCGGCATTTCAAAGCGTCACTACATCCCTTCCGAGCCCCAAAGTGTGCCCTAACAGTGATTCCCCCCACATATGGGGTACCAGTGTACTTAGGACAAACTACAACAACTTTTGGGGTCCAATTTCTCCTGTAACCATTGTGAAAATAAAAAATTGCGGGTTAAAAATTCAGTTTTTGAGGAAAAAATGATTTTTTATTTTTACGGCTCTGCATTATAAACTTCTGTGAAGCACGTGAGGGTTCAAGGTGCTCACCACACATCTGGATAAGTTCCTTGGGGGGTCTAGTTTACAAAATGGGGTCACTTGTGGGGGGTTTCTACTGTTTAGGCACATCAGGGGCTCTGCAAACGTAACAAGATGCCCGCAGACCATTCCATCAAGTCGGCATTTCAAAGCGTCACTACATCCCTTCCGAGCACTGACGTGTGCCCAAACAGTGGTTACCCCCCACGTACTCAGGACAAACTGTACAACAACTTTTGGGGTCCATTTTCTCCTGTAACAATTGTGAAAATAAAAAATAGGGGCTAAAAAAATGATTTTTTGAGAAAAAAATGATTTTTTATTTTCAGGGCTGTGCGTTATAAACTTCTGTATAGCACCTGGGGGTTCAAAGTGCTCACTGTGCATCTAAATAAGTTCCTTAGGGGGTCTTGTTTCCAAAATGGGGTCATTTGTGGGGGAGCTCCAAAGTTTAGGCACACAAGGGTTCTCCAAACACGACATGGTGTCCGCTAACGATTGGAGCTAATTTTACATTAAAGTCAAATGGCGCTCTTTCCCTTCTGAGCCCTTCTGTGCACCCAAACAGTGGTTCCCCCCTCATATGGGACACCAGCGTACTCAGGAAAAACTGGACAACAACTTTTGGTGTCCAATTTATCCTGTTACCCTTGGGAAAATAAAAAAATAGGCTAAAAAATCATTTTTGAGAAACAAAAATGGTTTATTTTCACTGCTCTGCGTTTATAAACTTCTGTGAAGCACTTGGGGGTTCAAAGTGCTCACTACACATCTAGATAAGCTCCTTGGGGGGTCTAGTTTCCAAAATGGGGTCACTTGTGGGGGGTTTCTACTGTTTAGGCACATCAGGGGCTCTGCAAACGCAACATGACGCCCGCAGAACATTCCATCAAGTCTGCATTCCAAAATGGCTCTCCTTCCCTTCTGAGCTCTCCCATGCGCCAAAACAGTGGTTCCCCCCCACATATGGGGTATTGGTGTACTCAGGACAAATTGCACAACAACTTTTGTGGTCCAATTTCTCCTGTTACCCTTGTGAAAATAAAAAATAGCGGGCTAAAAAATCATTTTTGAGGAAAAAAATGATTTTTTTATTTTCACTGCTCTGCGTTATAAACTCCTGTGAAGCACCTGGGGGTTCAGAGTGCTCACAATACATCTAGATAAGTTCCATAAGAGGTCTAGTTTCCAAAATGGTGTCACATGTGAGGTTTTTTTCATTGTTTAGGCACACAGGGGCTCTCCAAACGTGTCATGGTGTCCGCTAATGATTGGAGCTAATTTTCCATTCAAAAAGTCAAATGGCGCTCCTTCCCTTCTGAGCCCTGCTGTGCGCCCAAACAGTGGTTTATGACCACATATGAGGTATCTGTGTACTCAGGAGAAATTGGCCAACAAATTTTAGGATCCATTTTATCCTGTTGCCCATGCAAAAATGAAAAAATTGATGCTAAAATAAAATTTTTGTTGGAAAAATTAAAATGTCCATTTTTTCCTTCCACGTTGCTTTAGTTCCTGAGAAGCATCTGAAGGGTTAATAATCTTCTTGAATGTAGTTTTGAGTAGCTTGAGGGGTGCAGTTTTTATAATGGTGTCACTTTTGGGTATTTTCTACCATATAGACCCCTCAAAGTGTCTTCAAATGTGAGGTGGTCCCTAAAAAAATGGTTTGTAAATTTTGCTGTAAAAATGAGAAATCGCTGGTCAACTTTTAACCCTTATAACTTCCTAAAAAAAAATTTTTGCTTCCAAAATTGTGCTGATGCAAAGAAGACAAGTGGGAAATGTTATTTATTAACTATTTTGTGTCACATAACTCTCTGGTTTAACAGAATAAAAATTCAAAATTTGAAAATTGCGAAATTTTCAAAATTTTTGCCAAATATCCATTTTTTTCACAAATAAATGCAAACATTATCGACCTAAATTTACCACTAACATGAAGTCCAATATGTCACGAAAAAACAATCTCAGAATCGCTAGGATCCGTTGAAGCGTTCCTGAGTTATTACCTCATAAAGGGATACTGGTCAGAATTTCAAAGCTCTGAGTTAAAAAAAAAAATTATTTCAAAATTATTAATTGGATTAAAGTGCCTTTACAAGTAAAATATAGATGAAGCAAGAGACATATACCAAATCCATGACATTAATACAGCAGCTAGTACAAAATTGGCAGCTCCTAAAAGGGCAGTATATGAAATTGTATCTACAAGATTACCAGAGACCAGTTTATGCAATTAATGAATATAACCCTCTATATAATTTTACAACATGTATATATTTTAACCTAAGATAAATCAGGAAAGCAGTCAGTGCAATGTTCAAGCTGGGATCACTTATATAGAATTGGTTATACTTTATATTTCGCTGGATTTACAAGTTCTGTGTTGTAACATTATTCACTCATTCAGATTATTATAACTGTAATATCTGTGTAAATAATTTGAGTAACTTCCTTTTGCTCACAAAATGAGAATTTCTACCTAGATTCCTACTGGTTATAACTATTAAAGAAGACGGAATTTCAATCTATAATGCAAATGAATGCCGACTGTTCATCAATAGCTCAAAGCGGAGCTTAAAGTGTGTCCTCCTCCACAATGGCAATTTATTTGGTGCAGTCCCAGTCAGCTATTCAGTCTCTCTATGTGAAGAATATGGAGACATAAAGAGAGTCCCTGAGCTGTGGAAATAGCGCAAACACAATTGGATCATCTGTGTTGATCTTAAAATAGTATACTTACTTCTTTGTAAGCAACCCAGATACACCAAGTATCCTTGTTTTCTGTACCTGTGGGACAGCAGAGCTTGGGAGCAGCATTGCGTGCAAAGGAATAGGCCTCAAAGATCTGTCCTCAAACCTGGTGATCCAAACATTCTACATGAGTCACTTGTTTTCAGATAGAACATTATATTCCCACCTCTGCACATGAAACTGGGTATCATGAAGCAATTCGTTAAAGCTTTGCCAACTGAAGGAGACTACTTCAAGTACCTTATTTTGGCATGTCCTAGCCTGTAATTTGAAAAAATAAAGGCCAGTGTGTTTCATGGTCCACAGATTCAGCAGCTCATCAAAGATGACATTTAATCGGGCAATGTCAGTGCTCCAAAACAATGCTTGGTTAACATTCAAAGACCTTGTCAAAGACTTTCTTGCAAATACACAAGCAAAAAATTACACCAAAATTGTCCAGAAGCTCTTGGAGAGGTACAAAATGCTTAGTTGCTACATGAGCATTAAGATGCATTTTCTGAATAGCCATCTTACTAACTTCTCTGAAAGCCTTGGTACAGTCAATGATAGCAAGGTGAAGGATTCAACCAAGAGTTGAAGGTCATGGAGGGACGGTATCAGGGTAGATGGGATAACTATAGTTGGAGCATCAGGTGAAATTGTCCACAGATTGAACACTCCAGGAAAAGCTATTAGTAGTATTTTCACCTTAACTGCTACCTAACTTTATTACTTGATCTAAATGAACGAAAATAGAAAATAGTGTTATTGTGAAAGTTGAAAATAAAAGTAGTAACAACTGTGTGCATAGGTGTGCTTTTTGAGATATTTTTTGTTTGACATTTTCTCTATTGCCATGAATCAATATATGATAATATAAAATAGAAGTGTGCATAACTTAGCATTTTCTAAATTCCTGATTGTATAGCTAGGTACAACTTGATTTCATTGGGGATAACCTATTACAGACATATAGGCTGTTTTTTAAATAACTAAACCAAACATGTGCAAACATCTGCAAAGCAGAGATCCTGCATTGTGTGTCCAGATGGCTCAACCATTGATATAAATATGCAAAACATACATCAGGTTCTATAACTCATGTGCATCTGTTCATTACAGATCGTCTTACACTGCTTCTTTCTCAATCCAGCAACTACATCAGTCATTCTCCACTTTACATGCCTCACGTCTGGGACCATCAAGCAATCTTTCTTGGCTGTTTAAATAAAAAAAACTTTGAAACAAATCCAAAGAATTAGCAAGATAGCCGAGGATGTGTTTTTCCTCTCCCTTGGTTATTAGTCAGTATTTTGGATTTATAGCAGAGAATGTAAGGGTAAGTAAATTTACCAGATTTGTAACTCACTATATAGCCTATTCTTATTAGAAATTATGGTGAAATACATTGTGCAGCTTTACTAGAATGCAAAAAGTGGAACTGTGGAACTGACATTTACTAAAATAAATAAATACATAAATAAATATAAAATTACTTGTCAAAATTGAATTTGTAACCCAGAATCATTAAATATTTCTCACCCCATTCTTCTACTGCTCGAGTGCCACCATTCTGGCGGTCATCACTAGGTGTCATGTATAGTGTACAGTTCCTATAGCGTCTTGTGCTTGGTGCGAGGAAAACACAGGAGACATAGGTTGAAATGAAATGACTTGTATTACTTCATACAAGCATGCTGAAAAGTTCACACAGTTTGCAGGAACAGCGACAGGAGACACAGCAGGCCAGAGTAACTTCAAGCACTACAATAACTCTCCAAAGCAGGTTCAGGATCTCTTCTCTGTACCGTAATTCCTCTGCAAACATGGATTCACCAAACAGCAGGTTTCCAGAGTCCAAAAGTGTTCCAAGGTTCCTCAGTAGGGAATAGCTGGAGTACAAGTCCAAGGCTTCCAGGAGTCAGGTCACAGACTGACTGAGGCTTGATTCAGGAGCACTGATTGTTCAGCTGAGGCTGCTTAAGAAGCAAGAGGGAAGAATCAGGGCGGGAACATGAAAACTGGAAACTCCATATTAACTGAGGGCAAGAGCTGCAGAAAGACAGAAAGCAAAATGGGCGACGGAAAACTGAGTTTCAAGGAACATGTCAACAGAGACAAAGAACCTTACACTAGGACAAAAAGTGATGATATCCCATTAGGGAAAAGTGAACATGCTCGGTGATACTCGGTTATCGAGTATCATGGTGTTCGGATGTACTTGTTACTCAGTGAGTATTGGGTGGTGCTCTATGTAAAGCTCGAATCCTCATCCTGCATTTTTCGGCACTTGTTACACAGCCAATAAGCATGCAGGGATTGTCTGAATGTCCTGGGGCCCACTATGTAGCTACATAGAAATAAATATAAGACCACCAATTGTGCGGTAAAAAACACTAATATCAGGGTATAATTTAAGGTAGTACACATCTTAATGATATATCATGGGTTGGGGTAGCCCCCCTGATAGAATATAATGTAGCCTCCCTCACAGAATATAATGTAGCCCCCTTATATAATATAATGTAGCCCCCCTCATAGAATACAGTGTAGTACCTTCATAGAATATAATGTAGCACCCTCATATAATATAATGTAGTCCCCCTCATAGAATATAGTGTAGCACCCTCATAGAGTATAATGCAACCCCTCATAGGGTATAATGTAAGCCCTCCCCATAGAATATAATGCAGCCCCCTAATATAGTATAAAGCAGCCCCCGCAGAGAATATAATGCAGCCCCATAGAGTATAATGCAGCTCCCTCTTAGTGTATAATGCAGCCCCCCATATAATATAATGTAGCCCCCTCATAGGGTATAATGCAACCCCTTCATATGGTATAATGCAGCCCCCATAGAATATAATGTAGCACCCTTATAAAGTACAATGCAGCCCCCCATAGAATATAATGTAGCCCCCTCATAGGGTATAATTCACCCCCCATATAATATAATGTAGCCTCCTCCGGGTATAATGCAGCACCCTCATAGAGTATAATGCAGCCCACTCATAGGGTATAATGCAGCTCCCTCATAGGGTATAATGCAGCCCCCCCATAGAATATAATGTAGCCCCTCATAGAGTATAATTCAGCCCCCTCATATAGTTTGCAGCACCCCATAGAATAGAATGTAGACCCTCAGAGTATAATGCAGGCCCCTCCATAGAAAATAATGTAGCCTCCTCCACAGTATTATGGCCATCAGTACTCACTCACTGATATATACAGGTGCATCTCACAAAATTAGAATATCATCAAAAAGTTAATTTAATTCAGCTCTTCAATACAAAAAGTGATTCTCATATAGAGTTATTACAAAAAGAGTGATCTATTTCAAGTGTTTATTTCTGTTAATGTTAATGATTATTCAAGAAAAAAAGGTAGCACACTGTAGCGCTATAGCTTGCGGACACAAAATATGAAAATATGAAAAATGAATTGCATCACTGCCTTAGAAATATGAAAAATTGAGATGTCTTAGCACATAAAAAGGCCAATTTATGTGTACCTGGGAGCCACGTTAAGGCTCTTCTCATATCCCAGGTCCTAACTATGCCAATCCTCACTTAGAAAAGTCTGTCTGCATGGAAACATATGAATCCTCTCTTCAGACTAAAATCTACATCTCTGTGGAGGGGTAATGAACCTGGTATAATTAAAACACCTGTGACCAACAGGTGGAGTGCTCAGGCAGAAGGTAAATGAATACACATCAAAAAACTGACCGGCACATCCAAACATAGATCCAGTGTGAACAGGTGCTAAAACCTAGAGTCACCAACTCATACACAGTCAAGAAAAAAAGGTAGCACACTGTAGCGCTATAGCTTGCGGACACAAAATATGAAAATATGAAAAATATGAAAAATGAATTGCATCACTGCCTTAGAAATATGAAAAATTGAGAAGTCTTAGCGCATAAAAAGGCCAATTTATGTGTACCTGGGAGCCACGTTAAGGCTCTTCTCGTATCCCAGGTGCTAACTATGCCAATCCTCACTTAGAAAAGTCTGTCTGCATGGGAACATATGAATCCTCTCTTCAGACTAAAATCTACATCTCTGTGGAGCGGTAATGAACCTGGTATAATTAAAACGCCTGTGACCAACAGGTGGAGATGCCACCCTCCTGCTTGCTTCATCACTCCCCAGCATCGCGCTCCTGCACAGGCGCACTTATCTGCCCTGTTGAGGGCTGAGTAAAGTACTGCAGTGCGCAGGCACTGGGCTTCTCTGACCTTTCCCATCGCCTGTGCATTGTAGTACTTTTGGCACATCAGGGGCTCTCCAAACTCGACATGGCGTCTTATCTCAATTTCAGCCAATTTTGCTTTGAAAAGTCAAACGGCGCTCCTTCCCTTCTGAGCTCTGCCATGTGCCCAAACAGTGGTTTACCTGCACATATGGGGTATCAGCATACTCAGGTCAAATTGGACAACAACTTTTGGAGTCCACTTTCTCCTGTTACCCTTGGGAAAATTAAAAATTTGGGCTAAAAGTTCATTTTTTTTGTGGAAAAAAATTATTTTTTATTTTCACGTCTGGGCGTTATAAACTTTAGTGAAACACCTGGTGGTTCAAAGTTCTCACCACACATCTATATAAGTTCCTTGGGGGGTCTAGTTTCCAAAATGGGGTCAATTGTGGGGGTTTCCTCTGTTTAGGCACATCAGGGGCTCTCCAAACGCGAAATGGCGTCCAATCTCCAATCTCAATTCCAGCAAATTTGGGTTGAAAAAGTCAAATGGCGCTCCTTCCCTTTTGAGCTCTGCCATGTACCCAAAGAGTGGTTTACCACAACATATGGGGTGTCAGCATACTCAGGACAAATTGCAAAACAACTTTTGGGGTCCAATTTCACCTGTTACCCTTGGGTAAATAACAAATTGGGGGTGAAAAGATAATTTTTGTGGAAAAAAATGTGATTTTTTAATTTTATGGCTCTACTTTATAAACTTTTGTGAAGCCCTTGGGGGTTCAAAGTGCTCACCACACATCTAGATAAGTTCCTTGGAAGGTCTAGTTTCCAAAATGGTGACAATTGTGGGGGGTTATCCACTGTTTAGGCACATCATGGGCTCTCCAAATGCGACTTGGCATCCAATCTCAATTCCAGCCAATTTTGTGTTGAAAAGCCAAATGGCGCTCCTTCCCTTACGAGCTCTGCTATGCACCCAAACAGTGGTTTACCTGCACATATGGGGTATTAGCGTACTCAGGAGAAATTGCACAAATTGCACAATTGCACTGGTTAAAAAGGACCTTTCACCAGTTTGTGTATGTTAACAAGCCACATCATGGAATACTTACTGCAAAGCTGAATGAAATGTAGTTATTTGTTTTTTAATTTCTCATCTCTGATGCAGAGATATTAAAGGGAACCTGCCACCAGGTTCGTCCCATGTGAGATGAGTTCACTACCTTTCAGCCCTCATATACATATATATGCCCCCAATCCGGTTTGCAACAAAAGAAAAACACCTTTTATTATACTCATCAAGAAGGCGGTTGGGTAGATGGGCGTCACTGTCTTGGTCCAGAGCCTCCCTTTTTCTTGCGATGCCATCCTCCTTTATGTGCTTCAGTGTCCCCGGAATCGCGATCCTGCACAGGTGTACTTCTCTGCCCTGACCAGTGTGGAGTAAAGAACTGCAGCATTGCGCCGGGGCTTTTTGACCTTTTCTGGCACTTGCGCACTGCAGTTCTTTCCTCTGCCCTCAACAGGGCAGAGAAGTAAAACTGCACAAGAGCGTGATTGCGGGAACACTGTGTGGATGGCATGTCAGGACATGTCATCCACACAAAATACAGAAGGAGGATGACATCGCAAAAAGAGTGGAGGTGCTAGACCAAGACAGTGACGCCCATCGAACCCGACCTCCCCGTAGG
The DNA here is from genome assembly GCA_033576555.1 of Oophaga sylvatica. Lineage (NCBI taxonomy): Eukaryota > Metazoa > Chordata > Amphibia > Anura > Dendrobatidae > Oophaga > Oophaga sylvatica. The sequence goes on from JARQOD010000001.1 coordinate 759,793,768, forward strand.
CGAGTATAATAAAAGGTGTTTTTCTTTTGCTGCTGGCTGGATTGGTGGAATATATACAGCATATTAAAATGCTGTATATGAGGCGTGAAAGGTGGTGGTGTTATCTCATATGGGACAAATTTGGTGAGAAATTGCCTTGAACTAGTAATGTTTAGTTAAAATAAGAGGGGCATTAGAAAATTTGTCTCTGGCGGTGTGTTATCTCTCCCCTGCATAACAATGACTAATCATCATCAAGAGTTGTCATGCCATGAGGCGGGGAAGTCAAGGAGTCCAAGGGCAAATGCCAGGTGAGTATGTCAAAGAAAAAAAGGATGAGAACCGAATAGTCAAAGGCGAAGTTCAGGGTCAGGCAGCTAATGTCAGAGTACATCAAAGGCAAAAGGAGCAATACATACAAACAGGCAAAAGGAAAAAGCAAGGTCTGGCAACAAAGATCAAAATATCAGAACAAAGAGCAAACACACCACTGAGCAAGGCTATGACTGGCTCAGTGGTGTGCATCTTAATAGGAAGGTAATCACCCTGAAAAGGTGACACCTGGAGGAAATTCTGCAGGTCCAGCCAAATTGGGCATCTGAGCTGTCACTCACAATACTGACAGTCCAGCATGCCACTGGTCCTATAGGGTGGCTGAGCTGTCACTCCTAGCATCCTTAGGACACCGTGAGTGGTGGAATCATGACAGTGACTAATTTTAACATACTGAAATTGGTGAATGGTCCTTTTTAAAGGAAAATAAAGCCAGGAATTGAGAATAGATACTGGAAGTCTCAGTGCAATTGTGTTTTTTATGATACTGAGAAACATAGAATATATAATCATATTTGCGTGAAAGTAATTTATCAGCTACCTTCATTTGTAATAGGCTAAAAACCATTTAAAAGAAATGACTTTTCTTAGTTCAGTTTAAACCTGCATGGTTTTCACTCCTTCATGGGACGTGATTGTATATTACTATTTATACCTAGATTTATGGAATCTATGTTCCTCTTGAATTACAAATTCCCGCTTGTGTTGGTCATTTTCCTGAACAGTATTATGGCTGTTTGCATATTGAAAGTTCTAATTTATTGTTCCAGGAAGCTAGTTACAGTACCAAGAAAAAAAATATTTTTTATTCTCATGGGAAATGAAACCTGTATTTCTTGGTTCTATATAAAAATCCTATGACAAAGAGCCAAGCTTTGAAGCTGAGATTTAATACACTAGGGGCTTATATGGAAAAGCTGTTTCTTTACAGACATAAAAGAATGCCATACATTCCTCTTCAACCTAACTAAATGTGGCAAAAATAGAAACATAACTGACTAGGAAGCATGGTTATTTTAAAAGGAAACACAATGGATAAAGCGCACATGCACTCTATGGCACAAATTATATACTGCACATACCCCTTCTAATTACTAACTAGTGCATCAAATCAGACATATAGCCATGGATTCCCAATAGACTAGCACCTGAATAATGGGTATTATTGAAGATCTCCCTGACTTCCAGTAATGTGCTGTCATAGGAAATCAGTTTGTCATGTTCTGCCTTGATGAATGTGCCATAGTCAACTCTACATACTACTAAATAAACTAAAAATATGTCAGAAATATAATGTACTAGTCCATAGAAAATTACAGAATAGGCTGCTGAATGCTGAAGTGTCTAGTGTGTGAAAATCCAACTTTTAGATTGTAATGGAAAGTCATGGCTTAGCTTGCTATTAGAAAACCCTTCATTAGAAATGAGAAGTATAGAAAGATATGATGGAAATGACTGTGCATCTATTTGGGAGCCCTAATTTTGCTTAGCACAAATCGGTGGTTTTGTCCACCACTTTTATATTGATGACCTATACCTATACTCAGTATAGATCATCAATACCAGATCGGTGGGGATGCCACACCCAGCACCCAAACCAATCAGAAGCAAAGCGGACGAGCACAGCTTCTCCAACTGCATAGAGGTTGAGGTCGGGTACTACACATCCATCCGTATTCGAATGAATTGGAGTGGACCTGCAATGATCCACTTCCGTCACTATACAGTTGTCAAACCTGTGCTATTCCACTTCGAAACTAATAACATCAAGGCATCACGCGTATCGGAAACAGTTGCATAATAGGGGTGCCGGATGTAAAAAATATACCTATAAAGAGAAAAAACAGACAAACTGAACATTTTGCAGTGATCTCTTAATTTTTGCCAGAGCTGGATATATATATATATATATATATATATACAGTACATATATACAGTACAGACCAAAAGTTTGGACACACCCTCTTATTCAAACATTTTTCTGTATTTTCATGACTATGAAAATTGTACATTCACACTGAAGGCATCAAAACTATAAATTAACACATGTGGAATTATATACTTAACAAAAAAGTGTGAAACAACTGAAAATATGTCTTATATTCTAGCTTCTTCAAAGTAGCCACCTTTTGCTTTGATTACTGCTTTGTACACTCTTGGCATTCTCTTGATGAGCTTCAAGAGGTAGTCACCTGAAATGGTTTTCACTTCACAGGTGTGCCCTGTCAGGTTTAATAAGTGGGATTTCTTGCCTTATAAATGGGGTTGGGACCATCAGTTGTGTTGTGCAGAAGTCTGGTGGATACACAGCTGATAGTCCTACTGAATAGACTGTTAGAATTTGTATTATGACAAGAAAAAAGCAGCTAAGTAAAGGAAAACGAGTGGCCATCATTACTTTAAGAAATGAAGGTCAGTCAGTCCGAAAAATTGGGAAAACTTTGAAAGTGTTCCCAAGTGCAGTTGCAAAAGCCATCAAGCGCTACAAAGAAACTGGCTCACATGAGGACCGCCCCAGGAAAGAAAGACCAAGAGTCACCTCTGCTTCTGAGGATAAGTTTATCCGAGTCACCAGCCTCAGAAATCGCAGGTTAACAGCAGCTCAGATTAGAGACCAGGTCAATGCCACACAGAGTTCTAGCAGCAGACACATCTCTACAACAACTGTTAAGAGGAGACTTTGTGCAGCAGGCCTTTATGGTAAAATAGATGCTAGGAAACCACTGCTAAGGACAGGCAACAAGCAGAAGAGACTTGTTTGGGCTAAAGAACACAAGGAATGAACATTAGACCAGTGGAAATCTGTGCTTTGGTCTGATGAGTCCAAATTTGAGATCTTTGTTTCCATGGTTCCGTGAAGCATGGAGGAGGAGGTGTGATGGTGTGGTGGTGCTTTGCTGGTGACACTGTTGGGGATTTATTCAAAATTGAAGGCATACTGAACCAGCATGGCTACCACAGCATCTTGCAGCTGCATGCTATTCCTTCCGGTTTGCGTTTAGTTGGACCATCATTTATTTTTCAACACGGACAGATGGAAGGGGCAATAACGTATGCTCTGGAGGTGCCACAAATCTCCAGAGCGCCAATCTGGGGAACGAGCTATGTACGGGCATTACTGGGGGTAATTCCAACTGGTAAGTCACTGGGGCGAGAATAGCCAACACCCGATACGGCCCGATCACCCTGGAACTCCAGACTCCAGCAGCACCCTTCCACCGGATGTTTTTGGTGGCCACCCATACATACTCGTTCACACACAGGTCCGGACCTGAACGTTCATTGCCACACACTCGTTTGCCACAAGATGGTGAACTCTTCAAGGAACTGACAACAGAGGCGTCCCCCTGTGTCACCACACTCACACATTTCTCAGAGGAAACCACCACCCTCCCCTGACCCCTCCTCCCAAGAGGGCTCCGACTCACAGGGTTGGCTAGAGGTGAGGGTTGGGACTTGCCCCTACTCCTTGGCAGCACCTCTGCTGCCCACACTGGAGAAAAAGGGGAATGTTGCAGAAAGACGGCAGATATAGTAGCCCCCGGGCAGCAGTCCTCACACGCCTGACCCAGCTGACTACATCCCTGGAATGCCAATCTATGACCGGGTTGTGTTTTGTCAGTCAAGGGAGGCCTAAAACGATGGGTATTGGCATACCCTCCAAGACGTAGCATGACAGGGACTCCTCATGACGAGTCCCTATACGCAGGCGTATATCATGCATGATCTGGATCACACTCCCCTTGCTGAGTGGGACAGAGTCTATGGTCTGGACGCCTAATGGTTTAGCTAGCATCCTACACATCAGACCATTGGTCCGGACAAAGTGAGCATCCACCAAATTGACTCCTGCTCCACTGTCCACAAGCACCGGTATTCCCTTAGATATCCCGCCAATCACCACTCTCGCAGTCAGGGTACACTGAGGGGAAGAAATGGAGGAAATATACACTTCCTGGTCGCCTTCCTCCACACGACCAGGGGGATGCGGCTTCTTAGATGGCACAGGTATTTTGGCATGAGCTGGGCAGCCCCCAATGAAATGACCAGTCTGCCCACAGTAAAAACATGCCCCAAACCACGCTGAACCGCAGGCAACCCAGTTCAGGCACCAACTGCTCCCACCTGCATGGGTTCGTCCGACTGCTCGACTGTGTCCTCCTCCCTAGCAAGGAGAACAGGGGCAGTTTTGGTGTATGCCTCTCCCTGAGGCGTCTATCCACCCAGATGGCAAGGGACATGGCGGCCTCCAATGACCTGGGGGCGGTGTACTGCACCAGAGTATCCTGTAACCTTGGGGACAGACCCTGCACAAAATGACTCCTAAGTGCAGGATGATTCCACTGAGTGTCAGTGGCCCATCTCCTGAACTCTGAGCAGTACTCCTCAACTGGCCGGTCCCCCTGCTTGATTTTACGGAGTCAGGATTCCACCAGGGGGACACCATCAGGATCTCCATACACCAGCTCCAGAGCTGCAAAAAACCCATCCACCGACCCTAAAGATGGTGAACTGGTCGGCAGGGAGAAGGCCCACGATTGGGGATCACCCTTAAGAAGGGAGACAATAATCCCCACACACTGTTCCTCACTCCCTGATGAACGGGGGCGGAGCCTGAAGTACAATTTACAGGCCTCCTGGAAAACCAGAAATTTATCTCTCCCTCCAGAAAACCTGTCAGGGAGAGATATCTTAGGTTCTGGTTGAACCTGCATCTGAGCCGAGGCCCAGAACCCCGCCAACTGCTATAACTGCTGCACCACCTCACCCCGCAGCACCTTAAGCTCATCAGTGAGGGTCTGAAGCAGTTGGGAAAAGGCCTGCACTTGGGCCATGGCTCACCAGAGAAAAAAAGTGTTGGTTGGTGATAATGTCATGCGGCAGTTGTAGAAATACAGGGGACGAGGAACCTGGGCCCCTGAACAGCCCCTAAGGCTAAGGAAGGACCCTGTCTCTCCTTAACTTGGGGGTACACTTGAAGGTAGTGAGGCCCAAGCCACCGACCTGTCCCTGTCTCCTGTTTAGTCCTGAGCTAACCCCACTAACCCCCTTCCCCAGGAGGTGAGACAGGGAATAAAGGAACAACACCAATATAGCAAAAAGGAAAGACATACACCTAGGGGTTAAATAACTAAACAATAAACACTTAGCTTGCTCTGCTGCAAAGCACCGAACAGCAGAGAAAGGCACCAAATCAGGGAAACAGCAGAAGTACCACTGCGCTCAGCAAACTCCTGACTTCAGCTTGGTTAGTCTCCAAAAGGTAGCAATATCACCAACAGTCAGCTGACGCCTCAGGTGACCTTATAAAGGATGGTGGGAGTGGTCACCACCTTCTCCTGACAAGTCAGCAGCAATGTAATTACACCAGCGGCCACCGGGGGAAAAGACTGACATTAACCCCCGATGGCCTGAAAGCAAAAAGGTTTTAATATGCAAAGAGATCTGCCACAGATCCAAAAGTGGATCGTGACGGGTTCATTGTATTGAATGCTGTTTGTGCAATGTGAGGTATATTGGTTGCACGATCAGGAAGATCAAAAAGCAACAAGTAGAGTTGCGGCCAAGCGCTTCACTACCATCCACAACAGTGATTTATCACATTTTAAAATTCTATGGTATATAGAAGGTGCTCTGTCAGTCCAGAAGAGGAAACAGGCAAAAAAACACTTGGCACTAGGGGAGGTTTTTTGATTTTGAAATTAAATATACAGTTTCCTAATGTAATGAACTACTGAAAAGATTTATTGTATGTTTATTAATTCAACTATAACTATATTTCATCTTCATTTGTACCAATTTGCCTGCTATATGACAGTCAATATTTTCCGGCTCGTTTTTTTTTCCTGTCTGCAATCACCAGATAATCCATGGTTAATCAGTGAAGCACGCACCTGTCGTTTCTAAATGCAATTATCATTCCTTTGCACGTGATTGGTATTTACCAGTATATACCATTCTTTTCGGACTATAGGATGCATTGGACGATAAGATGCACCTAGGTTTTAGAGGAGGAAAATAGAAAAGAAATTGCAGGAAGCCAGCGGCTTCGGCAAACAGTGTGCCCGCTATTAAAGAAAATGAATATTCACTGCTCCCCACGCCCATTGTCCCTCCCACCTCTCGGCGCTGGCTTCATTTTCTTTAACAGCGGACTTTTGAATAAATTGCATTTTAACGTTGGATGGTTGTGCCGGATTACTTCCTCCTCCTTATCATTTATTATATATGCTTTTAGATTTGGTTACAATACCTGCAGTGAGGATGCAACTTGCTGCCCATCTTTGGTCATGTCAATTGAGCCTATGGTTGAGTTCACATGTAGCAGATATACAGTATTGCAGACATTTCTGCAACTCTCTCATTCATCTTAATGAGGCTTGCAGAAATCCATATGCTTGCCACCATCAACCCCCTTCAAATATATAGAGTTAATTTTCCAATGCAGGCATTTCTGATGCGTGTGAATCTTATAGTACCTTTATCAGAGATGTGTCTTGTAAGAATCTGTGCATCATGTGTCCATCACGTAACCATCACAGGTTACACAAATTACGCGGCAACATAGGACATACATTACTGCTTGAACTGGAACAATTGTCGTTTAGAAGTCCGGAAACCTGGATGACAATCCCAGAGCATAAAAGAACAATGTTAATAATTAACCAGATTTCCCAGGAACATGTATAAGAGATGACTGGATAGTATTTTCGGAGTCTAATGGAACAACTCACTTAATGTTTACTGGGTATTTTTTTATAATTTGGTTATTTGTATTATGCTTAGCTTTAGAAAGTTATTACTTTATATCACAAATGACATTCCTATCCTAAATTTAACTTGTGTCACGTAAATCATCAATTTCTCACTTAAATTAGCAGTCCCGAGCAAGCTATCTGTGTGACCTAGTCTCATTAGGCCTCACTATTTCACAGCTCTGAAGGATTGTAGCAAAAAAAAAAAATCAATCTTTTCAAACCTCCAGTACAGAGTACATATAATTAGACTGTGAGGTTAGTAGAGAGGAATGACTAACCACAGGGTCATTCATTGACCCCACCAATGAAAGAAGAGAAGAGCAATTAGGTTTCTTGTGTTTGCTCTCATTAGATTGGCTCAGTCGGGATGGTGCGGTAGTAGTTGATATTAAAAGACACAATCTAGCATTTATGTTTAAAAAGTATGTTGTCACATGGTCTTTTTTGTGCAATGACTAGTTAATAATGAGATTGCTTCCTTTACAGGTGTCATTTGTAGTCAGTTGAAAACCACCTTTTTTAAGCAAAATAAATCTTACAGCTGAAAACAGGTGTAATTATGAAACTAAAATTAGAATATCATCAAAAAGTTAATTTATTTCAGTTCTTCAATGCAAAAAGTGAAACTCATATATTATATAGAGTCACTACAAACAGTGATCTATTCCAAGTGTTATTTCTGTTAATATTGATAATTATGGCTTACAGCCAATGAAAACCCAAAAGTTATTATCTCAGTAAATTAGAATACGTTATAACACCAGCTTGAAAAATTATTTTAAAATCCGAAATGTTGGCCTACTGAAATGTATGTTCAGTAAATGCACTCAATACTTGGTCGGGGCTCCTTTTGCATCAATTACTGCATCAATGAGGCGTGGCATGGAGGCGATCAGCCTGTGGCACTGCTGAGGTGTTATGGAAGCCCAGGTTGCTTTGATAGCAGCCTTCAGCTCGTCTATATTGTTGGGTCTGGTGTCTCTCATCTACCTCTTGACAATATCCCATAGATTCTCTATGGGGTTAAGGTCAGGCGAGTTTGCTGGCCAATCAAGCACAGTGATACTGTTGTTTTTAAACCAGGTAGAGGGAAGCATGGAGTGCTCTAAAATTTCCTGGTAGACGACTGCGCTGACTTTGGTCTTGATAAGACGCAGTGGACCTACACCAGCAGAGGACATGGCTCCCCAAACCATCACTGATTGTGGAAACTTCACACTAGACCTCAAGCAGCTTTGATTGTGTGCCTCTCCACTCTTCCTCCAGACCCTGGGACCTTGATTTCTAAATGAAATGCAAACTTTAATTTCATGTAAAAACACCTTGGACCACTGAGCAACAGTCCAGTTCTTTTTCTCCTTGGCTCAGGTAAGATGCTTCTGGCGTTGTCTATTGGTTATGAGTGGCTTGACACAAGGAATGTGACACTTGTAGCCCATGTCCTGGATATGTCTGTGTGTGGTGGCTCTTGAAGCAATGACTCCAGCAGCAGTACACTGCTTGTGAATCTCCTCCAAATTTTTAAATGGCCTTTTCTTAACAATCCTTTCAAAGCTGCGGTTATCCCAGTTGCTTGTGCGCCTTTTTCTACCACACTTTTTCCTTCCACTCAACTTTCTATTAATATGCTTGGATACAGCACTCTGTGAACAGCCAGTTTCTTAAGCAATGACTTTTTGTGGCTTACCCTCCTTGTGGAGTGTGTCAATGACTGCCTTCTGGACATTTTTCAAGTCAGCAGTCTTCCCCATGATTGTGGAGCCTACTGAAACACACTACGGGACCTTTTTAAATACTTAGGAAGCCTTTGCAGGTGTTTTATTTAATTCTTCTAATTTACTGGATAAAGCCACAGGCAACATGAATCAGAGCCTGTCTACATAATTACAACCAGGTATGGTTTTTCTCTGAAAAGACTAATAGACGTTTCAGTAAAACACAGTTCAATGATCTGGTTGGGGACACTAGGTGGAGACGTGACTAGTCCAGTGCAGTCCAAGGCCAACTTCTTTCCCCAACCGCTCTAGTTAATTGACAGGTCGCTCTAGATGTATACACATGGGATAGACCAGCCGGTGGCTTGGGCAGCATGAATCGACTGACAGGTACCCTTTAAAGCTTCACTGATTGGTGGCTTTATGATGAAGAAGATACCAAACCCTTCCCTCACAACAGTAATCAACTTTTATCTCTGCGTTTACCATATCTAAAAACACATTTTTTTGTAAGTGAAATGCAGAAGTACTTGTGAAGAAATATGCTTCAGCTATATCCAATAACAAATGATAAAACTCAGTACTATAGCCATATGAGGCCAGGCATTCCCATTGTCCAATAAACCCTACATTCCGTTCCTCAACCAGTACATATCTGGTCCTCAATCAGTGCACATCAGATCCTCAACTAGTGCACATGTTTAAAGAAACACTCCCATCAAAAGTTTTTGTCCTCTTAATAAACAGTATTGCAATCGTCATATTATATAGTCATGTGTACTTACAATCACTCTTCTCGCCTTTCTATCCAGTTAATTCTTCTCTTTTCTTTGCTCTATGTAGAAATAGGAAGTTTCCTGTCCCTGCATTTATCACTCCCCTTTTCAACTCCTGACCCAGCTGCTCCGCACCTCCCCCTGTCATTGACACTTTCAGTGACTTATGACCCATACAAGGAAAACTGACCTCCTGTTTCTACATAGAGCTTAGAAGGATTCAGCTAGTCAGTTTATAATCACATGATGTTATAAACCTAATGAAAAACTGTAGAATTAATTGAGTAGAAGAGCAAAATGAGCAATTGTAAGTACACAGTGCTATATAGTATAATGACTGCAATATATTAAGAGGATAAAAACTTTGATGGGATTCATTCTTTAAATAAGCAGTTTGCAGGCCCACTTTACCCACTGCTTTAATCATGTGTCAACATAAGAAAAGGACAGAATTGGAAGCAAAACTGCTGGGACTTGGGATGAATCAGCTTCCTAAGTATAGGCACACCAGCCTAATATAATTTTATTAGTAAAGCTGTTTAAAGCTGAAGTATATTATTTTTTTTTATCGAAAAACTGTTTAATATGGCATATGGACAGGGGTGGTTGTTGTGAGATGACTCTTAAGAAATCCATTTTGTTCTGCTGACTTCTAAACTACATTCCCACAATGAGCTTTTGGTGAGTTTTTGATGTTGCAGATTTTCTGCACTATTTTTGAACATATTAAGTAAATTAGGTTACTTGCGTTTGTTTTCACAGCACTTTTAAATACGGTTTGTTACATGTGTATTTGACGCTGTGGTTTTTGTCTCCTTTTGATGTGTAATGTTTTAAATAAAGTTGCTTTTGTTTTTGATACTTCCTGGTATTTGGCTTTGACAAACTTTATGTGCAGATTGCATGCTTTTTAGTGTTTACACTGCGGAGATGTACTAAAAATGAACATTTGTTTTTTACCTTTGAAATTTATGCATCTAATCCAATTCCATGGAAAAAATCTGCTCATAAAACTCAGCGTACCTGCAAGAGAAATTGACATTTTGTGAATTTCAAACACATTGCAGGTCTGTTCGTTGTCTGTTTAAAACAGTTTAATGGGTAGGAAAAGCTTAGAAAGTTATTTATCCGAATTCTCCTCACATGATGTGTCCTTGTGACCTCCCAGAGAAAAAATATTAGGAAATGCTTCACACTGTCAAGGTAAAATATACTTTCCTACTTTATACACACATATATATGCTTACATGTGCTTTGCCACCATTTTGTGTTCTGCATCCATTTTGAAACATAAATTTTCCTTGTCGAGTGAAACCAGATATATCAAATATAACAATGCTTCAGCTAAGATTGCACCAGCATCGACCTACACCCACATCTGTTTCCTTTGAGGAAATGTCAAGACGTCTGGGCCAGACCACATCAAGGAGTGTTACAAGGCTGAACCTTAATATGAAATGTCACACCTTTTGAGTGTTACATAGATGTAGAACTGAGCCCACGCAGCTATATTTCCCTGCAGATACAGCCTGTTAGAACAAGACATAATTGATCAGAGATGGTAGGTGCTAAACATAAACAGTTTGCCCATGATTGCAATTGCAAAGGACAATTATAATATGCCCAATGTCTAATGTCATATGTCCATTTCTATATTCTTATATTTTCATATATATATATATATATATGCTTGTGTGCTCTGAAGACAAGTATTTTCCTCGCCTCGCATGATTCATATCGAAACTTAGTTCAAAGATAGCACCAGTATCCGCCAACATCTGCTCCTGAGACATTGACCCAGATTAACACCTACTTACGACCACAATGACATTTAACCATTGAAGACGACATCAACATCTGTCTGGAGACATGGGCCAATCAGGGCTGGCCGGATATTAGATGAATATAGCTTACCCCACGTGGGTCATCCTGTTTGTTATGTCTATATAATCCCGTGTATGCTAATAAAGACAGGACATTGCTGAGATCGTGCTACTAGTACCATTCTAGAGCGTGCTCTAAGTTTGAACCAGCCTTGTGTCTGACTCATACTTTGATTGGTCGACCCATGCTCATAATCTAATCTGGAGTGACTGGAGGACGAGTGTTTGACGAGACGACCTCGTCAATTGGCGCCACAACGTGGGGCGTGGCCAACGGCTCGCTGCCCGCCAGACCCGTCCAAGGACTTCCGGTGGTGCCCGCGGTGACTGACTTCGAGGACTGCAGCCTCCAGAACACGGTAAGTTGAGATCATATATCCTGTATATGTGTCCCACTTGCCTGTGTCTCAGTCACTGTGAGGTCCTATTGTGATTGTCTATTTGGGTCTGAATGGGTGACCGGTCGAGTGGTGAGACCGTGAGCGATCCTACGCCACGTCCCGAACCAGCACTGTCAGACCGAGTGACGTCGCGTGCCTGCGCGTACTCGTGTGCACCACTTCCTCCTCCTCCGGTCACTGTACTCTGTTCTAGATAGTTGCCTCCCGTGACAGTTTGAAAGTGTCCAAATTTCTAGTATCTTGTAGAGAATTGTGGTAGGGGTGCGCATAATCAAATTCCTCCAAGGGAAAAGGACGAATTGAGTAGGGCTCTTCGTCTGGGAGGTGACAAATAGAGCGGGGACTCTTTATCTGACAAATAGAGCAGGGACTCTTTGTCTAACCTGGGAAGTCTCATTAGGAGAAGCCCAGGTGTCAGCACATAGAGCGGGGACTCTGTGCTGTGAAGAGTGTCACGGCGAACTGTGCTGTAAAGTCACCATCCACAGTTAGGGAAGAGACAGATAGAGCAGGGACTCTTTGTCTTGTCAGTACATAGAGCGGGACTCTGTATTGACGGGTGGTGACCTGCAAGTGACGCCGGTGGTCTGAGTCGCGACAGATCATTACACTCTGTTAACATCATGATGCGCATGTTGAAATCAGAAAAACCCCACAAGTTAGAGGGTGGTGCTTTGGGAGTTGGTGAGATTGTGGAGTCACGGGCAGGCAAGAAGGCTGTCAAAAATGTGAGGAGTTTATAAAAAATGATGGGCCTACCCAGTACAGGGAGGCTTCAGCCTTCAGTGTGGAAAGATTTTGTAAGCCAGAGAAAAGGAATGTTCAGTGATCAGGGACTCCTGCACCAAGCACAAGCACATCTCAGAGTAGCAAATGATTTGAAAGTTTAAGGCTGGAGAGAGGTAGACGGTGCAGGAGGTTCAGAAAATGCTGAGCCTTTGTTTGGATATATAAAATGTTCAGAATGTGACCTTGTTGATGTAATAAAAATGGCCGTCAGCCCCATAATGCCCGTCACTGTACCCAGTGCGCCCCAGCCACCGCCCTATAATGGAGTCGACACCAAATCACCGGAAGGGTGGGTGTGTCGTGTGTGTGGAGAACAGAACCCGCCCTGGGCGGAGTCCTGTCGTGTTTGTGGGGCTCCCCGCCCCTGGCCCCCACTGGGAAATGCCCCTCCCACTACACCCAGCAGCCATCTTGGGACACCCACTTCCTCTAGCAGCCATCTTGGGACACCCACTTCCTCTAGCAGCCATCTTGGCACACCCGTAAATGGTCCCTCCCCTTCCTCCAGCGGCCATCTTGCTGCCCCTGGCAGCCATCTTGAGACACCCGGAAACAGCCAACACCCCAATTCCTCTGGCAGCCATCTTGGGACACCCGGAACCACCCAGTCAGGCCTATATCCCCTCCTGACGCCTTCTGGCACCTACTACCAACCACCCGGACAGCCGGAAAAGATTCTAGTCCCCGTCGCTGAGGCCCCTGTCCCAGGGCTTGGTCCTTCAGCCCCTGCCTCTGTTCCTGATCCGGAACCTACTGCACTACCTCTGTTCCCAGTGGGTGCCCCTCCCAAGATAGGAGAAATTAGGCATCAGGAGCTGTCAGAAATTAATGATAAAGTAGTAAAATTTGTGATTGCTTTGTCTAAAGAATTGACTAACACCCACTCTACAGTGTCTGCTTCTCTCCCAGAATCCACAGGTGACACGGTGCACATCTTCTCGCCTGGTGGCCTTGTGTACGTGAAAAAGTTTGTGAGAAGAGACTGTCTTCAGCCCAGATTCGAGGGTCCCTACACTGTGGTCTTGACCACTCCTACTGCCCTGAAGCTTGAGGGCAAGAACACCTGGATTCACGCCTCCCACTGTAAAAAGGATAAGACTAGTTAGCAGTCATGAAGTTTCTGATATACATATCCTTTTGGGCTGCATCCTGATCTCCAGTAGTGCCAGCATGCCCACCTTCGGGGTTAACTTCTGGGTTAATACTACAACCCCTGTGGTTATCTTTATTCAACTGTGATAGAAATGATTTCAAGGGCACAACATGATTTAGTGCAGGCAAAGAGAGGAGCAAGGATACATGCTGTAGGTACTCGTCCTGCAAACAACAGGGAGGGGAGACGTGTGCCAGGAGGTGGACAGAAGTTGTGCCGCGGGTGCAGGAGACCAGAACACTTCAGGAGAGATTGTAGAAACTGGTAGCAAGGGGTGTTTTAGTTAAAACCTAGCCCCCACCTTCGGCATCTCTGCGGCTAGGTTCCTTATCAGTAGCCTTGACAGTAAAAATTCCAATTTCATCTTCCCCCTTCAACTACCAGATTTAACCCTCTGTGTATTGGCTGGTGCAATATATGTATGTATATATATATATATACATTTTTGTTCCAGATATCTCAGGATGCTGCTTGGTTCACAGTTATTGATTTTGCCAATGTTATTTTATAATATGTTGATGACTTACTGATTTGTGCCCCCTCCAGGAAACAGTGTCGCACTGCAACAATATTACTCATGTTGTTTCTATACCAAGCTGGTTGTAAAGCGTTAAAGGTTAAACTGCAATTTTGTAAATCTTCAGTTATCTTTTTGGGACATTGTATTACACCGGGGCTCGACATCTGACCAGCGCTCGCAAAGAAGCTGCACAGAATTTTCCTATTCCTGTTAATGTTGCCGCTCTTAGGACATTTCTTGGACTGGTTTCTATTGCAGACAGTGGATACATGCTGTGTCAATCCTCATGCAGCCTCTCTGTGACTGTATCACCATTGTGCCTTTTAAACTAACTCCTGAAGGTATAGACTGTTTTTTATTCCCTCAAAAACAGGATTGTGGAAGCTCCAGCGCTAGGAATCCCCAACTATGAACTACCATTCACCCTGTATCTCCATGAACAGCAGGGACACGCGGCAGGAGTATTGACTCAGTTATATGGTGACAATCAAAGGCCAGTAGCCTATTTCAGTGGAAGACTAGATGCAGTGGCTAGAGGTGCCCCGTCCTGTGTACGGGCAGTACATGCTGTAGGGCTATTGTTCCACAAATCGTCAGACATCGTGCTTGATCATCCACTGACAGTACTTACACCTCATGATGTATACACCATACTGAACCAAGTGCAACTGGCACACTTTTCAGCTGCACGTCATCTTCGATTGCAATGTGCACTTTTAATGCCTTCAAATGTTTCTTTGCAGAGATGTACCACACTTAATCCTGCCACATTGTTGCCTCTCTCGGATCTAGGGGGAGGTCAGGTACGGTATTGTACAAAGAAGATCCAAGAGAGGAGATTCCTTATGATTGTGTTCAGCTTATGGCACAGGAAACAGCAGGCCTACCCACAGAGTTTGAAACTGAAAGCTTAATGTTGATTTTGAATCTTTTGTAGATGGATCTCGCCACCAAGATGACTCAGGTACCTTCCACACCAGGTATGCCATCGTCTCCCTGAATGCAGTAATCAAAGCAGAACCAATGCTCCCATATCAGTCGGCCCAGGAGGCTGAATTTAAGGCTCTGACCGAGGCCTGTAAGATAGCTGAAGGTAGAATTGTTAACATCTACACAGATTCTAGATACGCATTCGGTATAGCTCATGATTTTGGTCCAATTTGGAAGTCTAGAGGATTCCTGACGGCAGCAGGACATTCCATTAAAAATGCTGACGCAGTCCAGCAGTTAATTGATGCATTACAATTACAAAAAGAAGTAGCTGTCATAAAAGTTAAAGCACATACCAGATGCACTGATCAGGTGAGTAAAGGAAACGCAATGACCGATGCAGCAGCAAAAACAGTAGACCACTCCAAGGGGTAACGATGCACCAGGTAAGCGCTCCCAAAAATCCCTTTGTGTCGGAGGATGCCTTATCCCAGATGCAGGCTCAGGTGCGCCAGGAGGAAGTAGAAAAGTGGGAAAAAGAAGGTGCATGTCTGAATGCAGCAACTGGGGTATGGGGAAGAGGGATGCGTCGATGCCTTCCAAGGGCGTTGTACCCTGCGGTCGCCCAGATGTTACATGGGCCAACCCACCAGTCCAAAACTGTTGTAATGAGCGTGATGCAGAAGCATTGGGTGGCACCAGGCTTTTCCACCTGTATAGAAGGTTTGATCCAGGGATGCATGGTATGTGCTACACATAATCAGGGAAGGGTAGTCAAGACACCACCCAAACACGCCCCTCGGCCCCTCTATCCTTTCCAGAGACTGCAGATTGATTATATTCAGCTGCCAAAATCAGGATCATGGGAGTACGTGTTGGTGTGTTTTGATTTATTCTCAGGTTGGCCGGGAGGCTTTCCCGATTGCCAAGGCTACGGCTGCGGCGACCGCAAAGAAGCTGCTTGCGGAGGTGGTGTGCAGGTATGGAGTACCAGAGGTGATCGAAAGTGACAGAGGTACACATTTCACAGGTGAAATAATGAATGAAGTTTTGAAAGCTCTGGGAATTCAACAAGTTTTCCACACCCCATATCATCCACAAAGCAGTGGAAAAATAGAAAGACTAAATGGGACATTGAAGTTAAAAAAAAATCCAAAAGTCCATGGCTGAAACAGGGAAATCTTGGCCTGAATGTCTACCATTAGCCCTATATTCAGTAAGGTACACTCCAAATAGGAAAACTGGACTTTCTCCGTATGAAATACTATTTGGCAAAGTGCCTAGTTTAGGATGTTTCTTTCCCAAGCACTGGAAATGAGTGACCATGTATTAAGCTCATATGTAAGGGATTTGCATAAAAGACTCAAGAAAGTACATGATAATGTCTTCAGTTCTCTTCCAGATCCAAACCAGGATCCTGGGAGTCACAGCCTGCAGCCCGGAGACTGGGTAGTCATTAAAAGACACGTGAGAGAGAGTCTGGATCCGAGATTTGACAGACCTTTCCAAGTTCTACTGACGACAAATACCGCAGTCAAGCTACAAGGCAAGGAAACTTGGATCCACGCATCGCCTTGTAAGAAGATCCTTGGAGAGCCTCCAGAAGAGGAATGATGCTACTAATGACATTTGCTTGCATCCTTGCAGTAACGGATGCTTGGAACAGACTTAGCCGTGTAGATGATGATGATAACAGGTTCATTAGACATCACTTAGCTTTAGTGGATGGTGCATGATGAGTAATATTTCAAAGTTTATAGATTTGGCACACCGATTAGTATTACAGTATTCAGCTCTGTGTTGTGTGGTACCCATATATAGGAAAGCTGTAACCAATGCAACTGACCCTTCAGGTATTTTCCTTTATCAAGAAGAGATGTATATGAATGTAGGTGATATGGAACAATATACCCCGCCTGATCCTCTTGGCAAAACCCTCTATGACGCGATACAATCAAAAGAGTTAGTTTAGGGACAGATGGGAGAACTCCATGTGTTAACCAACATAGGGACTCAGCTGCCTGGGGGCGTCCCATAAGGGGCAGTCTCTGAGGTAGCTGGGTGAAGAAATCCACCTCCCCTCTCCCCACACATGGACAGTCTCAAAGGTCACCTCGTCAAGGGAAAATTTAGTGTTTAGGGGGGATTGTCAAGGTAAAATATACTTTCCTACTTTATACACACATATATATGCTTACATGTGCTTTGCCACCATTTTGTGTTCTGCATCCATTTTGAAACATAAATTTTCCTTGTCGAGTGAAACCAGATATATCAAATATAACAATGCTTCAGCTAAGATTGCACCAGAATCGACCTACACCCACATCTGTTTCCTCTGAGGAAATGTCAAGACGTCTGGGCCAGACCACATCAAGGAGTGTTACAAGGCTGAACCTTAATATGAAATGTCACACCTTTTGAGTGTTACATAGATGTAGAACTGAGCCCACACAGCTATATTTCCCTGCAGATACAGCCTGTTAGAACAAGACATAATTGATCAGAGATGGTAGGTGCTAAACATAAACAGTTTGCCCATGATTGCAATTGCAAAGGACAATTATAATATGCCCAATGTCTAATGTCATATGTCCATTTCTATATTCTTATATTTTCATATATATATATATATATATGCTTGTGTGCTCTGAAGACAAGTATTTTCCTCGCCTCGCATGATTCATATCGAAACTTAGTTCAAAGATAGCACCAGTATCCGCCAACATCTGCTCCTGAGACATTGACCCAGATTAACACCTACTTACGACCACAATGACATTTAACCATTGAAGACGACATCAACATCTGTCTGGAGACATGGGCCAATCAGGGCTGGCCGGATATTAGATGAATATAGCTTACCCCACGTGGGTCATCCTGTTTGTTATGTCTATATAATCCCGTGTATGCTAATAAAGACAGGACATTGCTGAGATCGGTGCTACTAGTACCATTCTAGAGCGTGCTCTAAGTTTGAACCAGCCTTGTGTCTGACTCATACTTTGATTGGTCGACTCATGCTCATAATCTAATCTGGAGTGACTGGAGGACGAGTGTTTGACGAGACGACCCCGTCAACACAAGCATTTAACCTTCTGGGTCACTCCCCTCCTGACCTCTAGGCTGGGCCTAAATCCCCTCCCTTGGAGGTTTGAAGATAAATCTCCCAAAACCCAGGAAAGATCATAACTTCTTTCTGGTGGTTCTTGGGCAGCAGTTCTGTCGCCATCGGATCCAATCTGGCCACTGCTAATCATAAAGACGAAGCAAAATTTTGCTACCTAGCTGCTAGTGGCTGTTCTATGTATCTCCCTTCCTGTGCGTGTTAGAATGACTTGAGAACCAGACAGGTGCTTGCCCTGGTCTGAGGCTCTCGGAAATATATATGATGTACAGCTAGGACATGCAGTATTTCCATAACTCCTTTATGAAATCCTAGCTGGCTGAACAAAGGACTCAGGTCGCATGGCTTGGATCCACAGTGGGTCTTCCTGTAGAAGACTGCACATAAGCTAGCTAGGTGGCTAGGTGGGGGTGTAAATCCTTTGTCTGAAGCTGGCCCGGTGTCATGTTACCACAGCATGTGCTGCAGGATTTTTTATAATTCCATTTCCAATAGTATACAGATGATTGACATGGAATTATGTCTCCAATATTCTTCACACTGACTAAAGCTTAAAACTCGGATAATAGGTGTTTTTCTGGCAGTTTTTGATACAGCGTTTTTGAGCAAATAGTGAATAAAAAAGAGAGGAGACGTGTCAGTGTTTTTCTGATTTTTGATCCACGTCTAGCTTTAGCTAAAACTGGCATAAAAATACTATGTGTGATTCCCGGCATTCCTAAAGTCTGGCATGACACCCACGAGAACATTACAAAAGTTGGAGGAGTTTCATATTTTGTTGATTTATTCCAATAGCCCAAATAGTCTCAGGAATACTTCACTCTTCTTTATGTGCAGATAATTTCAAATAAATACATGTAACATATACATATTATATTGCTATACTTTTAGAATTTTGGAAAATATAAAACTGTTGAAAAATTAGTTTTCCTAGAAAGAACTCAGGAAATGTCAGACAGTAACTGAAAAGTATCAAGGCAGCGTAACTGAAAGCCAAGGGTGAGATTAAGCTGTTTTCTAGTTATGAAATGGAGACTTGTTCAGCTGCAATATGATTGATCAGGTGATGGGGTCGTTCTTTATTCTAAACCTGGAGCCATGGCAGGTCCTGAGTGTATTTGTTAAATGGGTTAGTTCCGATTTACAGACGATGGCTATATGCCGGGATGTCTGTGAGTGTGTGAGTTAAAAGGAAAAAAAAAGGAAAGTTTTGGAAAGTGTCACAGCGAATGGGTGTCTAAGAATGATTGTGAGTGTATGTATGGCCGGATGCCAGGGAGGCATTAATTGGGTACTGGTTTGTGAGAGCTGAACTTGGCAGCCAGTATTTAATATGATGAACCTTATTCTCTGCCTGGTATTAAAATGTCTTATATTCTAATTCAGTAAAGTGCCATGTACAAGGCTGAAGTCATGCAGAAAAATAGATGGCTTGACTAGCAAAAAATAACCCCTAGAGATTTCTCATTTTTGCAACAAAGAGATGTGATAACTGAATCAGTAATATATTTCCAAGCATTTGCTTCATGGCTGACTACAGCCTTACATCTGGTTAGAGTTTTTGTCACATAATAATGTAACAATAACCCTCTAAAGGCTTAAAAATATATCATGTTAATTGGATAGATGCCATATTTTATGCATAATTCCCAGGAACTAAGGAAAACTGAAGTATTTGTTCTTGGGTCAAAGCACAATATAGTTTAATGTGCTGGAAAGGAGAACTGCTATGAAAATATTATAATTGCAGTCAGGTGCGCTGACATTCAAACCTTGAGGAAAACAATAGATATCATGAAGAAACCTACGTCCTTCCAGGTATAATCCTATGTTATAAACTTTCATTTATCTCATATTCTTTCCAGATTTAAAAGAGGAAACAGGCAACAAAGAGGCAAGAAAGTAAAAATATACTAAAAACTCAAACTATCTATGAATGGTTCAATCACATGTAAGACTTGTAGCACATATAGAAATTAAGTGGACCCCCATCTGATGTGGCATGCTTCATTAGATGCTGTATTACTGAGCTATTCTCGCCTAGACCCTTGTCTAGGGCAATATTTACCTTCTGATGTAGGGGGGCGCAATTTATTAGAGAAAAATGCCACAATCAATAGCGAGTGCAAGATGGTTGTGAGTAGGTAAGTCTCTTTCATTCCATGAGCACTCTCCATCCCTGATCACTTGATGCTGATGGTTGACTTGGCAAACAATGACGTCCAGGTCTACTACATAGTGAGGCCTTTAAAAATTGTCTAATAGACCTTCTGTCAGTCTAAGGCCGGGTCACACGAGTGTATGCTCTCTCATGCGAGAGAATGGCAGACCCGAACCTTCAGGAGAGGATACATGACATTACCATACATTTTCTATTCCTCTGCTGAAGGGTTAATTGGCGGAAAAGAGCCAATGGTGGTTAGCCGGGATGTCTAGCCAGTCAACTGAACATCACAGGGTTAGATTAAGTTTCTTCCCTGGTGACGTCTGCTGATATTTTACACATTGGGAAATAGTGGGAGCATAGGGATAAAAGATGGCGACACCGAGGAACCATGTCAGTTCATGATGCTGCATTAGCTGGAGCTGTCCCATCCTCCATCCCTAAATTGGTACATCATGGCCTCGGGGTCAATCATTCAGGTAACTGAATGGACAGCAGGTATTTTTGGGTTAACTAGCTTGAGCTTTGGCTAACCCCCCACAAGTGACCCCATTTTGGAAAATGGACCCCCCAAGGAACTTATCTAGATGTGTGGTGAGCAATTTGAACCCCAAAATGCTTCACAGAAGTTTATAACATACAGCCGTAAAAATAAAAAATCTTTTTTAAAAAAAAAAAAAAAATGATTTTTTTCACCCCCAATATTTTATTTTCACAAGGGTAACAGGAGAAATTGGACCCCAAAAGTTGTTGTCCAATTTGTCCTGAGTACGCTGATACCCCATATGTGGGAGAAAACTACTGTATGGGCACACGTCGGGGCTCAGAAGGGAAGTAGTGACGTTTTGGATTGCAGACTTTGATGGAATGGTCTGCGGGCGTCATGTCGCATTTGGAGAGCCCATGATGGACCTAAACAGTGGAAACCCCCCACAAGTGACCCCATTTTGGAAAATAGACTCCACAAGGAACTTATCTTGATGTGTTGTGAGCACTATAAAGCCCCAAGTGCTTCACAGAAGTTTATAACGTACAGCCGTAAAAACAACCTTAACCCTAGTCCCAACCATAACCCTAATCACAAACGTACCCCTACTACACCCCTAACCCTAACCCCAACCCTAACCCTGATCCTAACTTTAGCCCCAACCCTAACCCTAACTTTAGCCGCAACCCTAACCCTAAGGAGAAAATGGAAATAAATACATTATTTTAATTTTATTATTTTTCCCTAACTAAGAGGATTATAAAGGGGGGTTTGATTTACTATTTATAGCGGGTTTTTATGATTGGCAGCTGTCACTCTAAAAGACTCTTTTATTGCAAAAAATAGTTTTTGCATCACCACATTTTGAGAGCTATAATTTTTGGATATTTTGGCCCCCATAGTCATGTGAGGTCTTATTTTTTGCGGTACGAGTTGACGTTTTTATTGGTACCATTTTTGAGCACGTGACACTTTTTGATCGCTTTTTATTTCGATTTTTGGGAGATTAGAATGAACAAAAATCAGCAATACATGAATTTCTTTTGGGGGGGGCGTTTATACCGTTCCACGTGTGGTACAATTGATAAAGCAGTTTTATTCTTAGGGTTAGTACAATTGCGGAGATACCTCATTTATATTTTTTTTATGTTTTGGCGCTTTTATACAATAAAAACAATTTTATATAAAAAATAATTATTTTTGCATCGCTTTATTCTGCGAGCTATAACTTTTTTTTTTTTTTTTTTTCCAGATGTACCATGTTTATTTATATTTGTCATTTTTTTCGCGTGCTATTCCACTTTATGTTCGGCAGTATGATGATAAAGCATTGATTTTTTTGCTTTGATTTTTTTTTTAAGGGGTTCACTAAAGGGGTTAACTAGTGGGACATTTCTGTAGGGCGGGTCGATACGGACGCGGCAATACCAAATATGTGTACTTTTATTATTTTTTTATTTACATGAAGAAATGAATTTATTGGGGAATATTTTTTTTCCTTTATTTTGGAATTTTTTTTTACACTTGTGATTTTCATTTTTTTAACTTTTTACTTTGTCCCAGGGTGGGACATCACTGTATAAAGTGAGATCGCTGGTCTGACAGTGTGCACAGCACTCTGTGAGACCAGCGATCTCACAGGCACTGCTGTAGGCTTCCTCAGCGCCTGCTCTCGGCAGGCACTGAGGAAGCCGCCTCCCTGCAGGACCCCGTGGGCATCTTGGATCCGGGTTCTTGCAGGAAGGAAGGCCTCAGAACAGCGCGATCACATCACGCTGTTCTGAGGGTCTCAGGAAGCACGCAGGGAGCCCCCTCCTTGCGCAATGCTTCCCTGTGCCCCCAGTTCACCGCAATCATGTTTGATCGCGGTGTGCCAGGGGTTAATGTGCCAGGAGCGGTTCGTGACTGCTCCTGGCACATGGTGCCAGGTATCAGCTGTGATAATCAGCTGACACCCGGCCGCGATCGGACGCGCTTTCCGGGAGCGCGTCCGATCGCATGGGACGTACTATCCCATCCATGGTCATACGGACCCAGGTACCACGGACGGGATAGTACGTCAGATGGCAGAAAGGGGTTAAGGGAATATGCTGTATAATGCCATCATCTCGATTATGTAAATGAAACTCAGCTCAAAATTTGTCAGAGTTTGAGCAAAGTGCAATATTAGTTTGATCCGATTCTTTCATGTGATAATCAGAACACAAGTGTGGAGAAAATGGAGAAATTAATATCTCCATCTTCTCCATTGTCTGAGTCTGCGGATGTCGCACTGCACTGATATGAAATCCGAGTGCAGTCTGATGTTTCACACGCAGCCATAGACTTGCATGGGTAAGCGTGACCCAATTCTGGAGCCACTTGCAGGATGCGGTTATTTTCGATCTGTAGAAAAAAAATCATAGATCAGCACTGCCCCAAAGTATGACATTGGTCCGAGTGCTATCTGATAAAACATTGAATAACACTCGGCTGTGTTATACGCTCACGTGAGCGAGCCCTAAAACTGACACGTCTAATGCCATGCAATACATACTGTATATACACCAGTGTACTAGATCAATGGTCAGACAAGTGAAGATTTAAATCCCATAGTTGGACTTAGTTAAAAATTAAAAACAAGTTGAATAAAAATGTAAAAAACCTCACAAAATAAAGTATGAAAAAAATAATTTTCAACACCATATAGTTTTTACATCATACTGACACACAGAAAATGAAATAAAAATAATCAAAGGTCATATACAGTATGCTGTATAAATGGAAAAAATGTCACTGAAAACTAAAAAAGAAAACAAAATTTGCAAATGAAAAAAGCTTTCATATGGCTCTATCGGTGAAAAAATGTGTCGCTATCAGAATGTGGTACAAACTATTTTTTGGTAAAAAATCATTTTCAGTGTACTAAACTATCAAAACATTAAAACTTATATATTGGTATGTGCAGACGGCACCTGGAATCCGACTGAAAGAGCACAGCAAAAGTGCACAATAAAATTAATGCAGTACATAATAATGTCAGAACGATATTGCTGTGCATAAGTTCCTTTTATGTCCTTTCTTTTAACTGCTTCAGGGTTCAGAAACCCTAAAGTGGTTAAAAGAAGTGACACGCTCATTCTTAGGCTGGGATGTCGCCGTTCTCTAGCCGCACTTCAAGAAATGACCGCCAACATTTCCCTAAAGCGGCTTCACCCAGCTGTGACTATGTCTAAATTATGCCATGTGTACCTACCTACTCTAAATGTGGTATCACTCCAATTCTACTGAAACAAATAAGTTGTCTTTAGACTTTTACCACACAGTGAATGGTGTAAAAAAATGAATAAAAACAATTTATGAATTGCTGTTTTTTTCATTCTGCCACACAAAAATCAGTAAAAATGAGTGTTGACAAAAATGTATTGTACCCCAAATTGGTAAAAATGAAGACCTCAACTCCTGCAAAAAAACAAGTCCTCACACAGCTGTCTAGACAGAGAAATAAGAAAGATATATAACTCAGAATATGGTGATGTAAAAACAAATACATTTTTTGTAAAAAAGTGTTTGTGTGCAAAAATGCACACTAAATGCAAAAATGCAAAAAACTGTATAACCCTGGCTTCGCTATAATCATATTGACTCGAAAATAAAGTCATCTTATCACTTCTACTGTATGATGAACAGTGTAAAACATCGTAAAAAAAAAGTTGAAGACAATTATTTGTTCATGTTGTCTCCTAGAAATAGGAATACAAATTTAGAAAATGTTTGTGTAGTCACAACGGTATTAATAAAACACTCAACTCATCCTGAAAAAACAACCCCCTACTCAGATCTGTCATCAGTCAATGAAAAAAAATTCAGTTTTTCTATGATACTAGTAGCTTAGGTAGGTTTAAAATGCTGACTACATCCCAATAGGTTATCCAAGGCCTATAAATATCAATATCCCTAGTGTTGGCGCAGTTGCGGGCTGAAAGGAGGTTTACTTAACATCTTTTGGAACTGTCCAAATCTAGATAATATGTGGAAAGATTTATAGAATCACTCACACAAAAATGATAATTACCTCCAATCTCACACTTCTATTTTAGACATAGAATTCATTCCAAAAAATTTTAGACATATAAGTTGCTGATTTTGTAAGTTTGCCCACTGACAAAGACATGAATAGTCTATAATTTTAACATTGAGAGATAGAATATCATAAATAAAATCCAGAAAATCACATTGTTTAAATTATATAAATGTATTTGCATTTTGCAGTGGGAAATAAGTATTTGATCCCTCTGGCAAGACCTAATGCTTGGTGGCAAAACCCTTGTTGGCAAGCACAGCAGTCAGACATTTTTTGTAGTTAATGATGAGGTTTGCGCACATGTCAGGAGGAATTTTGGTCCACTTCTCTTTGCAGATCATCTCTAAATCATTAAGATGTTGAGGCTGTCGCTTGGCAACTCAGAGCTTCAACTTCCTCCATAAATTTTCTATGGGATTAAGGTCTGGAGACTGGCTAGGCCACTCCTTGACCTTAATGTGCTTCTTTTTGAGCCACTGCTTTGTTGCCTTGGCTGTATGTTTTGGGTCATTGTCTTGCTGGAAGACTCAGCCACGACCCATTTTTAATGTCCTGGCAGAGGGAGGGAGGTTGTCACTCACGATTTTACAGTATATGGCTCCATCCATTCTCCCATTGATGTGGAGAAGTAGTCCTGTGCCCTTAGCAGAGAAACACCCCCAAAACATAATGTTTCCACCTCCATGCTTGACAGTGGGGACCATGTTCTTTGGGTCATAGGCAGCATTTCTCTTCCTCCAAACACGGTGAGTTGAGTTAATGCCAAAGAGCTCAATTTTTGTCTCATCTGACCACAGCACCTTCTACCAATCACTCACAGGATCATCCAGGTGTTCATTGGCAAACTTCAGGAGGGCCTGCACATGTGCCTTCTTGAGCAGGGGGACCTTGCGGGCACTTCAGTATTTTAAACCTTTACAGTATAATGTGTTGCCAATGGTTTTCTTTGTGACTGTGGTCCCAGCTGCCTTGAGATCTTTAACAAGTTCCCCCTGTGTAGTTTTAGGCTGATCTCTCACCTTCCTCATAATCAAGGATACCCCACGAGGTAAGATTTTGCATGGTGCCCCAGATCGATGTCGATTGACAGTCATTTTGTATTCTTCCATTTTCTTACTATTGCACCAACAGTTGTCTCCTTCTCACCCAGCATCTTACTTATGGTTTTGTAGCCCATTCCAGCTTTGTGTAAGTCTGTGATCTTGTCCCTGACATTATTATAAAACTCTTTGGTCTTGCCCATGTTGTAGAGGTTAGAGTCTGACTGATTAATTGAGTCTGTGGACAGGAGTCTTTTATAAAGGTGACTATGTAAGACAGCTGTCTTTAATGCGGGTAACAAGTTGATTAGGAGTGTCTAACTGGTCTGTAGGAGCCAGAACTCTTAATGGTTGGTAGGGCATCAAATACTTATTTCCCACTACAAAATGCAAATAAATTTATACAATTTATACAATGTGATTTTTTGGATTTTATTTTTGATATTCTATCTCTCAATGTTAAAATTAACCTACCCTTAAAATTATAGACTGTTCATGTCTTTGTCAGTGTGCAAACTTACAAAATCAGCAAGGGATCAAATATTTATTTCCCCCACTCTTGAATTGCAACATGGTATCTATCTGTACTTTATTCCAGCCAAATTTACGCTCCCAAAATCAAATAGCGCTGTTTCCTTTCTGAGCTCTGGAATGGGCCAAAACAGTATTTTGTGACCACAAATGAGGTATTTCAATGTTTGGGAAAAGTTACATAGTTAATTGTGGGTCTATTTTCTCAAATTACCACTTATAAAAAAGAAAAATTGAGGGCAAAAACAACATTTTAGTGGAAATGTGTATTTTTTTCTTGTTTCCATTTTGTGTTAATTTCTGTGAAGAACCTGAAGGGTTAACAAACTACTTGAATTTGGATTTGCATATTTTAGAAGTGCAGGGTTTTTTTTTAATTGGGTCTTATTTTGGTGTTTCCTGATATATAGACCCCTGAAAGTCACTTCAAAAGTCAAATGGTCCCTAAAGAAATAGGAATTGTAAATTTTCTTGAAATAAAAAAATACTGCTAAACTTTTGATACAAGAAAGATATATATCTTTGTACTGTATTAGCCAGTAGATAGAAAATATTTAGAATTGAGAGTTCTCAGTGGTTGATACCTTTTAATGGCTAACTGAAAAGATGGTAACAAATTGCAAGCTTTCGAGACTACTCAGGTCTCTTCATCAGGCTCGACTAATACAAAATCTGAAGACTCCCATATTTATGCACAACACAGCACAGAAATAACGCAATAGATAAGACAAGTGACTAGAGGCAGAACTGTCATTATGGGAGATGGATCAACAGTTGTGGCCATAAATATTGGAGCAGTTCATAGATAAGGAGTTTGAAAGTTTTATTGTCCTCTGACTGGGGTCTGGTTCTGTGTTGTGATGCCCCCACAAGGTCTGAGGAGCAAATTCCTTAATTGATGTAAAAAAATATAAATCCATGTGACACATTCATTCCTGCACTGAGTGTGTCAAAGGTTGTCATAAGTTTATACTCGCAGACTTTTCTGTCTGTTTGAGATTTGAAGTTACCTTTCAATACAAGTAATTTCATGTCCATAGTGCTGTGATCAGGCATACAAAAATGTTTGGCCACAGGTAGATCCATTCTCTTTTCTATTATTGTGTGGCGGTGAGAATTCATCCTTGTTCTAAGCTTTTTCCCGGTCTCCCCCACATACAGACCCCAGTTGGAGATTTAGTACAAATAATTAAGTACATTACATTAGATGTGATGCAGCTGAAAGTACCTGGTTTCTTGTAGTCATGATGTGAATTGGGGTTCCTTTTCTTGTCTGTGGTCATTATAAATGGACAGGTTTTACATTTTTTATGGTTGCAAGGAAAGGTTCCTGCAGCTGTTGGAGAGGACAGGGAGCTTCTGACAATGATGCTTCTTAGATTAGGGGGCTGCTTAAAACACAGTAGTGGGGGGTCTGGAAATATGGATTGTAATCTGGCATCTTTTTGTAGAAAAGGTTGTAATTTCCATGCTGCTCCCCTTAGCACCAACAGATTTGGATTGTAGGTGACTACTAGAGGCACCTGCAATTCATCTAGGGGTGCAGTAATCATATTGACACCACATGTGCCTCACAGAATTTTATATCATTGAGTGGTAAAGAAAGAATAAATTACAATTTTACCACTAAAATGTTGTTTTAGCCCCAAGATGGACTTAAAGTCTTCCTTCAACCTAAATAACTATGTTATTATGTTACAAGTTTTTAATTTTTCTAAGGGCTAATAGGAAATTTTTTTACAACAAACTGAGGTCCATTTTTTCCTGAGTGTGCCAATACCCTACATATATTTTTCAGGCACGGTGCAAAACTCAAAAGGCAAGGAGCGCCAGATTTTACAGTTATGGCTTGAAGGTGCCATGACCCACTGGAGAGCCCATGAGGTGCCAACACAGCAGAACTCCCCATAATTAACCCTATTTTACAAACTACACCTCTCAATGAATTCATCTAGGGGTGCAGTGATCATATTGAAACCATGGATGTCACAGAATTTTTTACCATTGGGCAGTGAAGAAAAAATAACTACATTTTTACCACCAAAATTTTATTTTAGCCTCAGATTTTACATTTTCACACAAGAAGTAGATAAAATGGCACCAAAATGTGTTTCCACAATTTCTACTGAACGTCGCTATACCCCATATGTGGCTGTACAGTACTACTTAGCTATATGTAGAGACTCTGGAGGAATGGAGCGCTATTTGCCTCCTGGAGCGCAGATGTTCCTATAACAGTTTGCAGACTCCATATGCAGATCCCATAATTGCAAGAAGAGCAGAATCCCCCCTCAAGTGATCCGATTTTGGAGATTATACCCCTTCGTGAATTTATCTACAGTTGTAGTGGCGATTTTGATTCCATAGGAATTTTCCAGAAACAAGTAACAATTAATGTACGTTGCAGTCACCAGTACGTTATGTCCAGGCTGTTCTTCTGGAGGCATGCACCCGTACGTTAGACAAGCTCTCATTGCTTCAGAAAAGCCAAACATGGATGCTATATGTGGTTTAGGTACACTGTGTGGCTCAAAAGGAAGGGGGCGTTTGAATTTGGGAGCGGAGAATTTGCTGAATTTCTTTTGGAGGGTGAGGAGCCATTTCACTTTTCCAGAGCCTTTGTGCTACCAGTAACGTGGATATGGTATCCCACAAAGTGGCCATTTCTATGGGATACCAAATATATAGTGTGTTTTCATATAAATGCTGTGAATTTTTATGTGGACTGTGCATTTTAAATACATTGTGAGACCTGCTGACAGGCAGCACAAAAAGGGTTAATCTTCTCCTCCCAGGCTTGAACAGGTGACCCAGCTCTGTTTTAATATGCAGAAGGTTCTGGAAAAACGCCTCATGGCAGTCAGCCAATGACTGCAGCTCTACAGTCACATAGAAGGGGAGGAGCCAAGTCCTGGGGGATAGTTTTAAATTTGAAGGGGCAGTTGGTGGTCAGACATCTTGAGAAGAGGAAGCCACTTTTGTAGGTGAAGGAATAACCTACTATCTTCCTGCCGGCTTTGCTTAAAAAGGGGACTGGCACGATAAGGGGAGTTAATAGCCTTCATATGAGAAAGACTACCATTGCACCTCTACGAGGAAGAATTACCTCAGGGCAGAAACAGAGCACAGTGCTGAAGAAGAGATATTCAGACTTAATAAAACCAGAGGTTACTAAATCTGCCTGTCTGCAGGTACACAGCAATCATCAACCGTGAGTGTAATTCTGTACCTCAGTTTACTGCTGTTTGTAAATAATAGTTTGCCCCATTACCTTCAGTAAAAAGACTTCTGTTTCAAATTCTTACGGCTGCTTGTTGTGAATGTGTTAGAAATGAATTCTGAGCAGAAGCTCCCTCTGGTGGTTACAAACAGTACTGAACTATTCAATGAAGATTGTGAAGATTGGCAATCAGGTGTTACAGACTGGTCTTATATAAGGGAGGTTCCCTCCCATCAGGGTTGCCGGTGATCAATTGTTCTTGTCTCAACTTTGGATTCCTGGTTCACTTGGAAGCTAGCTGTGTCTTGCCTGCATCTTCTGCTAACAGATAAGATATTTTCTGCTTTTATTTTTGTGCTTGCTTTTTGCATTTTGTCCTGCACTTCTGTGGAGGTCAGCCAGGTCCCCTCCGGGGGCTTGTGCTCCTCTCAGTTTATCTGAGCCACTGTTATTTGTTCATTTGCTTTTTCCAGTTTTTTCAGTGGCTGCTGCTTAGTTTTGTTACACCAGAGAACTAATTTAGTTGGTAGAGGTCGTGTGATCTCAGGTGTTTTTGCAATTAGTGAGTTGGTATTTTTTTTAGGGTTTTTGGATTGCAGTAAGTGTCCTTCCTATCCTTTTCTTTCTAGGAAGATTGGGCCCCAACGTTTGCTCATACTATTTTCTGTCTGTGTCTGTATTTCCTCTTGTCTAACCGCCATTACATGTTTGGGGGCTTCCTATGTTCTTTGGGGATCTGCTCCCGGGCAGATAGTTTTCCTCTTTCTATCTTTAGGTGTAGTTAGCTTCTCAGGCTGTGACGAGGCGTCTAGGACCAACGTAGGTACGCTCCACGGCTGCCTTTAGTTGTGGTGGTTAGTCAGGGTACTGCAATCCAGTAGATTCCAACCTCTCTGGTGTATTGCCTTTTTTGCCTGCTCTCCTCAGCTACCAAATCATAACAGTATCACCGGCCCAAACTGAAAATTATATGGTACTCACAGAAGGGAAAGATTGTGTAAAAAAAAAAAAGAAAAAAAAAAAAGTTGTCAGAGTTGTCAGAGATTTTTTTTTTTCTTTCCCTCTTTTTCTCTGGGTGCTGAGGATTTTTTTTTCTCTCAATGGAATTTGCACAGTTGTCTGGCCGTGTGGATCAGCTTGCCACTGAAGTTCGTAGTATTGCTACCTATCTTGCAGGTTGCCGGTTGTGGAACCTAGGATCCCCATGCCAGATTTGTTTTTAGGGGATCGAGCTAAATTTCTGAATTTCAAAAATAACTGTAAGTTGTTTTTTGCCTTAAAACCTAAGTCCTCAGGGAACGCAGCACAGCAGGTTCAAATTGTCATCTCTCTCCTGCGCGGCGATCCTCAGGATTGGGCTTTTTCCCTGACACCTGGGGATCCTGTTTTGAGTAATGTTGATGCATTTTTTTTTGGCTCTGGGTTATTGTACGATGAACCTAATGTCACTGATCAAGCTGAAAAAGCCTTGTTGGCATTAAATCAGGGGTTTGAGGACACTGAGTTATACTGTCAGAGATTCCGAAGGTGGGCAGTCCTGACCAAATGGAATGATGATGCTTTGGCAGCCCTTTTTCGGAAGGGTCTGTCAGAGAATGTAAAAGATGTTATGGTGGGTTTCCCTGCTCCCTCTGGTCTCAATGATTCTATGTCATTAGCGATTCAAATTGACAGACGTTTGCGTGAGTGTAGAGGTATGCGTGGAATAGTGTTGCCTTGTGAACCAGCTTCTGAACCCATGCAGTGTGATAGAGTGGCTTCTGGGGCACAGCGTCATGAGTTTCGAAAACGCAATGGGTTATGTTTCTACTGTGGTGACGCCTCTCATGCTATTTCAGTCTGCCCTAAGCGGGGAAGACGTTTTGCACGCTCAGTTGTCTTGGGTAGTGTTCAGACTAAATTTCTGTTGACTTTTACCCTGATTTGCTCCCTGTCCACATTTTCTGCTCAGGCTTTTGTTGATTCGGGAGCAGCTATTAACCTGATGGATTTTGATTTTGCTAAACGTTGAGGGTTGAACCTGATCATCAGGAGAGCTGCAAATTTTTGGTGCTGTATAATCTGCATGACATTATTGTACTAGGTTTCCCTTGGTTACAGTCTCATAATCCTGTTTTGGATTGGAAATCTGTGTCTGTAACCAGTTGGGGCTGCCAATGTGTTAATGCCATCACTCCTGTTTTTTCTGCCTCTCCCCAGGCTCAGGATGTTCCTGACTTTTTGACTGATTTTTCTGATGTGTTTAGCGAAAGTAAATCTGCATCCTTGCCCCCCCATAGGAGTTATGACTGCGCTATTGAATTAGTGCCTGGTAGTAAATTCCCTAAAGGTCGCCTTTTTAACTTGTCTGCACCTGAACATGACGCTATGCGGTCTTATATCAAGGAGTCATTGGAGAAGGGTCATATCAGACCATCCTCTTCACCCTTGGGTGCCGGTTTTTTCTTTGTGGCCAAAAAGGATGGTTCATTAAGGTCGTGTATTGATTATCGTCTCTTGAACAATATCACTGTGAAATATCAATATCCGTTACCCTTGATTTCTGACCTGTTTTCCAGGGTTAAAAGTGCTACTTGGTTTACCAAGCTTGACCTCAGGGGGGCGTATAACCTTATTCGCATTAAGCACGGGGATGAATGGAAGACGGCATTTAATACCCCAGAGGGGCATTTTGAGTACCTAGTGATGCCCTTTGGGCTCACTAATGCTCCTTCCATCTTCCAGTCCTTCATGAATGACATTTTCAGGGATTTTGTGGATAAATTTCTGATTGTTTATTTGGATGATATCTTGATTTTTTCCAATGACTGGGACTCTCATGTGAAACATGTTCGGACTGTGTTCCAGATTTTGAGAGAGAATGCTCTGTATGTGAAGGGATCAAAGTGTCTTTTTGGCGTACAGAGGATCTCATTTCTGGGATTCATTTTGTCCCCATCTGTTATTGAAATGGACCCGGTCAAGGTTCAGGCCATCTGTGATTGGGTCCAACCTACTTCATTAAAGGCTCTTCAGAGATTCTTGGGTTTTGCCAATTTTTATCGTAAATTTATTGGTAATTTCTCTGTTATTGTTAAACCATTGACTGATTTGACCAAGAAGGGTTCTAATGTGGTGAATTGGCCTCCTGAGGCAGTCTCTGCGTTTCAGGAACTTAAGCAGAGATTCACTTCTGCTCCTGTTCTACGGCAGCCTGATGTTTCTCTGCCATTTCAGGTGGAGGTTGATGCCTCTGAAATTGGGGCAGGTGCCGTTTTGTCCCAAAGAGATCCAGAGACCTCTAAAAGTAACCCTTGTGCCTTTTTCTCTCGAAAATTTTCTCCAACTGAACGTAATTATGACGTGGGTAATCGGGAGTTATTGGCCATGAAATGGGCTTTTGAAGAGTGGAGACATTGGCTGGAGGGAGCCAAACATCAGGTGGTGGTCCTCACGGACCATACGAATCTGGTTTATCTGGACTCAGCCAAGCGACTTAATCCTAGACAGGCCAGGTGGGCCTTGTTTTTCACACGTTTTAATTTTGTGGTTTCCTTTCTTAATGGCACTAAGAATGTTAAAGCAGATGCCCTCTCGAGGAGTTTCCTTGCGGACTCTCCTGAGATATCTGATCCTGCTGTTATTTTGAAAGAGGGTGTAGTTCTTTCCACCATCTCGCCCAATTTGAGACTGGCTCTGGAAGGGTGTCAGGAGGATAAACCCGAGCGCTGCCCTATTGGGAAATTGTTTGTCCCAGACCGGTGGAAAAAGAGTGTGATGTCTGAGATTCATTGTTCCGCGTTGGCCGGTCATCCCGGAATTTTTGGTACCAGAGACTTGGTTAGTCGGTCCTTTTGGTGGCCTACTTTGTCTCGTGACATCAGGGAATTTGTGCAGTCCTGCGGGACTTGCTCTCGCTCCAAGCCTTGCTCTCGCTCTAGTGGTTTGTTGATGCCATTGCCTGTGCCCAAGAGACCATGGACCCATATCTCTATGATTTAATTTCCGACCTCCCTGTTTCTCAGAGAATGACCGTTATCTGGGTGATTTGTGATAGGTTTTCCAAAATGATACATCTTGTGCCATTACCTAAGTTGCCTTCCTCCTCCGAATTGGTGCCTTTGTTCCTTCAGCACGTGGTTCGGTTACACGGCATTCCTGAGAACATTGTGTCTGACAGAGGAGTCCAGCTTGTTTCCAGATTTTGGAGGACTTTTTGTTCTAAACTTGGTGTTCAATTGTCTTTCTCCTTGGCTTTTCATCCTCAGACCAATGGACAAACTGAGAGAACAAACCAGACATTGGAGACTTATCTGAGATGCTTTGTGTCTGCTGATCAGGATGACTGGGTCTCTTTTTTGCCTTTGGCTGAGTTTGCTCTTAATAGGGCTAGCTCTGCCACTTTGATGTCTCCATTTTTCTGCAATTTTGGGTTTCACCCTCGATTTTCTTCGGGACAGACGGAGGCTTCTGTCTGTCCAGGTGTTGACTCTGTTGTGGAGCGTATGCAGCAGATTTGGGACCAGGTAGTGGAGAGGTTGTCCGTCTCTCAGGAAAGGGCCCAGCGGTTTGCCAACCGGCATAGGACTGATGGTCCTCGGTTTGAAGTGGGGGACTTGGTCTGGTTGTCCTCAAGAAATATCCCTATGAGAGTTGCATCTCCTAAGTTTAAGCCTAGGTTCATTGAACCTTATAAGATCATGGAGATTCTTAATTCTGTTTCCTTTCGTTTACTTCTTCAAGGGACATTTAAGATCCATAACGTTTTCCACAAGTCCTTATTGAAGAGGTTTGTCGAGCCAGTGGTTCCTATGGCTGCGCCTCCTGACCCTGTTTTGGTTGAGGGCAATCTGGAGTATGTGGTTGAGAAAATATTGGATTCTCGTTTTTCTAGACGGAAACTCCAGTATTTGGTTAAGTGGAGAGGTTATGGTCAGGAGGACAATTCTTGGGTGTTTGCTTCGGACATCCATGCTAGGAGACTGATCCGTGCGTATCACAGAGCTCATCCTGACCGACCTGGTTGCCCAAATGAGGGTTCGGTGACCCCTTCTCAAGGGGGGGTACTGTTGTGAATGTGTTAGAAATGAATTCTGAGCAGGAGCTCCCTCTGGTGGTTACAAACAGTACTGAACTATTCAATGAAGATTGTGAAGATTGGCAATCAGGTGTTACAGACTGGTCTTATATAAGGGAGGTTCCCTCCTATCAGGGTTGCCGGTGATCAATTGTTCTTGTCTCAACTTTGGTTCCTGGTTCACTTGGAAGCTAGCTGTGTCTTGCCTGCATCTTCTGCTAACAGATAAGATATTTTCTGCTTTTATTTTTGCGCTTGCTTTTTGCATTTTGTCCTGCACTTCTGTGGAGGTCAGCCAGGTCCCCTCCGGGGGCTTGTGCTCCTCTCAGTTAATCTGAGCCACTGTTATTTGTTCATTTGCCTTTTCCAGTTTTTTCAGTGGCTGCTGCTTAGTTTTGTTACACCAGAGAACTAATTTAGGTGGTATAGGTCATGTGATCTCAGGTGTTTTTGCAATTAGTAAGTTGGTATTTTTTTAGGGTTTTTTGGATTGCAGTAAGTGTCCTTCCTATCCTTTTCTTTCTAGGAAGATTGGGCCCCAACGTTTGCTCATACTATTTTCTGTCTGTGTCTGTATTTCCTCTTGTCTAACCGCCATTACATGTTTGGGGGCTTCCTATGTTCTTTGGGGATCTGCTCCGGGGCAGATAGTTTTCCTCTTTCTATCTTTAGGTGTAGTTAGCTTCTCAGGCTGTGACGAGGCGTCTAGGACCAACGTAGGTACGCTCCACGGCTGCCTTTAGTTGTGGTGGTTAGTCAGGGTACTGCAATCCAGTAGATTCCAACCTCTCTGGTGTATTGCCTTTTTTGCCTGCTCTCCTCAGCTACCAAATCATAACAGCTGCTTCTGTTTTGAATGTTTTAGAAATGAATTCTGAGCAGAAGCTCCGTCTGGTGGTTACAAACAGTACTGAACCATTCAATGAGGATTAGCAATCAGGAATCACAGACTGGCTGGATATAAGGGAGGTTCCCTCCCATCATGGTTGCCGGTGATCAATTGTTCTTGTCTCAACTTTGTTTCCTGGTTCACTTGAAAGCTTACTGAGTTTTGCCTCTTCTCCTGCTCTCAGATAAGATATTTTCTGTTTTTTGTTTTTGTGCTTACCATTTGCATATTTCTCTGCATTTCTGTGAAGTTAGCCAGGTCCCCCCCCCCGGGGGCTTGGGCTCCTCTCAGTTCCTCTGGAGCCACTGTTATTTGTTCATTTGCCTTTTCCATTTTTTTCTGTGGCTGTGGCTTAGTTTTGTTACACCAGAGAACTAATTTAGGTGGTAGAGGTCGTGTGATCTCAGGTGTTTTTGCAATTAGTAGCGTTGGCATTTTTTAGGTTTTTTTGGATTGCAGTGAGTATCCTTCCTATCCTTTTCTGTCTAGGCAGATTGGGCCCCAGCGTTTGCTCATACTATTTTCTGTTTGTGTCTGTATTTCCTCTTGTCTAACCGCCATTACATGTTTGGGGGCTTCCTATGTTCTTTGGGGATCTGCTCCGGGGCAGATAGCTTTCCTCTTTCTATCTTTAGGTGTGGTTAACCTCTCAGGCTGTGACGAGGCATCTAGGACTAACGTAGGAACGCTCCACGGCTGCCTTTAGTTGTGGTGGTTAGTCAGGGTACTGCAATCCAGTAGATTCCAACCTCTCTGGTGTATTGCCGTTTTTGCCTGCTCTCCTCAGTTACCAAATCATAACATGCTTCCTGACGGGGGCTCAAATGCACCAACTACTACCACCATCATCATCTTCTGCCTAGAGGCAGTTACTGTGCAAACATTGTATTTTGGAGTTTCCTGTGTGTGTTTAATTTGAGAAGGAAAGACTCTTCTCCTGACAGATAGCTTGGCCACCGTAAGATACATCATACCCTGTCAGGAGTACCACCCTCAGCCATACACCATATGAGAATGGAAGCCCCCTATATTTCCATTTACAGATGACAAATGTGAGTTAGTGCTTGCTTTTTTTGTGGATTGAGTTAAAGCTTTTATTAGGAACATTTTACATAACATTTGGGATCACATTTATCCAGCGCTCTACCATCATCACTTACTTTGGGGTTTCCATCTAAATCTCTGAGAGACGTGATTCAGATGAAACCCCCTATGGATCCATTCACTATAATGAGGCAGCAGAGTTACTCTGTACTCCGTCTGGCCTCTGTTCAGCGGTGTCCTTCTTTTCACAAGTGCACAAAACTAATTATTTTTGCATCGCTTTATACTGAGAGCGCTAACTTTTTTATTTTTCCCCTGATGGAGCTGTATGATGATGTTTATATCCATGTTTTTGATCACGTTTTATTCCACTTTTTGAATAATAAAACATTATTTTTTGTCTTTTTTTAGGATGTTTGCCAAAGGAGTTAGTGGGAGCGTTTTATAGGTCGGGTCGTTGCAGACACGGCGATAACAAATATGTGTACATTTATTGTTTATATATTTTTAAAAATATTTATAAATATAAAGATTTTTTAAAAAATATTTCTGCAATTTAAAACATTTTTTTTAAAACTTTTTTAAACTTTTTTACTTTATCCCACTATGGGACTATCATTTTTTGTAGGCTGATTGCTTGTACAGCTTGGGGATGCAACAACATCCCCATGCTGTACAAACTGTCAGCTCTGCACTGAGAGAGAGATTTGCTGATCATGCACTGCGCATCAGGGCAGGCTCCAGGTTTTTATGGGCCCCGGGTGAAAGAGTCTCAGTGGGCCCCCTTAACACAGACCACGATTCATGATGCACAGATACTGCAGAGAAATATAGCACAACGCCAAACACTTCTCTTCCTGCATTACATGATTGATACCTATTGTAAATTGTACAATAGCTCAAAAACCGCCAAATCCTCACAGCGCACAGTACATACTGGACAGTACAGTCCTCCATACAATATTATGGGCACCACATAGTCTCCCGCTCATCACCCATATAACACCCCATGCAGGATGTCACCCCGCCATCCCCCATATAATGCTCCATACAGAATACTGGACCCAATATAATGCTCCATACAGAATACTGGACCACATATAATGCTCAATACAAAATATGGAGCTCTCCTCTACACTGTGCTGCGTTCTGCACTGTTACGGCTTAGGAAAGGGTGCTGTGGAAAGACTCCCCATTATCATCATCATTGCCTGCCCATTATCATCATCATTGCCTCCCCATCATCATCATTGTCTGCCCATCATCATCATCATTGGCTCCCCATCATCATCATCATTGCCTCCCCATCATCATCATCATTGGCTCCCCATCATCATCATCATTGCCTCCCCATCATCATCATTGCCTCCCCATTATCATTGCCCCCCCAGCATCATCATCATTGCCTCCCCATTAATATCATCATCATCATTGCCTTCCCATTATCATTGCCTCCCCATCATCATCATTATCATTGCCTCCCCATTAATATCATCATCATCATTGCCTTCGCATTATCATTGCCTCCCCATCATCATCATCATCATCATCATAATTGCCTCCCCATTATCATCATCATCATCATTGCCTTCCCATTATCATTGCCTCCCCATCATCATCATCGCCTCCCCATCATCATTGCCTCCCCATCATCATTGCCTTCTCACCACCATCACTGCCTCCCCCCCACCATCACACATACAGCACCGCAGCACTCTCTCACATACACACAGGCAGGCAGGCATACACACACCTCACCTGTCCGGCGTCCGCGCCCTCTCTGCCACAGCCGGCCGCTGAATGATGACGTCATTCAGTGGCGCTGCTGTGAGAGAGGAAGCGCCGGCGCAGGCGCCCCCTGGAGCCCGGAGCTGCGGTAGCGGAGGCACGGGGAGAGGTAAGTATTGCGCCGGCGGCTGCTTTTGGTCTGTACTGTATATATATACATTATTTACGAACATATAGCAGAAATAGGTACATCAAAATACACACATTGACAGGGACGGGCTTAAAGGGGTAGGGGGATATAACAGTTTCTGTACCCCCTTACAATCATGCGCAGCAGGGCCGGCGTCAGCACCCGGCATACCCGGGCAAGTGCCGGGGCCCTGAGTAGGCGGGGGGCCCACTCGCCACTTGGCCCCCCCGCTTGCTCAGGGCCCCGGCAGTGTCACCAGCAAAGCACCCCCACACATCACACCACATCCTCCATGCTTCACGGTGGGAACCAGGCATGTAGTATCCATCCATTCACTTTTTCTGCGCATAAAGCAGTAATCAAAGCAAAAGGTGGCTACTTTGAAGAACCTAGACTATAAGACATATTTTCAGTTGTTTCACACTTTTTGTAAAGTGTTTTGTATAATTCCACATGTGTTACTTCATAGTTTTGATGCCTTCAGTGTGATTCTACAATTTTCAAAGTCATGAAAATACAGAAAAATCTTTGAATGAGAAGGTGTGTCCAAACTTTTTGTCTGTACTGTATATAGCGTGTAGGGAAGGCGCAGCACTAAACTAGTTCACTAGATGGGGACATGGTAGTGCATAGTAGTGTACATAGTTAACCTTAGGAGGAGCCAGCTGTGGGTAAGCTAGGGGAATTTCCTGTTTCTAGCTAGTGAAGCCAGAGAGCCGAGACAGGCTAGTAGGGCCTGTGAGCCCAGAAAGGCCAGAGAGCCCGTGTAGGGCGGCTGGACTCTGTAACGTTCAAGGAAGATAGCCCAGCCATCCAGGACCTGTAGAGACAGCAGCAGAGATGACAGCAGTGACAGCAGCAGTGAGAACTGAAGCTACAGCCTAAGTCACATCAGTGCTGGGACGCAGGTCACTTTAGGATGTGGCAACTTACCACATGGGCAGATGCCCTCATGTCTGGGGTGAAACGGACTAGGGAACTCCTGAATGTGGTAAAGCTGTACAGGGTGAACGCTGCGGTATCGTATGAGATGGTACGACCCAGGAATGTACTGGAGGGTCTAGGAAAGAATACAGGGAAAGTGAAGGAAGTGAATTGTGTGGACCTCTATGTAAATGCTGTAACTGACATGGACATGATGCGAAGGAATACCAGTAAAGTTCTTTGTTTAAAGTTTAAATTGGACTCTGTCTCTTTAAATGCCAGAACAAAAGAAGAAGTTACTCAGTAGCTCAGAGAGGTCCATGAAAACCAGGCCAGTGGGTCAGTGAGATTTTGTGCATGTGATGCGGGAGGCCAGGGTGTGCTAAAGCAGACACCGGTGTGGGCCATGACTACGGCCCTGGCTGTCCCTCACACTTGGCATAGTTGGCAGAATGCCGCAGCCTTGCAATGCGGGAATGCCATGAAGAATGAAGATATCATTAATGTGGAAAGAAAGAATGAAAATAATGTGAATGTGACTGATATACTGGATGTGATTGATACACTGGACGTGACTAAAACCTTGAATGTGACTGACACTGTAATTGCGGCAAAGATGGCAGCTCTAAAGATGACGGAGAATGGTGCCAAGAAGGAGAACGACAACTTTGATCCTGCCCTTTATGGGTGTCCTGCCTCCGAAATGGCATGAAACTCTGTTTGGCGGCACCCTGGTCCGCCCATGGTGGGCATGCCTGAGGAGAAGAATGCCTCACTCCTCCCAACAGAATGCAGAAAAATGGGTGGAGCGGCCGAAAGCAACCCCACTTTGGAACGGGTGGAGTCCAGAAGAAAATCTCATGTGCAGCTGTGCACGTAATCACGTACCAGAGGAGAGCTGCTGGTGGCTGCCGGAGCCAGAACACCACCCTCGGGAGCTGGAGCCACTTCACCCGGAAACATTGACTGCCCTAGAGGAGCCCGTGCCAGAAGTAAAGGCCAAGCCGGAGCATCATCTGCGGGAGCCGGAGGGACCGGAACCAATGACTGTACTGGAGGAGTTCGCGCTGGAAGTGGAGGAGACTGGACCAGAGTGTGCAGCTGCTTTGACGAAGGGATCTGACGGTCATGGGACGGTCGCGGCTGGGATGCTGGACCTGACAGCGGTGAGTGGATCTCGGCACCAGGTCCCAGAGAGCAGGCTCATGCTTAGTAACACCTCGTCCCTCCACTTGTCGCGGTCCCATCATATGACAGAGGGCCCCTTCCCATCCCCTGGGCAGGCCACCTGGATTGAGGAGGATGATGTGGACCTGTATGCGGGCCCAGAGCAGGTACAGTCAGCCCCCTGTTCCCTGGGCACTGAACGATCAAGTCCCCCTCCTCCCCGTCATTGCAGCGGGAGCACACGACACCTGCGGCTGCAGGGTCGTCAACTGGAGCACGGGCATGGAGCCCAATGTGGGATAAAGCGACATGGAGATGTGTCACTAAACTGGAATGTACATTTGACGAAGTGAAGTTGTGCTTGTTGCACCATAGGAAAAAGGATGTAACAGGACTGTTCTGCATCCCTGCGGGCAACAGGAGCACTGAAGCACCCCAGAGTCGGGTGCAATGAGGTCGGTACAGCCAGGAGTAAACGTTTCCTTTTTCATTTTGTTTTGTTGCACCTTTCCTGCTCGATGGCATGACTTTGCCCTAGAACTGCAAAGGGGACTGTGTGCGATTGTGGCAACAGACTGTTATAAGGACAGGCAGCGCACATATCAGTAGAGGGCAGTGCTACTTTTAAAGGGAGGGGGACACTTCCCCCAAGGACTGAGGACCTAAGGAGTGGGTCCGGAACATTTTATGTGTGAACTTGGGGTGGCAACGGACAGATTGTCCCTAGACACTCGTTAAAAATATCATGGGAAACGAACTTTTGTTTTCTATAATGGACTTGGGGTGTAACATGGAGGACTGTATGTCAGGCACCTCTTAAGAGAGAAAAGGACTCTCATGCGCCATTAAAAGAGACTTTGCTCGCGTTGATCATTATTTTCTTCCTCATTTGCCTCCCTGCGTGGAGTATACGTTGTACATAATAAAGTTTTTATCTGTGAATGGTCGGGGCGACCATTGTTAAAGAGGGGGAATGTAAGGGGGTACAAAAACTGTTATATTCCCATAACCCTTTAAGCCTGTCCCAGTTAATGTGTGTATTTGGATGTACGTATTTCTGCTATATGTGCGTATGTAATGTATATATATATATTGTAGTGTAGGGAAAGTGCAGCACCAAACTAGTCCACTAGATGGGGACATGGTAGTGCGTAGTAGTGTACATAGTTAACTTAGGAGGAGCCAGCTGTGGG
Source organism: Oophaga sylvatica (assembly GCA_033576555.1). Lineage (NCBI taxonomy): Eukaryota > Metazoa > Chordata > Amphibia > Anura > Dendrobatidae > Oophaga > Oophaga sylvatica. The sequence continues at coordinate 759,835,828 of JARQOD010000001.1, forward strand.
TAAGATAGGGAATTTCCATTTTCTAGTTAGTAAAGCCAGGGAGCCGAGACAGGCTAGTAGGGCCTGTGAGCCCAGAAAGGCCAGAGAGCCCACGTAGGGCGGCTGGACTCCGTAACGTTCAAGGAAGATAGCCCAGCCATCCAGGACCTGTAGAGACAGCAGCAGAGATGACAGCAGTGACAGCAGCGGTGAGAACTGAAGCTACAGCCTAAATCACAGCAGTACAGGGACGCAGGTCGCTGTAGGCTGTTGCAGCTTACCACATGGCCAGATGCCCTCATGTCTGGGGCGAAAAGGACAAGGGAACTCCTGAAAGTGGTAAAGCTGAACAGGAAGGACGCTGCGATATCGTATGAGATGGTACGAACCGGGAATGTACTGAAGGACCTAGGAAAGAGTACAGGGAAAGTGAAGGACGTGAGTTGTGTGGAACTCTATGTAAATGCTGTAACTGATATGGACCTGCTGTAAAGGAATACAAGTAAAGTTCTTTGTTTAAAGTTGAAATTGGGCTCTGTCTCTTTAAAAGCCAAATCAAAAGAAGAAGTTACTCTGTGGCTTAGACAGGACCCTGAAAACCAGGCCAGTGGGTCAGTGAGATTTTGTGTATGTGGTGCGGGCAAAAGAAGACACCGATGTGGGCCATGACTACGGTCCTGGCTGTCCCTCACATGATCAAGCAACTTTCCTAGCTCTGGTGACCCAGATGTCATCATGATGACATGGCAACGATCAGGATCCCGCATCACGCCGGGGGTCTTCCATCCAAGGGCAGAGGGGCTGTCATCCCTCTGCCGGCTCCCGGAATGCTGCGATCGCATTCGATCGCAGGATTTAGGGGGTTAAAGTGCCAGGAGCAGTGTGTGACCGCTCCTGGCACTAAGTGCCGGGTGTCAGCTATCAGAATCAGCTGACACCCGGCGGTGATCGCCCTCACACAGCCTGTGTGCGCGCATGATTGCCATGCAGTAATAATATTTCCCTGGCCCAGTGCACATGGACGTATTATTACGACAAATGTCAGAAAGGGGTTAAAAAATTGTATTTTCAATGTTTTGGATCAGTATGACATCAGTGTTTTGGATCAGCATGTCATCAATGTTTTGGATCAGTATGTCATCAGCATTTCATCAGTAATTTTCACGCATTGATAAATAAACTATAAAGCGTCTAATAACCTTTGCAATGTTAAACATTGTCATGGACAGCACACGGATGGCACACGGATGTCATCATGGACTGATAGACATTTAAACTGGCTCTTTTCGGTCACTCAATTTGCTGAAATACATCCCCAAATTTGCAGGGAATTTCCACCATCCTTCACTGTACCCTACAGACACTCATTATTGTACCACTCTCCAGCCATTTTGGGGATAAATAGCCTTCTGTTTTACAGCCAAGTATTTTACATAAAGAGCACCTGCTATTACAAAGTTTCTTATATTCACTTAAACTATTAATTTACGTAAATTTTGTTGAAAATAGAATTCTTATTTAAGATAACAAAATATGCCATTTTTTTTTAATGAGGCTATTGTGTTCTCCATGAGGAAACAGCTATACACTACAGCATTGCAGTTACAACATTTTGCAGTTTTTCTGCTACTCCTTTGGGAAATGTCTAATTAAATTAAAATTGGATGTTAATATTTCCCTTGTTAATAGAGCGTTTATTCTGCATAGTTTGACACTGTTGGCACTGATTGGACAGAGTCAGCATACGCAAGGACATGCTCTACTGACAGAGGGAATGGTGAAATCCAGTTGTCAAATTATTCTTACATTTCCAGTAAGAATAACTAAAGAACGGCATTGCGCAAAGTGGTAAAAAAAAGGTTCTTAAGAGTTGATATTTTATGGGGAATGCAAATATTTAATAAGAAACACGTATAAGAGCTAACGACTCGAGCCCTCTTTAATGCAATATTGCTTTCCAAAAATGTAATGTATGCAGAACACCACAGTCATTTACGCTATATCAAGTAATGGTAGAATATGTCTGTTAATTGCTCAAAGACCTGTCCCCAGACGTTAGCCTTTCAAATAAACAAAATATAAAGCAGGTCTTAAAGGGTCACGTTGTAGCGTCTGGTGTATTACACCTATCATACCTAATTAATGTTTATAAGTTGCAGTAAGCATCTGGAAAACTAATTTTGCACATTGGGGCTGATTATAAAATAAAACATTAAGGGAAAAGGTATCTGAATAATATGTAAATCCCAGAGCATCTGATCAATCTGCATACTTAAGAAATTTCCACAATACAAGTTTGATTACAAAATCACAGTTGAATACTTGGAGGATTTTACTGTACAGCAAATGGAAATTGGTAAATTATGTTCTATGAATGTTGATGACTTCAAGAGAGAAAAACATAGCTTTCACCTAATAAATAGATAAAATTGCTTCTCATACTTAATAGATCCAACATGATAGTTGCCCCATTATAGTTCACAGCAGTGAACATTGTAAAAGAAAATTCTATCCCAAAACAAGAAGGTGGTCAATATTTTAAAATACATTTATTTTCTTTTTTATACACTTTATTTAGTGTATAATTTATGATGTAAACTGCTCAAAGGGCACTCTAAAGGCCTCTGTACACAGTAAACTACTGTCGTCCAACTCCTCAGATGTATCCCGCAGTCTAATATATATGGGGGCCTCCCGTTTCTCTCCGGAAAGGTGATATTGGGAGAGATAAGAATACAGCATGTCTAATATCTGACAATCGATCCTTTTGTTCTTAGTGAGGTAAGTTGCCACCTTTGGAGTATGGCAGTGGCTTTTTTGTAGAAAACACAAAAACAGTCAACCAGCTGACCAGAAGAGTATATCACTTTTTTATTAATATTTATAAGTAATTAAAAAATACATTATAATTTATTTTGTGTAACCTGGTGAGTGCAGAACCTGTTACCATAGTTTATTCTGGTGTAGTAAAGGTTTTTTAGGATTAAAGGCATCATAATTCTATAGATGTGCTACAATCGCTGCCTACTGTGCAGTCATGGAAGGGATCACAGTATGTGAAGGGGAGATTTGTCCATTTTGCATTTCGCCAATGGACATTGAGAGCTACGATTTATCTTTCATATTCATGTTCAACCCAATGTTAATAATCATTTCTTAGCATCAATGATAGGAGAAAACAAGATGACCTGGTCAATCACCTATATATGGGACTCATTATTATAGTTTCATAGTTTTAAGGTTGTAAGTTAGACCTTTAAGTCCATCAAGTTAAACCAATAGCCTAATATGTTGATCTAGAGGAAGGCAAAGACAGACACTAATAGCTCAATATTATTATTATTTTAGCACAAGTGGTATAGCATGAAGCTCAAAGGCCCCAAAGTAAAATCTCATGCAGGGCCCTTAACTATCGCAGGTGTTCAATAGTAATAGTCTTTTGATATGGGCCAAAGGGACCTTTTGGCTCCTAAGCTCGAGGACTCAGGTTTCCAACCTTTCCCCAATTGTAGTTACGCTGCTGTGTTGCACTATTCTCTTCTCTGATGAAACAAAATGGTAAAAAGGAGACAGCCTGCCATCAGGTAGTGTTAAAAGTATTTACATTGCTCTGTGAGCAGGTTACTTGGATGCAACAGCGCAGACAATGAGGAGACAGTGGCACTTAACCAAGACTATTTATTTGACTAACAAAGAAATAAAATCTATATATACAGTATATATATATATATATATATATATACAGTACAGACCAAAACTTTGGACACACCTTCTCATTCAAAGATTTTTCTGTATTTTCATGACTATGAAAATTGTAAATTCACACTGAAAGTATCAAAACTATGAATTAACACATGTGGAATTATACACTTAACAAAAAAGTGTGAAACAACTGAAAATATGTCTTATATTCTGGGTTCTTCAAAGTAGCCACCTTTTGCTTTTTTTACTGCTTTGCACACTCTTGGCATTCTCTTGATGAGCTTCAAGAGGTAGTCACCGGAAATAGTTTTCACTTCACAGGTGTTCCCTGTCAGGTTTAATACGTGTGATTTATTGCCTTATAAATGGGGTTGGGACCAAAGATCTCAAAGCACAGATTTCCACTGGTCTAATGTCCATTCCTTGTGTTCTTTAGCCCAAACAAGTCTCTTCTGCTTGTTGCCTGTCCTTAGCGGTGGTTTCCTAGCAGCTATTTTACCATGAAGGCCTGCTGCACAAAGTCTCCTCTTAACAGTTGTTGTAGAGATGTGTCAGCTGCTAGAACTCTGTGTGGCATTGACCTGGTCTCTAATCTGAGCTGCTGTAAACCTGCGATTTCTGAGGCTGGTGACTTGGATAAACTTATCCTCAGAAGCAGAGGTGACTCTTGGTCTTCCTTTCCTGGGGCGGTCTTCATGTGAGCCAGTTTCTTTGTAGCGCTTGATGGTTTTTGCAACTGCACTTGGGGACACTTTCAAAGTTTTCCCAATTTTTCGGACTGACTGACCGACCTTCATTTCTTAAAGTAATGATGGCCACTCATTTTTCTTTACTTAGCTGCTTTTTTCTTGCCATAATACACATTCTAACAGTCTATTCAGTAGGACTATCAGCTGTGTATCCACCAGACTTCTGCACAACACAACTGATGGTCCCAACCCCATTTATAAGGCCAGAAATCCCACTTATTAAATATGACGGGGCACACCTGTGAAATGAAAACCATTTCCGGTGACTACCTCTTGAAGCTCATCAAGAGAATGCCAAGTATGCAAAGCAGTAATCAAAGCAAAAGGTGACTACTACTACATGTGTTAATTCATAGTTTTGATGCCTTCAGTGTGAATGTACAATTTTCATAGTCATGAAAATACAGAAAAAGCTTTGAATGAAAGGTGTGTCCAAACTTTTGGTCTGTTCTGTATATATATATATATATATAATATATATATATATATATAACACACACACACACACAAGTAAGCACTATATTATGGATAACAGTAGCAAGGTCAATACATTGCATTATCAGGACACAGTGATGGGACTAAATATAATATCTATCCAATGTTCTATTATAACACTGTTCATAATGTTCTTATTATCTAAATGACTATTAATGCCTGTAAGTTTCAGGCTTACGGGTGTCACTCTCAGTACTAGGCCCTTCCCTGTTATAGTCTCTGTAAGCTCCTCTGATCAATACACTGGCTTTAGCAGAGGTCACCAGTATTTCCCGCTAGGCTGCAAGTCCTAGATATGCGAGTCAGTGGGTATACAGTGTGCTCGTCGCTAGAGACGAGCGAATATGTTTGGAAAATGATCACCAAACATAAATTCAGCACGATTATGGCACCATGGGAAATTTTTCCACCACGTGAGTCATGGCAGTGAACTTGCAGGACCTGTCAGATGGCACCGCAAGCAGGAGAACTTTCTCATGCTCGCGGTGCCCTCAGACAGGGAATAACAGTTCACAAGCAGACACTGAGCACACTGTGCTCAGTGTCTACTGGATGACAGGCTACATGGTCGCATCATGCAACCATGCAGCCTGTCATCTAGATGTAGCAGAGCCCGACCCGTCGTGGGACAAATGGATTAGCAGCATCTCTGCAGAAAGGTGAGAAATTTTGTTGTTTTTTTTTTACCTCTTTTTCAGACAATGAGGGCATAGAGAGAATAGGCAAGGTCACAATTATGGTTTAATTAAGATTATTAAAGGAGGCTGTGTTTTCTTTCAATGACAGAACTTTTTTCTGAGTGTGTGTTTTCTTACAATATGACTATAGGGTTATTAATGGGGTCGTCTTATTGACATCTCTCAATTACTAACCTCAGTGCTTGATGTCACCTGACAATACAAAGGTGACATCAACCCCCTCAACTATCACCCCACTTGCCACCGCTACAGAGCAAGTGTTAAGAACGAGGCTAAGTGCCAGAATTGGAGCATCTTAGAGATGCGCCTTTTCTGGGGTTACTGAAAGATGATGGTTTTAGTCTCTGTAAGCTCCTCTGATCATTACACTGGCTTTAGCAGAGGTCACCAGTATTTCCCGCTAGGCTTCAAGTCCTAGATATGTGAGTCAGTGGGTATACAGTGTGCTCATCGCTAGAGACGAGCGAATATGTTCGGAAAACGATCACCAATATCACAGCGTGACAGGTTGTTAGGGTCTGCGGAACGCACCAAATATATGATGTAGAGAGGTGCGTTCGCAGCCCGGGGTCCACCGTGCAGGCGGAGCCTGCTGCTAGTAAAATGGCGCAAGAAGCGAACTCTGTTATTCCGCAGAGTCGCCAAAATAAACGCCGTAACGCGCTGTGGCAATATGCACGAACTCTGTTATTCCACAGAGCCGCTAGAAGGAGGGCCGCAGCGCTATATGGCGATGTGTGCGAAGTCACTTTACACCACTGAGTCGCAAAATAAACAGCTAGGGCGCTGTCTAGCGTTGAAAGCTAACCCTGTTGCGTCACAGAGCCGCTGAGACAAACTTCTGTGTCCTGTCAGGCACCCAGGTACACAGTTGACTGCTAAGCGAACATAGAACGTGATCATGCGCTAATGTCCTCGCGGGAGTCACCCGCAATCTATGGCATCTGAACGCCAGGCCCTGAATACGGCAATCAAACTCCTCACCGGTTATGCCGGTAATCTAGGGCATCTAGGACACCGACCCTGACCAGCTAGCATACCAAGCTCCTCACCGATTAAGTCGGTATTGTAACGGCGTATTTCAGCCACCCTAACCACACACACACACATGACCACACTGGCGCAAAGCATATAACGATTGATATTAGCGCATGGCGGCCCAGCCATGCCACCCTTTTATAGTAACAGCTACAGGACCTGCCAGAAGCAAGGACCAATGAGAAACTGTTCCAAAACACATGTAGTTTCAGGACCTTCCTGGCGGACCAATAGGAGCTGCTGCAGTACCTGAACATGTGACCCTTGATCTCCAATGAGAGATCTTACCCTGGGCATGCTCAGAAGGGGAAACGCAGGACTTCGTCCCAAAGACGTCTGCTCCAGCACTGGCTATAATAGCAGATGCAGGAGAGGCAGTAGCAAGTCTCTGCACAGTACTGGAATGGGCAAGACGCTGGGATTGACGTCTCTGCTGAGCAGGCTCCACTGCAGCCGGAGACGAATGGGGGACCGCAGCGGGACTGGTTCGAGACTCCCCTTGTGCAGCAGCAGGAGCTCGAACCCTAACACAGGTTAAGATAGAATAGATATTTTCACATAGAATACATACATATATAGATTTCAGCAACACACACATATATATATATGTTACATAGATAGAATAAAAGTCGGCAATTCATCTGCCATATACTGTAAAATCACTGCAGGAGCTGACAGGATCGAAGAGTTGGATTACATACAGTAAATACAAACAGAAAAGGTAGATAAAGTAGTAACTTAAAAGGACCGAATAAATTTGCACGCCCCACTTTTCAGTTTTTGTATTTCCACAAAAATTTAAAATAACTAATAAATTTCGTTCAACTTCACAATTGTGTCCTACTTGTTGATTCTTCACCAAAAATTAACATTTGGTATCTTTATGTTTGAAGCATGATATGTGGGAAAAGGTTGAAAAGTTCAAGGGGGCTTTCACAAGGCACTGTATACAGATATCTGTGACAAATACAATTACTACAGTGTGTGTGCAGATTACTGTACATGTATTTAATTATTAAAAAGATTGTTTTTCTGAAAAAAAATGGGTGGGCTCCCGCATAATTTTCTTAACCAGTGGAAGGAAAGCCGATGGCTGGGGGCTGATGTTTATAACCTGGGAAGGGGGTAATACCAATGGAGCTTCCGAGGCTATTAATATCATCTCACAGCTGCCTGCCATCTAGATGTAGCAGAGCTGGACCCGTTGTGGGACATCAGGTGACATTAACCCCCAACTATCACTCCACTTGCCACCGCTACAGGGCAAATGGGAAGAATGAGGCTAAGTGACAGAATTGGCGCATCTTAGAGATGCGCATTTTCTGGGGTGACTGAGAGATGATGGTTTTAGCCTGGGGGGAGTATCGTTGGCCCCTTCCTAGGCTATTAATATCAGCCCGCAGCTGTCTGCATAGCCTTTGCTGGTTATTAATTATAGGGGGACCCTACGTAATTTTTTAGGGGGTCCCCATTTTAAAAGCCAGTAAAGCCTAATTATACAGCTGTGAGCTGATATTAATAGCCTGGGAAGCTCCATGGGTATTACCCCATTCCCAGGCTATAAACCTCAGCCCTCAGGCTTTCCTTCCACTGGTTAAGAAAATTATGTGGGAACCCACCCATTTTTTTCCCTCCACTGGTTACGAAAATTGCACGGGAGCCCATGCCAATTTTTTTCCGAAAAATAATCTTTTATTAATTAAATACTTGTCCACACTGTAGTAATTATATTTGTCACAGACATCTAGATATCTAACTATTCTATTTGTATTTACTGTATGTAATCCATCTCTTCTATCCTGTCAGCTCCTAAAGTGATTTTACAGAACACTGCAGAATTACAGGGTATGCCACCTACAATTGCTACGGGATCGCAAAAACGTTCACTAAATTTACGATACCGTTAGCGATATTGGTTCAGTGCAAAAAAAGCTCCAAGCGCGAGCTTCTGCTGTGATAGCCATACGGAATTCAGGAACCCAATTTCATTCGCTGCTATCCGTGATACTTATGCTGGTGGCCCTTTTCTATAGCCATTAGTATTTGGTACGACTAAATCTGTTAAGAAGATCGTAACGATAGCGTGTACTAATATCCTTGCGACAGCACTTAGCGTATAGAAACATTAGTGTCTCATTTATGCATAATCAATCGATAGCGGATAGTAAGTGTCAGACCTTAACTCTGTGACCAACGCCACTTGTAGAGGCCATAAATATTGCATATTGGGTACTAAGTAATTACTTTGGACAATGGATTAACAAAAAGAGCAGAATACTCAGGAAAAATAAAATAAAGAACAATTAATGCTAAATCCTGACCCCAGTGTAGGTACTCTTTAACTTACTGATAAGCCTCAAATTGGGGATAGGATAATTTTCTGTAAACTGTTTGAAGCGTCTAATACCTGCTTCAATCAAAGCCGTACAGACCAACTAGTAGTGTCTCTTCTAAGATGTAGACTAATAGCATGGCGCAACTAGAGTCTAATGAGCACAGTGCAAGATTGGATGGGGGCCACCATCCTGAATAATATATATAATATTATAGATAATATATATAATATGCGTCCTCCATCCTGTATAATGTACACCCAATCTCTATAAAGTATAATGCACCCCATAGTCCCTCATAAAGTAAATGCACCCAATAGTTATCCAAAGTAATGCAACCACATAGTCATTCATAAAGTATAATGCACAGCCATATCATCCATAAAGTATAATGCACAGCCATATCATCCATAAATATAAGCACCATAGTCATCCATAAAGTAAAACATACCCCAATAGTTATCCATAAAGTATAATGCAACCCCATGTCATCCATAAGTATAATGCACCCCATAATCTCCATAAAGTATAACGCAAATCCCATAGTCTTCCATAAAGTATAAAGCACCCCATAGTCATCCATAAAGTAAAACACAACCCCAATAGTTGTCCATAAAGTATATTGCAACCCCATAGTCATCCATAAAGTATAATACAACCCCATAGTCATCCATAAAGTATACTTACATATTATACTTATATAGTATGCTTACCTGCCTTTCACTCACCCGCCACACGCGCCTTCTTGTGAAGCCGACAGCTGACTTCGACGTGCGACGGGAGCCCCGTCACATGCACGCCGACGTCAGCTGCCAGCCTCTGATTGGCCAGCAGTGTGTATTGTTGCGCATGTACCCAGTTACCAATATATATTAGAAGCTTCTTCTGGTGTCAGTGGGCCCTTGCTTAATAGGGAATCTTCTGAGAGCCCAGCAGCCTGAACTCATGGCCGATACATGTTATGCCTACAGGAACACTGGCGCAAAATATAGAAATTAAGGATTTATGTTGATAATGTATGGACTGAATAAATGGTTTCATTTAACTGTATAACCTGGATTGTGTCTATAGAAAAGAGGGAACCACAGTTTATGATGGCACTTGGTTAGCATTGTTTATGGGAGCACCTATAGGGCACAGTTTATGGAAAACTTGAGTAAGGCTATGTGCACACATATTCCGCACCTCCCTGCTGCGGGAAATACGCATTTTATTGGTATGCGTATTCCCGCTAAAAAATACCGTTTTGCAAGCGTAATTAGCTTGCAGAATGCTAGCGTTTTCCAAGCGATCTGTAGCATCGCTTGGAAAACTGATTGACAGGTTGGTCACACTAGTCAAACTTTGACAAGTGTGACCAACTTTTTACTATTGATGCAGCCTATGCCGCATCAATAGTAAAAAGATCTAATGTTAAAAATACTAAAAAAAATAATGAATCGTGATATTCTCACCTTCTGGCGGCCCCCGCAGCCTTCCTGGTCCTCGCGATGCTCGCGGCAACTCTCGTTACCAGGGATGCCTGGCGACAATGACCCCAGATGACATAGCATCACGCGAGACCGCTACTTCATCTGGGGTCATTGTCGCAAGGCATCCCTGGGAACGAGAGTTGCCAGGAGCGTCTCTGAGAGGCGGGAAAGCTGCGGGGGCTGCCGGAAGGTGAGAATATCATGATTTTTTATTTTAATTATTGTTTTAACAGGGATATGGTACCCTGGGCCTGGAGGAGAGTCTCCTCTCCTCCAGAACCTGGGTACCATCCGCACATGAACTACTCACTTTGCGCATAGTGGCATAGGCACATGCGGAAAGTAAGCAGTTCAATGCATTCCTATGGCGGTGGAATCGCCGTGATTCCAGAAAAAGAAGGAACATGCTGCGTTTTTTTCCGCGATGCGTTTTTTTCGCGGAAAAAAACGCAACATATGCACAAAAATTGCGGAATGTATTCTAATAATAGGATGCTTAAAGCATGCGTTTTTTCAGCGGAAAACTGCCGCAAAAACGCTAAAAAAAGCGAAAAATCCTGAACGTGTGCACATAACATAAAGGTGTTGTTCCCTTTCAATGAAATTTCTCCCTTGGTTGTAGTTTGCTAAAAATAAACACTGTGTAATACTGTACTCACCATCCCCAGGCCTATCAGCGAGTCTCTGCAGTCTCTGATAGTTGTTATAAACCAGGTTAAGAGTGTTTTTCACGTGACAGGTTCTCTTTAAAGGGATTGTTCCGATTCAATTAAATGGTTATTGCAGGCTGTAGGCTTTCCTGAAGAGATGGGTTTTCTGGTTCCGTCTGAAGGATCCAAGGGTTGTGGATAATCGTACATGTTGAGGCGTGGAATTCCAGAGGATGGGGGATATTCGGGAGAAATCTTGGAGGCGGATGTGGGAGGAACGAATAAGTGTGGAGGACAGTAGGAGGTCTTGGGAGGATCGAAGATTACGTGAAAGAAGATATTGGGAGATTAGTTCAGAATATAGGAGGGGACAGGTTGTGGACGGCTTTGTAGGTCAGTGTTAGTAGTTTGAACTGGATTCGTTGGGGAATTGGGAGCCAGTGGAGGGATTTGCAAAGGGGAGAAGCAGGGGAGTAGCGAGGGGAGAGGTGGATTAGTCAGGCAGCAGAGTTGAGGACAGACTGGAGTGGTGAAAGAGAGTTGACGGGGAGGCCACAGAGGAGGGTGTTGCAGTAATCAAGGCGGGAGATGATGAGGGCATGCACAAGAGTTTTAGTAGATTGAGGGCTGAGGAAGGGACTAATTCTGGAAATATTTTTAAGTTGGAGGTGACAGGAGGTAGCAAGAGTTTGGATGTGTGGTTTGAAGACAGGGCAGAGTCGAGAGTTACTCCGAGGCAGCGGATTTCAGGTGCGGGAGAGATCGTGATGCCATTTACCATAATAGATAGATCGGGTAGGGAAGATACGTGAGATGGAGGAAAGATGATGAGTTTGGTTTTGTCTACATTGAGTTTTAGGAGGCGAGAGGTGAAGAAGGAGGATATGGCTGATAGACACTCCGGGATTCTGGACAGCAGAGAGGTGACATCTGGGTCAGAGAGGTAGATCTGAGTATCGTCCGCATACAGGTGGTACTGGAAGCCATGGGACTTTATGAGTTGTCCTAGGCCAAGGGTATAGATGGAAAAAAGTAGGGGCTCCAGGACAGAGACTCCAACAGAGAGAGGGCGGGATGAGGAGGTAGTGTGGGAGTGGGAGATGCTAAATGTGCATTCGGAAAGGTAAGTGGTGATCCAGGACAGGACAAGGTCTTTGATGCCATGGGCAGAAAGAATCTGTAGCAGTAGGCAGTGGTCGACTGTGTCAAAGGCAGAGGACAGGTCAAGGAGGAGGAGGAGGATGGAGAACTGTCTGTTAGCTTTGGCTGTGAGTAAGTCGTTAGTAATTTTGGTCAGGGCAGTTTCAGTGGAGTGGTGGGGCGGAAGCCAGATTGGAGGTTGTCAAGGAGAGAGTTAGATGAGAGGTGGGAGGAAAGTTGGGCGTGGACATGCTGCTCAAGGAGTTTGGAAGCAAACGGGAGCAATGATATTGGGCGATAGCTGGGCATAGCAGTTGGGTTAAGGTTTGTTTTTTTTGAGGATGGGTGTGATGGTGGCATGTTTGAAGGCAGAGGGAAAGGTACCAGAAGATAGTGATAGGTTGAAGAGATGGGTTAGGGCTGGGATGAGCGTGTTAGTGAGGTTGGGGAGCAGGTGGGAAGGGATGGGGTCAAGTACACAGGTGGTGAGGTGTGATTTGAAAAGGAGATGAGTAAGTTCTCCTTCAGTGATGTTAGAGAGGGAGGTTAGTAGGGAAGGGCAGAGGTCTGGTATATGGAGTGGTTGGGATGGTGGAACAGTAAAGGTTTGCCTTGTTTGGTCGATCTTGTTTTTAAAGTAGGTGGCAAAGTCTTCGTCAGAGATGAGGGGAGTTGGAGGTGGCAGTGGTGGGCGGAGGAGAGAGTTGAATGTGCTGAACAGTTGTTTTGGGTTGTAGAATAATGAAGATACAAGGTTTGTGATACAGGTCTGTTTAGCAGAGCTGAGGGCTATTTTGAAGGCAAGTGTAGCTTGTTTGAAAGCAGAGAAGTCGTCTGGCAGGCGTGTTTTCCTTCTATGCCGCTCCGTGACCCTGGATGATTGTCAAAGTTTTTTGGTGAGATTGTTGTGCCAGGGTTGCCTATTGATTCGTCGCACTTTGCCGTGCATGAGAGGGGCGACTGAGTCTATGGCAGATTGAGGGTGGTGTTATAGAAAGCGGTGGCGCTGTCTGTGTCATGGAGTGAAGATACGGAGGACAGAGGTAGAAGAGAGTCTGAGAGTCTGTGAATGTCTAGGTGTGTGAGGTTTCTGCGAGGATGTGCCAGTGGCTGGACATAGGGGGCAGGTGAAGAGGACAGGGATGAGAAGGTGAGTAGGTGGTGGTCTGATAGGGGAAAGGGAGAGATTGTGAGATTGGATAGGGAACAGAGGCGGGTGAAGATGAGGTCTAATGTATGTCCGTCTGTGTGGGTGGCTGTGGAAGACCACTGAGTAAGTCCAAAGGATGAAGTAAGTGACAGGAGTTTGGAGGCTGCTGGCTGGCAGGTGTCAATAGGGATATTAAAATCACCCATGATGATGGTGGGGATGTCAGCAGAGAGAAAGTGAAGAAGCCAGCTGGAGAATTGGTCAGTGAAGGCAGTGGCTGAGCCCTGTGGTCGGTATATGACGGCCATTTGGAGATTAGAGGGAGAGTAGATACGGACCGAGTGGACCTCAAAGGAAGGGAGGATGAAGGAGGGTGGGGGTTGGATAGGGTTGAAGGAGCAGTTATTAGAAAGAAGGAAACCCACGCCTCCACCATGTCTGTTGCCAGAGCGAGGAGTGTGGGTGAAGTGGAGGCCACCGTAACTCAGTGCAGCAGGGGAGGCCGTGTCAGGAGGCGTCAGCAAGGTCTCAGTGAGGGCCAGGAAGGAGAGGTTGCGGGAAATAAAGAGATTGTGGATCACATGGAGCTTGTTGCAGATGGAGCGGGCGTTCCAGAGTGCTACAGAGAGAGGAAGCTGGGGGGTAGGGGTCAGTGGCACAGGTTTTAAGTGTGAGGGATTGCGGTAGTTTCTCTTACTGTGAGAAGTATAGGGGTGAGGATTAGTGGGATGAATGGGGCAGAGGGGGCCAGGATTGGGGGATATGTCTCCAACAGTGAGAAGAAGCAGAGAAAGGGAAAGCAGATGGGTGAAGGAGAGTGACCGGCTTACGTTATATTTTAGTGGGAGAGGTCTGAGGGTAAGAAGCAGGTCTGCAGATGAGGCAATGTGAGGGGGTAAGAGAGAGGGGAGACAGTTATTTGGTTGGAGCTTGCAGGGGTTTGGGGATAGCGAAGGAGAGTGAAGATTAGTGGAGCAAAAACGGTGAGGGCAAATGTGAGCATGGTTAAGGAGCAGGGTAAAAGAAAGGCAAGTAAAAATAGAAGACAGTGATTAGTCTTACTTTCTGACCGATTTCTGGACTATTTCTGGATATATTTCTGATGTAACACTTCAAAGATGTCACACTTAAAATGATGTCACATCTGACCAAGGTCATATCTGACCTGCTCCATTCAACTTAAACCATTCAAATGTCCAAGAAATGAAGCCAGGTGGGAGAGAGAGAGGGGAGGAGAAAGGAGCAGGAGGAGAGTTCACAGCAGGGAGCAATTAACAGATTGCAGTTAATAGAACATCTGCCAAGCACCATATATGGGGTATCGGTGTGACAAATTCCACAACAAATTTTGTGGTCCATTTTCTCCTGCTATCCTTGTGATAATAAAAAAAATTGGGGCTAAAACAACAGTTTTCAGGGAAAAAATGTTTTGTATTTTCATTTTCACAGTTCAACATTCTAAAATTCTGTGAAGCACCTGGGGGCTCAAGGTGATCACCGCACTTCTAGGTAAATTCATTGAGGGGTCTAGTTTCCAAAATGGGGTCACTTGTGGTTTTCCACTGTTTAGGCACACCAGGAGCTCTCCAAACATGACATGACACCACACACAATTTCAACAAAGTCTGCGTTCCAAAACATCACTCCTTCTCTTCTCAGCCCTGTTGTGCGCCCAAACAGTAGTTTTCCCAACATATGGGGTATCAGCATAATCAGGAGAAATTGCACAAAAATTTTTTGTATGGTGCAATTTCTCCTGTTACCCTTATGAAAATTAAAAAATTCGGGCTAAAATAATATTTTTGTGGAAAAAATGTGCTTTTCTATTTTCACAGCTCAACGTTATAAACTTCTGTGAAGCAATTGGGGGTTCAAAGTGCTCACCACACATCTAGATGCACTCCTTGAAGGGTCTAGTTTCCAAAATGGGGTCATTTGTGGGAGGTTTCCACTGTTTAGGCACATCAGCGGCTCTCCAAGCGCAACATGGCTTCCGCTAATGATTCCAGGAAATTTTACATTCAAAAAGTCAAATGAAGCTCCTTCCCTTCTAAGCTCTGCTGTGTGCCCAAACAGTAGTTTTCTCCCTCGTATTGGGTATTGCCATACTCAGGAGAAATTGCACAACAAATTGTATGGTGCAATTTCGTCTTGATTATGCACATTATGTCAAACAGGTTAAATACATGTAAGTGCTTAATCCCGGTCGGTGGCATATATGACACATGCGCCGCTAGTCAGGCCATGTAGGCCGGTCTCCAACCCACGGTCGTGGCAGGGATGGCAGTCCCCCAGCACCAAGGGATAGAATGGCCGCCCGCAAACACCATTGCCATGGGCAACGTAAATCACATGTGACATAATGTGCAGTGATCTTGTGGATAGATATGCCAAGGTACTGGTAGGCATATCAGTGGGTGGAGATATGCACACCCCAGGTGATTATATGACTATAAGGGATAGACCTAGCTATAGTGTGTGGACTTCCAGTTGCTATAGAGGGGGTACCGCTAATAGTAATCTAAACAAAAGGCTTGTGGGCGTGCTGGTGTAAGGAATGAACTGACCTAGTTGCAGTGGGCGGATCCTTGAGGATTGGGTGCTGGCATAATTTAATGTATGGATCTTTGTGCTCAGTTTGCATGTCACGATCACCTAAGCCACATTTATTGGGTGTATATGAGTCACAGGAAAATTTGGACTAGCATTCCTTCCAGCTGACAGTGAGGTTTCGGAAGATATTTTCCTGCTGAGGTCGACGGATCCCGAGATACATCTGTCGATACTAGTAATACGACACATCGTTGTACTATCTTATGATCACAATGGATATGCCTATGTGATGTAGGCGGACCTTTGTGGGCGTGGACATCACGGCACATACTGTGCAACAACTTTAATATAGCTATGTGATTATTGGTCTAATTTTTATGGGCGAAGCTCTGTGAAACCTCCCCAACCTCTATGATTGGTCTGGGGTGAATTTTAAAGTGGTGATTCCTGCCACCTTGGTACGCCCCCAAGAATAAGCAACAGCAAAACGCGCATTGGGGTGAGAGGAGACAGCCTCCAGCCACCATTCTCTTACCAGCCGAGATTTTTTATCCACAGGTAATATGCATTATTTTCAACTGGTGAATGGCTGATGCATATACCTTAGAGTGTGCACGTGTGCTTCAACTTTAGTGGATATTGTGGCTGATCTTTCTCTGGTGCAAGGTGCACATACAGGGGAAATTTCCCCAATAGCAACAACCAAGAGACACAACATCTCCTAATTGTACATAGCGCCCGATGATTTTATGTTTACATCTACATACAGTACGTCTAATAGCAATTTACCATAACTATTTTCATTGTTTATACTTCGCTGAACATCTTGATACTAGTAGGCTCAGGCAGCCATATATTCACTCTCAATATGGATAACACTATAATCTCATAGTTAGACAATTTGTCTGTATTTCTAGTAATAAATATATTCTAATTTGAAGATTGATATTTGGCTGCTTCTGCGGTAACTTTATTGATTTTTTTAAATTCATGTTAATATTTACATTTAGTACTTTTCATGTTCAATATACCATCTTATATATGCACATTCCTTGATCAATATATGGTCACTATATGTAAAATAGAATTCACATTTATCAGGTTAAGCTGTTGTACATTTGCTGGACATTTTGTCCTCCTGTTCTGGTTTGAGGCACTCTTAAATTTTGTGTACGATTGTATATTTTTCTTAATAAAGCATTGATTGTGATATTTGTGCTTAGCACTTCTTGATGTATACATGACTTACTGTCCTATGATCTATGTGTTCTTTTATCATATGCAATGTTTTTAAGATTCTGAAAAAACATGTTTTGGGTACATGGTAAATAAAGTCATCGTGACCTGAGTAACAGTGGGGGCTACATGAGTTACATTGAGTTACATTTCTGTAAATGGTATAAGATACAGCATTCTCGTGTGAATAAAAAGAAAAGTGACTTGCTCACAACCAGTGTGCTTCCTTTTCTCTGAGCGCTCGCTATTTGAGAGCCTTAACTCTTATTTCGGCCTCACTGGTGTTTCGGCATATCTGACTTTAGGTCAGAAAGAAAACAGCTACAACAGAGGCATCACCGCTGCCATTTTCACGGCTTACTATGTCAATGAAAAGCAATGTACGGTATTTATGTACTAATGGAAATCAGATGGAGAGAGAAAGGGATTGAGGGTTTTCAGAAAAAAAAGAGAAGATACAAAAGTGTCTGTGCAAAATATACTGTAGATGTAAAAGTGATCAAGGCAATATGGCCGTTAATTGTCATTTATTAGATTCATTGCTTATTTTGACTTTAACTACACAAAATCAGTGCTATATACAGTATTTGCCTGCACCATGGTAGGCAATTCAATATTAATTGGTTACTCTATTGTGATATTTGCAAAGGGTTTGTATGTTTCTCCCGTGTTTGCACAGGTTTCCTCTGGGTCTCCAGCTTCCTCCCTTATTTCAAAGACATACTTGTAACGAATGGAAGCGGAGGCAGAGGTGGTGAAGTTCACATTCGTTTTTATTTTTTAATGTGGAACCTCGAGACCGCGGTCCGGGGGGCTCCGAAGGGGGCGTAACTAGTGAGCCCTGGGTACCCGTAGTAAGGCCCCTCGAACAGGACCAGAATGGAATACTCGGAGGACACAGGTGCTACCTCCAGTTAGACCCCGGACACGTGGCAGCTGTCCCAGAGGGACCAAAAGGGTAACAGGTATTTACAGAGTCCGTGGAGGGTTCTTGACGGAGAAGGGTAAGGTCCTGGTCCAGAACGGATGGTAGTAGGCTGGCTCCAGTGACCTTGTCACGGTCCACGGGTACGGATGGCTGATGGCGGAACGGGATGACACTTGCGCCAGTAATAGCCGAGATTGTCCAGGTTAGCCAGATACGGGTTAGCAAGGATCTGAGGAGACAAACAGTATCAGCGAAGCACAGAGACTGCAGACGCAGCGCAGACAGATCAGGAACAGGACCGGATGTAGCAATGATAGAACACGTTGCTCCGGCACTCCCCTAATGGTGGAGTGACCAGATATAGTACTGAGTGCGCAGCCATTGGTTAATTAGCTATTTCAAAAATTGCACGCTGCCCCTTTAAGAGAGACGGTGGGCGCGGCCTCGCGTCCTAAGCAGACTAACTGGAGGCCTGCCAGCAGCG
Organism: Oophaga sylvatica; assembly: GCA_033576555.1. Classification (NCBI taxonomy): domain Eukaryota; kingdom Metazoa; phylum Chordata; class Amphibia; order Anura; family Dendrobatidae; genus Oophaga; species Oophaga sylvatica. The sequence goes on from JARQOD010000001.1 coordinate 759,854,435, forward strand.
TGCCAGGAAGTGGAGGAGGACACAGGACGCCTAGGAGCAGATGGGACAGGAGACCCCAGCCCGCGCGCAGACTGCTGCAGGGGGACAGCTAGAGGAACAGGTGAGTGAGCAGAACGGAGTGCAGAGCCAGCGCTGGGACCGAGTGTAACAGTATCCCCCTCTTTACTCCCTCTCTTTTTCAAGCCTGCGTGAAATCTTTTAAGAAGAAGAGGAGCCTGGATGTTCTCTTTAGGCTCCCAAGACCTCTCCTCAGGACCAAAACCTTTCCAGTCCACCAGGTAATAGATCCTACCTCTTACTCTCTTAGAGGCCAAGATATGTTTTACCTCAAAAACATCATCCTCAGAGACCGGATCAGGAGTGGTACCCGGGTCCTTAAAGAAGGAGCTCAACACTACTGGTTTGAGGAGGGAAACATGAAAGGAGTTAGGTACTCGTAGAGAATTAGGCAATTTCAGTTTATAAGAGACCGGGTTGATTTGTCTCAAGACTTCAAAGGGACCAATGAAACGGGGACCCAATTTGTACGATGGTAACTTCAGACGGATGTACTTGGAGGAGAGCCATACCTTGTCTCCTGGACGAAAGATGGGAGCCTCCAAACGTCTTTTGTCCGCATGCGTTTTCATACGTTGAGAAGCTTTCTCCAAAGCCGACCTGGTCTCTCTCCAAATGTCCGAGAAATTCTTAGACAAGGTATTGACTGCCGGAACATCAGACAATCCCGAGACAGGAAGAGGAATTCCGGGTTGCAGTCCAAACACAATCTGAAAGGGAGACTTTCCAGAAGATTCACTTACTTGGTTGTTGTAGGAGAATTCCGCCCAGGGCAGTAATTCTACCCAGTCATTATGATGAGCGTTGACGAAGTGACGCAGGTATCCAGCCAGGATTTGATTGATCCTCTCCACTTGCCCATTAGACTGGGGATGATATGCAGAAGAAAAATCTAGTTCAATTTTTACCATTTTAAAGAGTCCTCTCCAGAACTTAGAGGTGAACTGGACGCCCCTGTCGGACACGATGTGGAGAGGAAATCCATGTAGACGGAAGATGTGCTGAATGAAGTGAGTGGCCAGTTCTGGAGCAGACGGGAGGCCAGATAGCGGAACGAAGTGGGCCATTTTAGAGAAACGGTGGACCACAACCCATACCACTGAGCAGCCAGAAGAAATGGGAAGATCTGTGATGAAATCCATCGCGATGTGCTGCCAGGGAGCGGACGGAATCAGAAGAGGCAGAAGCCTGCCGGCTGGTAGATGTTTAACAGTTTTGTTACGGGCACATGAAGGACAGGCTGCGACGAACTCCTGGATATCCTTGCCCATGGTAGGCCACCAGTAATAACGGGAGATGAGTTGCTGCGTCTTTCTCTGACCAGCATGGCCAGCCAACTTAGAAGAATGACCCCAGCGCAGAACACGACTACGATCAGAAGCGGACACGAAAGTCTTCCCAGGAGGAAGCCGGGCCAGATCAGTGGAGGCAACAGAGACAAACTTAGAAGGTTCAATAATGTGCTGAGGTTCCTCCTCCAGTTCAGGAGACAAGAAGGCTCTAGAGAGTGCGTCTGCCTTGATGTTCTTGTCAGCTGGACGGAAATGAAGTACAAAATTGAAACGGGCAAAAAATAATGCCCAACGGGCCTGACGGGGATTCAGTCTTAAAGCAGATTGGAGATAGGCAAGGTTTTTATGGTCGGTGAATATGATTACCTGGTGATGAGCTCCTTCAAGAAGATGTCTCCATTCTTGCAGAGCCAATTTGATGGCCAACAATTCGCGATCACCGACAGAGTAGTTCCTTTCTGTAGGAGAAAAATCCTTGGAAAAAAAAAAACACAACGAGATCATCCGCCCGGTAGACGACTTCTGGGTCAGAACTGCTCCTGCACCTATGGAAGAAGCGTCAACTTCAAGAAAAAATTGCTCACTTGAATTAGGACGATGGAGAACGGGTGCGGAAGCGAAGGCTTTTTTGAGAGAAACAAAGGCCTCTTCTGCCTCGGAGGACCATTCCTTAGAGTTTACACCTTTCCGGGTTAAGGCTGTGATTGGAGCCACTCGGGTGGAAAAGTGTGGAATAAATTGCCGATAGTAATTGGCGAACCCGAGGAACCTTTGTATGGCTTTTAGCCCAGACGGACGAGGCCAGTTGAGAACTGCAGACAAACTTCTCCGGATCCATCTTCAATCCTGTGGAAGATACAATGTACCCAAGGAAAGGCAAAGAAGACTGCTCAAAGAGGCATTTCTCATATTTGGCATATAGCCTGTTCTCTCTCAGTCTTTGTAAGACCAGGCGTACTTGCCTCCGGTGTGACGTCAAGTCAGCAGAAAAAATCAAAATATCGTCCAGGTAAACCTCGACACAAGTATAGAGCAAGTCCCTGAAAATGTCATTAACAAATTCCTGAAAAACCGCAGGTGCATTGCTTAGGCCGAATGGCATTACCAGGTATTCATAGTGGCCGTCACGGGTGTTGAAGGCTGTTTTCCATTCGTCCCCTCTCTGACTCGGATCAGGTTGTAGGCCCCTCTGAGGTCCAATTTGGTGAAGATCTTGGCCCCTCGGAGACGATCAAACAGCTCTGAAATAAGAGGTAATGGATACCTGTTTTTTACCGTGATTTGATTTAGACCCCGATAGTCAATGCAGGGCGCCGCAAGGATCCATCCTTTTTCTTCACAAAGAAGAATCCAGCTCCTGCAGGTGATGATGACTTTCGGATAAATCCTCTAGCCAGATTCTCTTGGATGTAGTCCGACATGGCCTGAGTCTCTGCCTGTGAAAGGGGATAAACTCTCCCGTGAGGAGGAGATGCTCCAGGAAGAAGCTCTATCTGACAGTCATACGACCTGTGTGGAGGTAGTCTCTCAGCCTCCTTTTTCCCAAAGACGTCAGAGAAGGACCAATAGACGGAAGGCAACCCTGGCAGGGTATCAGGCTGGACTGGAGGCGAAACAGGTTGAATCCGGGTTAAGCAACGATTCATGCAGGTATCTCCCCAACGCAGAACTTCTCCAGTTTTCCAATTAAGGACTGGTTCATGCATCTGGAGCAAAGGTAAACCTAAAAGCATGGGATGGGATAAACCGGGATATACATAAAATCGCATTCGTTCAGTATGCATTAGACCTACCCGGAGTTCCACCAACTCGGTTTGAAACTGGACGGGCTCGGTCAGCGGTTTCCCATCCACGGAGGACCCTGTAACGGATCAGGAAGACGCTGGACTGGTAAGCGGTAATGATCCACAACCGCCTGCTGGATGAAGTTCCCTGCAGCTCCAGAATCCAGTAGACAATGTTCGGAGAATTTTATTGCTCCATAGGACACGGAGACTGAGATGTGTAAAGAGGGAGAGGACTGTTCTCTACCTAGGTTGGCCCCTCCTACCGGACCTAGGCACTGGAGTTTCCCGACTTTTTAGGACAGAAATGGATCAAATGTTCAGAACTACCGCAGTAGTAACAACTTCCCTCCTTGCGACGTGCCTCCCGGCGGCGGGTGGCCAAACTTACATGGTCCACCTCCATGGCCTCGGAGGCGGAGGGCGAAGTACCTGTTTTGTACAAACTAGAGTCCAGGTGATAGGACCTTTTGTCCCGCTTGATCTCCATGGAGTGCTCCTGAAAACGCAGGTCAATTCGGGTTGCCAAGGATATTAGCTCTTCCAAGAGGGTAGGTCTGTCCCGTCCCGCCAGCTCATCCTTGATTCTTCCGGATAGGCCTTCCCAGAAGTTAGCAACCAGGGCCTCATTGTTCCACGATAATTCAGACGAGAGGGTGCGGAATTTAACAGCATACTGAGCTACCGTGAGAGTACCTTGGCGCAGGCGGAGCAGAGCTGAGGCAGTCGAAGTGGTGCGACCAGGTTCATCGAAAGTCCTGCGAAAAGCCTCTAGGAAAGATTGAAGATCGTTAACCAGCGGATCCCCTCTCTCCCATGGCGGGTTTAGCCAGACGAGGGCCTCTCCTCCCAGGTGTGACATGATGAAGCCCACCTTGGCTCGGTCAGAAGCAAACATATGCCCCAAGATTTCGAAGTGTAGAGTGCACTGATTGAGGAAACCCCGACACAGAGTAGGGTCACCCTGGAAACGGGTAGGAGCCGCCAGACGGGGACCTTGACTTGCCATGGGAACTGGTACCTGATTATTGATAGAAGAGTCAGGTGCTGTCACGACGTATAACAGATATATTCAAAGATAGCAACCTATATCTAATGTGACATCATTCTAAATTTCATATAATAGAGAAAATCAACATGTATACATAGTATCTGCCAGCAATGTCTTACCTGACATAATATCCTATGTATTGTGGGTCAATTCTGTGTACGTGTCACGCTGTCTCTGGATAGAGGTGGACCGGGGTCTATGCTGACCCTGAACTGGGGTCCTGACTAGTCCCTCTACCTGGAGGTACTGTTAATGGTACAGAGGTCCAGGCCGCCAGCGTAACCTGTCTCCTGTAGATCCTGACCACTGTAATCTAGTCCTGAGAAGGACCCTGATTACCACCACAGGGAATGGGCAGGTCACAGCTTACACACAGTCTAAGACAAACGAGACAGACAAGGGGTAAAGAAAACACAGCCTTGCATACAACACTTCCACTACAGAGGAACACAAAAGGTTAAGGAGATAAACAATAAGCGAGGAGAGGAAAAACCACAACAGGCACTCTTAGCTTAAGTCTTCTCAGAAACGATCCGCTCTGCTGGTCTGAATGAATGCTTTCACCGGCAACTTCCCCAGCAGACCAGCAGGTATATGAAGGAAGCTAATTAACAAAACATCAATCGCAGCTGGGCGAGGCTGGTCAGCCCAGCACCGAGAGAGAAAGAATTAACTCCCTCAGTGCCGAAAAAAACACCCAGCACCAGAAACTCAGCTGTGCGAAGTCAGGGTGTGCAATCGCGACGATCTTCGCAGCGACACACCGTGACAGTACCCCCCTTCTACGAGGGGCCTCTGGACCCTCAGGGCCTGGTCTATCTGGGTGAGTAGTGTGGAAGGCCCAAACCAAACATTCTGCGTTAATATCCGACGCAGAAACCCACATCCTCTCCTCAGGACCATACCCCTCCAATGAACAAGGTACTGAAGGACCGGCGATTCAGACGTGAGTCAATGATCTTCGATACCTGAAACTCCAAATTACCATTGACCACCACTGGAGGAGGAGGTAGAGGTGACAGTTAACTGGTGCCACGTACTCTTAAGCAACGATTTGTGGAACACATTGTGGATTTTAATGTAGGAGGAGGTCAAGACGGAAAGCCACCGGATTAACTATTGAACTGATCCTGTATGGCCGATGAATCTGGACCGAGTTTCCGGAGGGAACCTTAAGTTTTATTCTTGGTAAGAAAACCTTACCAGATCGTTCACACTTAGGTCGGACCAGACACTCTCCTCCTATCAGCCATACGTTTGTATCGGTTCCCATATGCTCGATTATTAAGCACTCACTCTCCACACTGAAGCAAGTGACGACGAAAATCGTTCCTCATCAGGAACCCCAGAAGAGCCCCCCCCATTGAAAGTACAAAACTGGGGGGTGAAAACCATATGCCCAAAAAACGGGGACTTACCAGTGGACTCGCTCGCCTATTTTTAAGAGCGAACTCTGCCAGAGGCAAGAAAGAAGACCAGTCCTCTTGGTTCTCTGAGACAAAACACCGGAGATATGTCTCTAAGCTCTGATTCAGACCTCTGTCTGACCATTGGTCTGCGGAGAAAAGCCGAAGAAAATGACAACTGCATCCCCCGACGAGAACAAAATGCCTTCCAGAATTTGGACACAAACTGGAGACCCCGATCCGACACCACATCGGAAGGCAAACCCGTGAGTCTCACAATCTCCCCAATGAACACCTGCGCCAGAGTTTTAGCATTAGGAAGAGCAGGAAGAGCAATAAAATGTGCCATTTGCTGAACCTGTCAACTACAACTAGTATGACAGTTTACCTGAAGACGGAGGAAGGTCCGTAATGAAGTCCATAGACAGATGGGGTCCATGGACGCTCCGGGATTTTCAACGGTAAAAGGGCCCCAGATGGACGGGTATGTGGGGTCTTAGAGACGCACATACCCCACAGGACGCGACAAAGTTACCACCTCTTTATTTAAGTTAGGCCACCAAAAACCGGCAAGAAACGAGATCTACAGTTGCTTTACTCCCGGGTGTCCTGCCAAAAGCAGAATTTTGATGTGCTCCCTCGATAAACCTTTTGTCTTAACTGATCGGAACAAAACAGTTTCCCTGGAGGTCCCTACAGGGCGTCCCCCTGAGCTCCAATTCTCCTCCTCAAGCTCAGAGCATACAGCCGACACCACAACTCCCTCCTGAAGAATAGGAAACCCGGGTCATCCGTCTTCCCGGCCCCCGGGAAATACAAGATAGGCATCAGCCTTTACATTTTTTGACCCAGGACGATATGTGTACGACAAAAATTAAACCTGTAAAAACAACGACCATCTAGCTTGTCTGGAATTCAGACGTTTAGCAGACTCTAAATACGCAGGTTCTTGTGATCAGTAATGCGGTGACCGGGTGGACTGCCCCTCCAAAAAGTGACGCCACTCTTCAAAAGCCAACTTAATGGCCAAGAGTTCCCTATTGCGACATCATAATTCCTCTCGGCGGACGACAATTTTTAGAGAAAGAGCGCACGGATGCCATTTACCAGGGGACGGACCTTGAGATAATTACCGCCCCACTCCTGCGTTCGATGCGTCTACCTCCACAATGAACGGTTGTGATGCATCAGGTTGGTAAGTATGGGTGCTGAAGCAAATTATTTTTTCAAGGAGGAAAATGCTTGACAAGCTTTGTCAGCCACCTAGAAAAATCCGTCCCTTTTTTTGTCATGTCAGTGAAAGGTTTGACAACAGATGAGAAATTACGAATAAATTTCCGGTAGTAGTTAGCAAACCCCAGGAAACGCTGCAGTGCTTTAAGATCCTCTGGCCGATCCCATTCAAGCACAGCCTTCACTTTCCAGGGTCCATAGGAAACCGGAGGTGACACCAAGAATCCTAAAAAACTGAAGTTCTTGTACAGCGAATCACACTTCTCCCATTTGGCGTCAGTTTATTTTCTCGCAAGATCTGCAACACTTGTTCTCAATGCTCCTGATGAGACACAAGATCCGGCGAGTAAATTAAGATGTCATCTAGATAAATGACAACAAACTGTCCCATAGGTGGTGAAAGATGTCATTACAAAATGTTGAACACCGCCGCGGGCAGTAGTCAGACCGAAAGGCATGACAAGGTTCTCATAAGTCCTCCGGAGTGTTTAAACGCCGTCTTCCACTCATCCCCCTTTATCCTAATTCAGATTATACGCCCCCCAGATCCAACTTAGAGAACCATTTGGCGCCCACAATTGATTGAAAGAGATCAGGAATAAGTGGGAGCGGTACGGATCTCGGACCGTAATCCGATTAAGCTCACGGAAATCCAGGCAAGGGCGTAGGCCTCCATCTTTTTTCTTCACAAAGAAAGAACCCCGCGGCCACTGGGAGATGAAGGTCTAATATGCCCCTTGGCCAGACTTTCCGAAATGTAATCTTCATAGCTTGCCTCTCAGGACCAGAAAGGTTATAACCTAGATTTTGGTAACTTAGCATCAGGAAGCAAATTTTATAGCCAGTCATATGCGCGATGAGGAGGTAATTCTTGACACCCTTTTCCCCTGAAAACACATCCTAAAGTCCTCAAAAAGGAGGTAAGGTTTGGCAACCTACCGATGCCGTGTTCTGAGTTATATGCAAAATTCACCCCACTGGCTTATCTCTCTGATTGCCAATTAATAACTGGGTTATGTTTAGTTAAACAAGGAAGTCCCAAAAATAGGAGTGGGAAGGCCCTCCAACACATAACAAGAAAAGTTCTTTATGTTTGCCCCCACTCGAAGGTTATGTTATGCAGGCTTGCACAAAATATTGCCCCAAGAGGCCTGGGTCAATAGAGATATGGATAGGTTTGGCCAATCACTCAGTTGATCCTGCACCTGGCAAACCGGGTCCACAGATTAGCCGGGCCCCCACTACAAAGAACAGAAATCCTCTCCGTTCTCGTACCTACCACCACCTCCGTGATCGAAAACTGAGACGGACTTGGGGAGAAATACATTCCCAGTTGTCTCCCCACAACCTGGGTTAATAGTTTTTCCGGGGCGATTCTTGCTCAGCAGTACGGGATGGGCACCCCAATAAAATGTCCCCTCTCCCGCAGAAGAAACACCTTCTTGTTTTCGGGCACCGCCGATCCCCTCCCTCGGAATGATGTCCCTCCCAACGCTAGGTTCCTCAACAAACCAGGGGAACCCAAATTAGGGACTTTAGAAGGAGGTGGAGTCACCCAGGGGGCGAAGTTACCCCACACCTCCCCAAAGCCGTCTATCAATGCGAATAGCAAGAGCCATAGCGGCCTCCGGAGGGGGGATTCAAAAGAGCCAAACATTTTTAATTTGCAGTAAACCTTGACAAACTGGCTTTAAGGGGCATTCCATGAGTATCCGGGCCACCACGGAACTCTGAAAAAATTCCTCCGCCGGACGATTTTCCCTGCTTATCCTAGTAAGTTCATTTCGCAAGGGAGACCCGATCCGGGTCACATTTACCAGACCAGGGTGTAAAAAATCGGTCCACTGACTGGAGAGCCGGGGAGCCCGGGGGGGAGGAACCCCGGTTGGGGTCCCCTTGTAGGCGAGATAAACAATTCCCACCCTCTGATCCTCACTCCCCAACTGCGGCGCAGCCGAAAATTACAATTTAATGCTTCCCGAAAGTAAAAAATTGTCCCGCCCACCAGTTGAACCTGTCCGGAGAGCTACTTTAGGTTCAAATTGGTTTGCTCCGGGGAACAAAACCTTGGATTTAACATCCTCGCTCCATGGACAAACTCTGCAATGCTGAGCTAAATGGGTCTGGATCCATGGTGGCGGGGAGAATCTTTAGAGTGGCCGGTGAAAATTAACGACGTATAACAGATATATTCAAAGTTGCAACCTATTCTAATGTGAATCATTCTAAATTTCAATAAAGAGAAAATCAACATTAACCTAGTTCTGCCGAATGTCTTACCTGAATAAAACTATGTTTGTGGGTAATTCGTGTACGTGTCACGCTGTCTTGGATAGAGGTGGCCGGGGTCTATGCTGACCTGAAGGGGGTCCTGACTTCCCTCTACCTGGAGGTATGTTAATGGTACAGGGTCAGGCCGCCGCGTAACCCGTTCCTGTAGATCCCTGCCACGTAATTATTTCTGAGAAGGACCCTGTTCCACCCAGGGAATGGGCAGGTCACAGCTTACACACAGTCTAAGAAACGAGACAGGCGGGGTAAAGAAAACACAGCCTTGCTAAAACTTCATCGGGAACACAAAAGGTTAAGGGTAAACAATAAGCGAGGAGGGAAAAACCACAACAGGCAACTCTTAAACTTAGTTTCTCGAAAACGCCGCTCTTTGGTTGAATAATGCTTTCAACCGGCAACTTCCCCAGCGGACCAGCAGGTAATGAAGGAACTATTAACAAAACATCAATCGCAGCTGGGCGAGGGTGGTCAGCCGCACCGAGAGAAAAGAATTAACTCCCTCATGCCGAAAAAACACCCAGCCCAAACTGCGTGCGAAGTCGGGGTGCATCGCGCGATCTTCGCGCACACCCGGACGGTGCGACGAGGACCCTAAGGAATCCATGCGGGTGACAAGCTGCGTGATAATCGTGATTTGTCTGTTGTTCCCAAACGGGGTCAAACTCCTGGACAGACCGTGGTGGGATCTTGGGATCCGCGGGTTTTCCTGGCCGGAGCAATTTTGTAACAAATGAAAAGCGGGGCAGAGGGGGGTGAAAGTTCACATTCGTTTTTATTTTTTAATTGGAAACCTCGAGACCGCGGTCCGGGGCTCCGAAGGGGGTAATATGAGCCCGGGTACCCATAGTAGGCCCCTCGAACAGGACCAGAATGGAATACCCGGAGGACAAGGTGACCTCCAGTTAGACCCCGGACACGTGGCAGCTGTCCCGAGGGACCAAAAGGGTAACAGGTTTCAGAGTGTGGGGGTTCTTGACGGAGAAGGTAAGGCCTGGGTTCCAGAACGGAGGTAGTAGGCTGGCTCCAGTGACCTTGTCTGGTCCACGGGTACGGAAGGTGAGGCGGAACGGGGTGAACTTGTGCCAGTAATAGCCGAGATTGTCCAGGTTAGCCAGTACGGTTAGCAAGGATTGAGGAGACAAACAGTACGGAAGCACAAACTGCAGAAGCAGCGCAGACGATCAGGAACAGAACGGTTAGCAATGATAGAAACGTTGCTCCGGCACCCCCTAAGGTGGGGTGACCAGATAAGTACTGGGTGCGCAGCCATTTTGGGTTAAAATTGCTATTTCAAAAAATGCAGCTCCCCCCTTAAAAAAGACGGGGGCGCGGCCCCGGGGCCCAAGCGACTAACTGGAGGCCTGCCGCGCGTGCCCCGGGGTGGAGGGGCCCCGGGCGCCCCGGGCGGGACAGGGGGACCCCAGCCGCCGCGACTGCTGCAGGGGGAAGCTAGAGGAACAGGGATTGACAAACGGAGTGCAGAGCCCCCGGGGGGACCGGTGTAAAAATACGATAAAGAATTTAGATTGCGTTAAAAAAGCGCTGCGGAAATTAGACGTATATCTGAAAGCTAATAAATAACTAGAAGAAGAAAATTTTTTTAAAAAATTGAAAATGTGGGCATTGTTTTCATTGTAGTATTGTTTTTTTATTTTATTATTATTTTTATTATAAAATACTCTTATATGTTAAAATTATTCCCTTTCCCCCCCTTTTTTTCCCCCCCCCCTTTCTTTTCTTTTCTTTCTTTTTTCTTTCCCCATATTTACATTTTTTCAAAACCCCCCGGGGGGTGTGCGGCCGTACGGGGAAAAAGGGGCCCCGTTGAGTGATAAAAAAGTCTTTTTTGATTGAACACTGTTATTTACAGGGTTTCCCCCTTCTTATTGCTAACTAAATGGCTCCCAGGTGGTGCGCATGGCACGACGGCACTGGGTCGCGCGTAAGGTTCTTTAAGTTTGGGGCCCCGGGAACTGAGCAGGGGAACTTTTCCCCCCCCGGGGCCCACTGAGTACCGGAACAGGGGCAACCATTGCTGCACGTGTCCGCTGCACTTTAACCCCCTAAATCATTGACTGGCCCAAAACATATAAAAAAAACATTTTAAAACCACACTCCCCCCCGGGGGAAGTTTAAGGACAAAACGTGCGTGGGGGGAGTGCTGGTCCGTCACTTTTCCCCCCAAAGGTAAGCCCCCTTTGCATCTCTCTCTGCAATAAATGTGGCCCCCGACGGAGTTTTAGATTTGGGGGCCCCCCTTTTTTCCCTCCCCCCCCTTTTTTTTTTTCAACCCCACATTTTATTTTTACGCTGTTTTCAGATGTACATCCCAGCATAATTTGATGGGCTGTTGTCCAATGGGGCTCGGGAAAATAACACCCTACAAGGGAATTTTTACTGCCCTCCTGCCGGGAAATTTGACTATTCTATTGTTATCTTGGAAATTAAGTTGTAATTTTTTTTCTGCGTTGAGTTGTGTGATTTTTGCGAAGGTTCTATATTGTCCCCCCCCTCTTACCTTATCTTTGATTTAAATTTAAAATGTTTGAAAAAATTGTTTAAAAAGGTTATTCTTTTTATTCTATTGTCTTATGTATTTTTGGGTGGATCTCTATTTTTTGTGTACTTATATAAGAGATTGCCGGTTTCCCCTTTCGGAAAAAACATTTTTTTAAAGATTTTCCCCCATGGTTTGGGTTTAATTAATCTAATTCTTACTTTCAATTTTGGCGCTTTCTTTTTCACTTATGATATCAAAAATTAATCACATTTAACATAATTTTGCGTCACTGTATGCATATTTTTTTAGCAGGTATGAGAATACATTAGCTTGCTGAGTATATTATTGTCACGTAGACATTTTTCAAAAACTGTTGGAGTATTATTCAGTCCTGCATGGAAGTATCACTTAGTCCCTGCTGCAGTATTTTTTTTCATTGTGACAGCTTATTCTGCAAAATTTGGAGCGTTTATGTATATTAGGGGGTTCATTTTTTAGAATATATGACAAAAAAATTCAGGTCTTTTGGGGAGTTTTTCATATTCTATGCGTTTTTTAAAGTAGACTGTTTTTTGACACTATGGCGGTTTATTCATCATTTTTTGGACAGTATTTTCTTTTTTTGACAGGTTATTCAGTCACTTGACAGTATTTTTATTTTGGACACGTAATTAGACACACATTTTTCAGTATTTTCAGTCATTCTTGACAGATTATTTTTTTCGTTACAGTTTATTAAATTTTTGACTGTATTTTAAACACTAGCTGCGGGGGTATTCAGTATTTATGGTATTATTCTTTTTATTTTCAGTGTTTTTCGTCACGTGCAGTATTATTTATTGGGCCGTGTAATTCAGACATACATTACAGTATTTTTCAGTCATTTATGCAGTATTTTCAGTTACTGTCTCCCGTACATTAATTGATGACGTTTTTTTCAGACACTAAATTTTTTTGTATTATTCAGTCATTCTATGAAGTTTTTTCAGCGATTGTTTACATTTGATACACTTTTGTCACCAGTTAAGTATCGGGGTTGCCCCCGATGTCGTTTAAAAAGATAAAAGTTGTAACTTTGGATTTTTAAAAAGGTGCTTCCATAAAATTTAAATCCTGTAGAACAGTCCTTAAAATTTTGGAAAGTTGCTTTATATAAAAAATGGTTTTTGTTTTTCCTGCCATTAATGCCCCCAAATGAGATGATTAAAAATTTTCCCAAAAATACCCCTTCACCCTTTTTGAATGTTAAAATTTTTGATTTTAAAAACAAGGATTTTTTGCGAGGTAATTCTGTATTTGTCACTTTGAATGTTAATTTTCAGAATTGAAAAAACCTTTCACAGTGTTTAATAAAAAAGTAGGCTTTTTACTTTGTTTTTGGGTTTCCCCGAATATAAAACAGAGGCCCCTTTTTTATGCCGGTACGAGGAAAAGACACTGCTTCTAAGCGGGCTTGGCAGCCCCTTTTTAATACTGAATAACAGGGATAATAATGACCCCTTTCCCTTAAAACTATTGTGTGACAAACCTTCCCGGTTTGAGGTGTTTTTTGGTATTTCCTTTTACTTTTTCAAAGAAGCTTTTTGTGGGCTTTTTTTTGATTTTGCTCAAAGTAAAAAAAATCCCCCCAGCTCCGCCTTTCAAAAAAACGGGAAGGTAAATGAGGAAGTGAAACATTTTTTTGTCTTTTTATGAAAGTATTACTTTTTAATAAAAAAGTTAGGTAAAAATTTGAGCAATCATTTGAAAGCTGAGAAAAGGATATTTTACATAATTCAAGGCTCGTTTTTTATTGTAGGTTTTAAACCAAAAATTCACAGTCTAGATTCTTTTATGATGGGAAAACCGGGGGATTGACAGTCTTAAGGAAAAAAAACAGTATAATTTTTTTTTCTCGCCCAAATACAAATTACGTTTTTTTAGTTCTTTTTTGTACAAGTCATTCAAAAATTTGGAAATTTATCCTGAAAGCTTTTTGTTCCCCTGGGGGTACACCTAACCGTTTTCAAACGTATTTTACCCAAAATAACCACCCCTTTTTTTAAAAATTCGACACAGGTGTCTGACGGAACACAAAACCCCCTTTTGATCTAGTGGGTAGATACAGAGGGGGAAAGGCCTGTTAAAAAAAATGGCCCAATTTAAAAGAGTGGGCCCTAGATTGGAACCCCTTTACACTCTGTCAAATTTTTTTTCTTGTGGGGTAATTCAACCTTTTCAGAACAAGTTTTTATGCACGGCAAAACCCCACCCCCCTTGTTAATTTTTGAAAGGCTGTAGCTGCACAGAACACATATACCCTTTTGACAGGGGGGTAGATGATCGACGGGGGGGAAGGCCTGAAAAAAAAGGGGGCCCCAATTTTAGGAGGAGTCTTCTAGACTTGGAAGCTCATACCTTATTTTTGTGTCCGACACGCCCACAATTGGGGTTTCCCCAGGGCAATGGGACTCAAGCCGAGCCGAGATCTAGGGTGCACGGTTGCTTTGGCTCGGTTGTGGCCTGGGGTCAGGCGTATTTGGGGGGGGGGGTATATTTACGGGGATTTTTATATACATTGTGACGCCCCTTAGTCTTGGTAATTTGCCCCAGCGCTGCTGTAGATTTTGGGGGGGATGGTGAGGCAGCTAGTTTCAGGTCCCCTACGGGGGGGATTTTCCCCAGGTCGATGTAAAAGGGTTGCGGAAAAGCAATCAAATAACCAGTCTCACACATCGCGTTTTCCACCCCTTTACTTCAAGTTGTTCGGAAGGTCCAGGGAGGCGATGGGGTTGATGGGGATGACTTTGAGGAAGGCGAAAGTTAGGGGCCTCCTTTACTTTCCAATGAGGGGCCAACCGCGTAAAGCGTAGTTCCCTCTATAACCCAGTATTCCAAAGTGTGCCCCCCGGCTTTTTGTGGTTAGAGCCTTCTTCTGAAGAGTGAGCCCCTTCCCCTGTCGTGCATGACCAAGGTTCTCACTTCCCTGCCCCAGTTACGTACTGACTCTTCGGGGGGTGCTTTCCGTTACCTAAGGCCCCGGAAGCCTTGGGTTTTTTTTAAAAGGGTTGAGATGGTTCTGGCAGGGGCTCCCTCTGGTGGTTACAAGCGGGACTAGTGAGGTTTGGGGGAACAGGTGTTACTGATTGGTCTTTTTTAAAGGGTCTTTTTCCCCCTAGGGTTCGGTGATAAAAATTTTCTGGCTGAACCCCTTTTTCCAGTTTCCCCCTTTCCCGCTGTGTGTGTCGCATCCCCCGCTATCAGATAGAAAATTTTTTTATTTTGTGTTTTGTATTTTTTCATTTTGTCCTGCCTTCTGTGGGGCCTTTGGGCCCCCCGGGGGCTTTTGCCCTTGTTTAGTGCCCTGTGTTTTTAAAATTTTTTTTTTTCCGTTTTTTCAGTGGCTGCTGTTTTTGTTACACCAGAGAACTAAAATTTGGTGGAGAGGCGTGTGTCTCAGGTTTTTTTTAAATTAGTAGGGGGGTGTTTTTTTGGGTTTTCTGGGATTGCAGTAAAAATCCTTCCTGTCCTTTTCTTTTAGATAGTTTGGGCCCCCGCTTTGCTCATACTATTTTTTTCTGTGTCAGTATTTCCTCTTGTCTAACCCCCCTTACAGTTTGGGGGGTTTATTTCTTTGGGGTTCTGCCCCGGGCAGATGCTTTCCATTTCATCTTTAGGTGTATTTGTTTCTAGGCTGGACGAGGCGTCAGGCCCCCTGGTCGCCCCAGGCTCCCGTTGTGGGGTTGTAGGGTACTGCACCCCAGATTCCAATGCTCGGTGTTTTTCCTTTTTTACCTGCACCCCACTCCCCTAACATAACTATCACCGGCCAAAAAAATTGTATGGTATCAAGAAGGAAAAATTTTTTGAAAAAATTTTTCAAGTATTTTTCTGTTTGTTGCATTTTTTTTTTTCCCCCTGACTCGGGGCTGGGGGGGGATCTTTTCCCAATGGAGTTTGCACAGTTTTGGGGGTGGGATCAGCTTCCCTGGGTTCGGAGTATTGCTCATATCTTTTGGGGTTTCCTGTTGGGAAAACCCAGGACCCCTCCCCGATTTTTTTTTAGGGGATCAGAAATTTCAGAAATTTTAAAAAAATTTTTAAATTGTTTTTTCCTTTTTAAAAACAAAAACCCGGAAAAGCAGCGCAGCAGGTTAAAATTTTCATCTCTCCCTTCGGGGAACCCGGTTGGGCTTTTTCCTTAACCCCGGGGGTCCTGTTTTGGTGATGTTGATGCATTTTTCGGCTTTGGGGTTTTTTTTCGATGAGCTAAAATCATGTCAAAATGAAAAAACCCCTTTTGGCATTAAATCAGGGGTTGTGACGCGAGTTTATATGTCAGAGTTCCGTGGTGGGAGTCCTGACCCCAAAGGAAAAACGACGCTTTTGGGGCCCTTTTCCCAGGGTCTGTGGAT
Organism: Oophaga sylvatica; assembly: GCA_033576555.1. Taxonomy (NCBI): domain Eukaryota; kingdom Metazoa; phylum Chordata; class Amphibia; order Anura; family Dendrobatidae; genus Oophaga; species Oophaga sylvatica. The sequence goes on from JARQOD010000001.1 coordinate 759,870,444, forward strand.
AAGAAAAAAGGTTTATGGTGGATTCCCTGTCCCCCCTTGGTTAAGATTCTATGTCATTAGCGATTCAAATTGACGACGTTGCGTGGGGAGAAGTATGCGGGAGTGGTGTTGCCTTGTGAGCCAGCTGCTGCCCCCATGCAGTGTGAGGGGGGGTTTTTTTTGGGGGGCACACGTCTGATTTTCGAAAGCAAAATGGGTTTTTTTCTACTGTGGTGATTCTCAGTATTTCAGTCTGCCCTAAGGGGGAAGATTTTTTGCACGCTCAGTGTTTGGGGTTTTTTCAGACTAAGTTTTTTAACTTCACTCTGATATGCTTTCCCCTCATTTTCGTGGGCTTTCGTTGATTCTGGACAGCTTTAAACCCCTGAGGTTATGTTTTGCAAAACTTTTTGGATTTCCCTTGATCCCCAAAAAGTCTACCTCGGGGATCGATTCTCCCCTTTTTGGTGAGAAAAACCCCCCAGTTTTTACTCAGGTGAAATGGGGTTGAAAAAATCACCAGGAGTGCGAAATTTTTGGTTCTAAAAACTGCATGACATTATCTGCTGGGTTTCCCCTTGGTTACAGCCCCCAAATTTTTTTTTTGGTTTTGGAAATCGGTTGAACCCCAGTTGGGGTCCCAAATGTGTTAAACCAACATCCGTTTTTTCTGCCTCCCCCGGCGAGGATTTCCGATTTTTGTTTGTTTTTTTGATGGGGTTTAGCGAAAGTAAATCTGATCCTTCTCCCCTGAGCTATGACTGCGCTTTGAATTAGTGCCGGTAGAATTTCCCCCTAAGGGGCCTTTTTCTTGTCTGTCCGAACAGACGCTAGCGGTTTAATAAGGGAAAATATTGGAAAGGGTCTATAACCATCCTTTCCCTTAGGCCCCGGTTTTTTTTTGTGGCCAAAAAAAGGTTCATTAGGGTGTATTGATTACGCTTTTAAAACATATTCTGGAAATTTAAAATACCCGTTACCTTGTTTTTTGACCTGTTTTCCAGGGTGAAAAACGCTACTTGGTTTCCAAAAGCTGACCCGGGGGGCTATAACCTTATTCGTTAAGCAGGGGATAATGGAAGACGGTTTTTAACACCCTGAAGGGCATTTTGAGTACTTGTGATCCCTTTGGGCTCAAAAATGCCTTCCGTTTCCACCCCTTCATGAATGACATTTTCAGGGTTTTGTGGAAATTTTTGATTGTTTTTGGTGTATCTTATTTTTTCTAATGACTGGACTTCATTGAAAATTTAAATGTTTTTCCGATTTTGGAGAAAATGCTCTGTAGTGAAGGGCAAAGTGTTTTTTGGGTAAGAAGATTTTTTCTGGGATTTTTTTGCCCCCCTTGTTATTGAAATGGCCCCGGAAAGGGGTTAGGCCATCTGTGTTTGGGTAAACCCTACTTTTTTTAAACTCTTCAGGTTTTTGGTTTTGCCATTTTTATCGTAAATTTTTTGGAATTTCTTGTTATTGTTAAACCCTTAACTGTTTTCCCCCAAAAGGGTTTGTTTGGGGGAATTGGTTTAAAGGAGTCTCGCGTTTCAGGAATTTAAAGCGAGATTCACTTCTCTCCTGTTCTACGGAGCGATGTTTTTTGCCATTTGGTGGAGGTTATGTCTGAAATTGGGGCAGGTGCCGTTTTGTCCCAAAAAAAACCAGAGACCCCTTTAAAAATAACCCCCTTTCCTTTTTTTTCGAAAATTTTCCCCTAGAACTAAATTATGACGTGGGAAAGGGATTTTTTCCTGAGTGGGCTTTTGAAGAGTGGAGAAAAATTTTTGGGGGGCCAAAAAACGGGGTGGCCCCTTCGGACCATAAGAATCTGGTCATTGGAACTGCCAAAACGATCAATCCTGACGGCCCCGGGGGGCCCCTTTTTTTCACACGTTTTAAAATTTTTTGGGTTTTCCTTTTTCCCCGGACTAAGAATGTTAAGGCGGATGCCCCCCCGGGAGTTTCCTTGGGGGGCTCTCCGACTATCTGATCCCTCTGTTATTTGAAAAGGGGGTTAGTTTTTTCCGCCCCTCGCCCAATTTGAGACTTGCTCTGGAGGGGGGTAGGAGGGGTAGGGGCCCAGCTGCCCCCTTGGGGAAAAATTTTTTGTCCCGGACCAATGGAAAAAAAGAGTGTGAGTTGAGATTCTTTTCGCTTGGGGGATCCGGAATTTTTGGTACCAGAGAATTTGGTTGTCGGGGCCTTTTTTGGGGCCTACCTTGTCTCGCGATGTCAGGGAAAATTTTTGCAGTCCTCGGGACTTCTCTCGCCCCAAGCCTTGCTCTCCTTTGTGGTTTGTTGTCCCCTTCCCCGTCCCCAAAAGACATGGACCATATCTTATGGATTTCATTTCCGTTTTCCCGTTTCTCAGAGAAAGACCCCAATCTGGGTAATTTGTGATGGTTTTCCCCAAAAAAACATCTTGTGCCATTCCTAAATTGCCTTCCCCTCTGAAAAATTGTGCCCTTTTTCCTTCAGCACGTGGTTCTTTACAGGCTTCCCCAGAACATTGGTCGACAGAGGAGTCCGTTGTTTCCCCATTTTGGGGTTTTTGTTTAACTGGGTGTTCAATTTTTTTTTCCTCGGATTTCATCCCGACCCAAGGGAAACTGAAGAACAACCCCAAATTGGAGACTTTCTAAGATCTTTGGTCTGCTGATCAGGTGACTGGGTCTCTTTTTTGCCTTTGGTGAGTTTCTCTTAATAATAGGGTGCTTCCCCCTTTGATGCTCCCTTTTTTTTGAAAAATTTGGGTTTACCCCCGATTTTCTTCGGGCAGACGGGGTTCTGTCTGTCCGGGGGTTGATCTGTTGTTGAGCGTATGCAGCAGTTTTTGGGCCAGGTATGGGGGGTTGTCCCTCTCTCGGAAAAGGCCACGGTTTGAAAAGGCATAGGACTGATGGTCCTCGGTTTAAAGGGGGGACTTGGTCTGGTTGTCCTCAAAAAATATTCCTATGAAGTAGCTTCCCAAATTTAAACCCCGGTTTTTTGGCCTTATAAGATATGGGATTTTAACCCCGTTTCTTTTGTTTGCTTTTTTTTTTTTAGGGACATTTAGGATCCATAACGTGTTCCACAAGCCCCCTTTTTTGAAGGGTTTTTTGACCCCGGGTTTCCCGCTGCGGCCTCCTGCCCCGTTTTGGTTTAGGGCAAATTTGGGGATGTGGTTGAAAAAATTTTGGTTTCCCGTTTTCAGACGAAGACCCCAGTTTTGGTTTAAAAGGAGGGTTTGGGGTTGGAAAGATAATTTTGGGGGGGTTTGCTTCGGAATCCATGCTAGGGACTTATCCGTGCGTATCATAGAACTCATCCTGCCCCCCCTGGTTGCTCAAGGAGGGTTCGGTGACCCCCCCTAAGGGGGGGGTACTGTTGTGAATGGGTTTGAGAGGTTTGAGAGAGGCTCCCTCTGGTGGTTAAAAGGGGTACTAGTGGGATTGGGAATCAGGTGTTACTGTTTTTTTTTTTAAAGGGGAAAACTTTTTTCCCTCGGGTTCCGGTGATCAATTGTTTGGGGCTAAACCCCTTTTTCCATTTTCCCCCCGTACCCTGCGTGTCGTGTCGCACCCCCCCGCTATAGTAAGCAATTTTTATTTTGGTTTTTGCTATTTTTTTTCTTTTGTCCTGCACTTCTGGGGGGGGGTTTGGGTCCCCCCGGGGGGTTTTCCCCTTTCTTTTTTGTTACCCATGTGTTTTGTACTTTTGTTTTTTTCCGTTTTTTATTGGCTGCTGTTTTTGTTCCCAGGAACTAATTTAGGTGGAGGGTCGTGTGATTCAGGTTATTTTGAAATTAGTAGAGTTGGGTTTTTCAGGGTTTTCTGGGTTTTGCAGTAAGTACCCCTCCCCTTTTCCCTATTTAGATATTTTGGGGCCCCAGCGTTTGCTCAATTTTTTTCTGTGTCATTTTTTTCCTCTTGTCAAACCCGCCATTACATGTTTGGGGGCTTTTTTTTTTGGGGTTTGCTGGGGGGCAGATGTTTCCTATTTCATTTTATGTAGTTAGTTTTCAGGTGTACGGGCGTCTGGAATCGAGGTCGCCCCAGGCGCCTCTAGTTGTGGGGTTGTCGGGTACTGAATCCTAGATTCCAACTGCTTGGTGTATTTCCTTTTTTACCTGCACTCCTGCTACCGAAAAAAAACTTTTCCCTACCACCTGCAGAAGCTATGGTGATGCTTCGGTCTCCAGTGCCCGGTACAATGGCAGGTTTCAAAACCTAGGCACTTTTCTGTTCTCTTCCCTATGCCCTTCGATTTGCCAGACTCTCAACAGATGTTCAGTCCGTCCTTAGTGGGGAAAAACTTGACCGGCTGAGGTGAACTGGCTACCCCTTTACTGGGTCCACTTTTGAATGCACAAAGCTGCACTTCCCCAAATCTTTGATCCTGACTGAAAAATTAACTCGACTACTCAGCACCCCCCCCCACACCCGTGGGTGGTCCGAGTGTACGTGTATCATGGAGAGCCCTTAACCGTTACCTTCCACCAATCCTCCCCGGGATTTGTACCGGGCTACCATTCCCCCTGGGGAAAAAACGCACTCCCGGCTTGAAAAAAAAGAGACTTTTTTTTTGCTTAAAAAATCAACATTAACATTAATTCGTCCCCTCCGGAGGTAAGGGTCTTGAAAGTTGTAACAACACATTAAAAAAAAAAAAAACGAAATATTTTAAAAAACATTTCTAAAAAAACGACAATATTCTTGTGAAGGACCCCCCCAAACCTTTTAAAGTGGGTCCTGGGTGGGCTGCAGGACATCCGAATGCGACCTCCTAAAAGCCTCCCACACGGTTTTTTTTTTGAGGTAAGTCAAGGCTTCATGGAACCATTAAAAGGCACCTTAGTGCAACTTTTTTAAAAAACAGTTTTTGGGTGGTCGTCCTCAGCCTCTGAGCCATTATAAGACCATAAGGAAAGACCAAAATTTTAAATATATTTTTTTCAAATTAATTAATTTGTTATAATTATCTGGTATGAAAAGGGGATCTTCCCTTTTGTGATTCGCTTGATTTTACGTGGAGTAGCTTCAGGTTATTAAGTTGCGATCTGTCTGCCTGCGTAAAGGGAAACATGAAAAAGCCTCAACTTTCTATGGATCTGGGAAGCGTACTGATGGTGGGGGGTGTGAGCAGCTTCACCAGGGGATCCCTGTATGGGGCGCTGCTTCAGTGTCCTTCTTGAGATTTTCCTAGGTTGGGTGTTTCTGGGGAAGGGTAATCCTGAACTGGCTAACGGTACCACGGGGGTAATGGAGGAGAATTCCTTGGGGCTGATAAAACGCAAATTCTGGATTTTTAAGCTCCCCCGTCGGGCCCCTCCGCGGAAAAAAATCCCAACCGGTGTTGACCCCCTTCCCCTTTCCTTTTTTCTTTTTGTGACAGGGTTCTTTCAAACGTTAAGGGTTTGTACACAAAAATTTAAATGGTCTCTGGGGACAGTGGTTATTGTTTTCCCCCGTCCTTACTGATGATAAAATTTTCTGTTGCATATTTAGAATCTGGACAAGTAGGGTTTTTTTTTCCCCTGGTTATCCAATTTTTGCATTTTCCTTTTTCTTTTTAATACCCTTTTCCCCGGGATCAAAGGTTGGCGGACATTTCTGTTTTAAAAATTCCTGTTTCTCCCCTTTTCCCTTTTTTAGCTTTCCCCCCAAATTTGCACTCTTTTTTTAAAGCTCTTGCCGTTTTTTCCCATTTTAACGGCGTCGTCTGCCTCCGGTTTACCACTCCAATTCTAAAACCCCTTTGGGGTCTTTTGGGGGTTGCTCTCATAAAAAAGGTGGATTGGTTAGAACTTACAGGGTTTTGGTTTACAAAAAACCAAATAAAAGGTAGTAGTCCCCGGGCCAAAGATTTCGTTCCCAAGGTAGGTCTCAACAATCAAGGCAATATGGTTATTTTTTCACAAAGACCGTTTTGGGTTTTAGGGGGTATGGGGGTTTTTCAATTTTTTGCACCGTACAGTGACAGAATTCCTTGAATAATAGCCGAAACAGGTCCTTGTCGGTTAAAATTGTCCATACCCATGCGGTCTGCAGAAACTTTTTTGAAGGTTTTCCGGCCGTCCTGGGCTGATCCTTAAAAGGGGAAAAACCAAAAGAAATTGGGTAATGGTCCCCCCTGGTAGGGCGTATGAGATCCAGATTACTTGGCG
>JARQOD010000001.1:759876664-759953055 GCA_033576555.1 Oophaga sylvatica
AAGCGGATAATGAATATTCACTGCACTTAAGTATCAGGACCAGTGGTTTCCCCAGCGCTGGATTCCTGCAGCGGAGGGGATATTTTCCTGCCTCCTGCGATCTCACTCCACCGCTGAACCCTGCCCCTCTCCCCACGTTACATTCCGACCATAAGACGCACCTACACTTTCCTCCCAAATTTGGAGGAAAAAAGTGCGTCTTATGGTCCGAAAAATATGGTATTTAACATTGTATTAAAACAATTCCATTAACCCCTCTCTGCCATCAGACGTACTATTCCGTCCATGTGACCCTGGACCTAATTCCCATGGACGGAATAGTACGTCATGGGCGATCAGCTGCGCTCCCGGGGGGAGCGCAGCTGATCGCCGCCGGGTGTCAGCTGATTATCACAGCTGACACCCGTGACTGTGTGTCAGGAGCGGTCACGGACCGCTCCCGGCACATTAACCCTTGGCACACCGTGATCAAACATGATCGCGGTGTACCCGGGGCACAGGGGAGGATCGCGCTGTTCCGAGGGTCCGTCCTCCCTCCAGGTCCCCGGATCCAAGATGACGCCGGGGTCCTGCAGGAAGGCGGCTTCCTCAGTGCCTGCTGAGAGCAGGCGCTGGGGAAGCCTGCAGCGATGCCAGAGCGATCGCTGGTGTGACAGAGTGCTGTGCACACTGTCACACCAGCGATCTGATAAAATACTGTGATGTCCCACCCTGGGACAAAGTAAAAAAGTAAAAAAAGTAAAAATAAAAAGTGTAAAAAAAAATCATAAAAAAAAAAAAAATATTCCCCAATAAATTCATTTTTTCCTGTAAATAAAAAAAACAAAACAATAAAAGTACACATATTTGGTATCGCCGCGTCCGTAACGACCCCCCCTATAAAACTGTCCCACTAGTTAACCCCATTTAGTGAACCCCTTAAAAAAAAAAAAAAAAACGAAGCAAAAAATCAATGCTTTATCATCATACCGCCGAACAAAAAGTGAAATAACACGCGATCAAAAAGACCGATATAAATAAACATGGTACCACTGAAAACGACATCTTGTCCCGCAAAAAAACAGCCGTCACACAGCATCATGAGCGAAAAAATAAAAAAGTTATAGCTCGCAGAATAAAGCGATGCAAAAATAATGATTTTTTATATAAAATTGTTTTCATTCTATAAAAGAGCCAAAACCTAAAAAAATGATATAAATGAGGTATCGCCATAATCGTACTGACCCGAAGAATAAAACTGCTTTATCAATTTTACCACACGCGGAACGGTATAAACGCCTCCCCCAAAAGAAATTCATGAATTGCTGATTTTTGTTCATTCTAACCACCCAAAAATCGAAATAAAAAGCGATCAAAAAATGTCACGTGCTCAAAAATGGTACAAATAAAAACGTCAACTCGTCCCGCAAAAAATAAGACCTCAAATGACTCTGTGGGCCAAAATATGCAAAAATTATAGCTCTCAAAATGTGGTGATGCAAAAAACTATTTTTTGCAATAAAAAGCGTCTTTTAGCGTGACAGCTGCCAATCACAAAAACCCGCTATAAATAGTAAATCAAACCCCCTTTATCACCCCCTTAGTTAGGGAAAAATAATAAAATTAAAAAAATGTATTTATTTCCATTTTCCCATTAGGGTTAGGGTTGCGGCTAAAGTTAGGGTTAGGGTTGGCGCTAACGTTAGTATTAGGGTTAGGGTTGGCGCTAACGTTAGGGTTAGGGTTGGGATTAGGGTTATGGGTGTGTTAGGGTTAGGTTTGTGGTTAGGGTTGGGACTAGGGTTATTGGTGTTTGGGGTTAGAATTGGGGGGTTTCTGCTGTTTAGGCACATCAGGGGCTCTCGAAATGTGACATGGCGTCTGATCTCAATTCCAGCCAATTCTGCGTTGAAAAAGTCAAATGGTGCTCCTTCACTTCTGAGCTCTGCCATGCGCCCAAACAGTAGTTTACCCCACATATGGGGTATCAGCATACTCTGGACCCCAAGAGTTATTGTGCAATTTGGCCTATTTCTCCTGTTACCCTTGGGAAAATAAAAAACTGGGGCGACAAAATCATTTTTGTAAAAAAAAAAATGATTTTTTTGTTTTTACGGCTGTATGTTATAAAACTTCTGTGAAGTACTTGGGGCTTCATAGCGCTCACCACACTTCTAGATAAGTTCCTTGTGGGGTCTATTTTCCAAAATGGGGTCACTTGTGGGGGTTTCCACTGTTTAGGCGCATCAGGGGCTCTCCAAATGCGACATGACGCCCCCAGACCATTCCATCAAAGTCTGCAATCCAAAACGTCACTACTTCCCTTCCGAGCCCCGACGTGTGCCCATACAGTAGTTTTCTCCCACATATTGGGTATCAGCGTACTCAGGACAATTTGGACAACAACTTTTGGGGTCCAATTTCTCCTGTTACCCTTGTGAAAATAAAATATTGGGGGCGAAAAAATCATTTTTGTAAAAAAAAAAAAGGATTTTTTATTTTTACGGCTGTACGTTATAAACTTCTGTGAAGCACTTCGGGTTCAAAGTGCTCACCACACATCTAGATAAGTTCCTTGTGGGGTCTATTTTCCAAAATGGGGTCACTTGTGGGGGGTTTCCACTGTTTAGGCGCATCAGGGGCTCTCCAAATGCGACATGACTCCCCCAGACCATTCCATCAAAGTCTGCAATCCAAAACGTCACTACTTCCCTTCCGAGCCCCGACGTGCGCCCATACAGTAGTTTACTCCCACATATTGGGTATCAGCATACTCAGGACAAATTGGACAACAACTTTTGGGGTCCAATTTCTCCTGCTACCCTTGTGAAAATAAAATATTGGGGGTTAAAAAATCATTTTTGTAAAAAAAAAAAAGAATTTTTTATTTTACGGCTGTACGTTATAAACTTCTGTGAAGCACTTTGGGGTTCAAAGTGCTCACCACACATCTAGATAAGTTCCTTGAGGGGTCTAGTTTCCAAAATGGTGTCATTTGTGGGGGGTTTCCACTGTTTAGGCAGATCAGGAGCTCTCCAAACACGACATGGCATCCAGCCAATTCTGCGTTGAAAAAGTCAAACGGCGCTCCTTCCCTTCCAAACTCTGCCATGCACCCAAACAGTGGTTTACCCCCACATATGGGGTATCAGCGCACTCAGGACAAATTGCACAATAACTTTTGGAGTCTTGTTTCCCTTGGGAAAATAAAAATTGGGGTGAAAAGATCAATTTTGTGGAAAAAATATAATTTTTTAATTTTACGGCTCTACGTTATAAACTTGTGTGAAGCACTTGGGGGTTCAAATTGCTCACCAAAGATCTAGATAAGTTCCTTAGGGGGTCTATTTTCCCAAATGGGGTCACTTGTGGGGGGTTTCCACTGTTTAGGCACATCAGGGGCTCTCCAAATGCAACATGGCGTCCAATCTCAATTCCAGCCAATTTTGGTTGGAAAAAGTCAAATAGTGCTCCTTCCATTCCGAGCTCTGCCATGCGCCCAAACAGTGGTTCCCCCCCACATATGGGGTATCAGCGTACTCAGGACAAATTGGACAACAAATTTTGTGGTCCAATTTCTCCTGTTACCTATGGGAAAATAAAAAATTAGTGACTAAGAGATAATTTTTGTGGGAAAAAAATAGGATTTTTTATTTTCATGCCCGGGCATTATAAACTTGTGTGAAGCACTTGGGGGTTCAAAGTGCTCACCAAAGATCTAGATAAGTTCCTTAGGGGCTCTAGCTTCCAAAATGGGGTCACTTGTGGGGGGTTTCCACTGTTTAGGCTCATCTGGGGCACTACAAACGGAACATGACCCCCATCAATGTTTGCATTCCAAAACGTTACTGCTTCTTTTCCAAGCCCTGCCGTGCTCCCAAACAGTTTCCCCCCCCACATATGGGGTATCAGCGTACTCAGGACAAATTGGACAACAAGTTTTGGGGTCCAATTTCCTTGGGAAAAATCAAAAATTTGGGACTAAAAAATCATTTTTGTGGAAAATTGTTTTTTTTTTTTTTCACACCCAGGCATTATAAACTTTTGTGAAACACTTTGGGGTTCAAAGTGCTCACAACAGATCTAGATAAGTTCCTTAGGGGTCTAGTTTCCAAAATGGTGTCACTTGTGGGGGGTTTCCACTGTTTAGGCGTATCAGGGGCTCTCCAAACACGACATGGCGTCCAATCTCAATTCCAGCCAATTTTAGTTTGAAAAAGTCAAACGGCGCTCCTTCCCTTACGAGCTCTGCCGTGTGCCCAAACAGTGGTTTTCCCCCACATATGGGGTATTGGCGTACTCAGGAGAAATTGCACAACAACTTTATCTGTCCATTTTCTCCTTTTACCCTTGTGAAAATAAAAAAAAGTTTGTAAAAGATCATTTTTGTGGCTAAAAAGTTAAATATTAATTTTTTCCATCCACGTTGCTTCAGCTCCTGTGAAGCACCTGAAGGGTTAATAAACTTCTTGAATGTAGTTTTGAGTACCTTGAGGGGTGCAGTTTTTATAATGGTGTCACTTTTGGGTATTTTCTGCCATATAGACCCGTCAAAGTGACTTCAAATGTGAGGTGGTCCCTAAAAAAATGGCTTTGTAAATTTTGTTGTAAAAATGAGAAATCACTGGTCAACTTTTAACCCTTCTAATTTCCTAACAAAGAAAAATTTTGGTTCCAAAATTGTGCTGATGTAAAGTAGACATGTGGGAAATGTTATTTCTTAGCTATTTTGTGTGACATATTTCTCTGTTTTAAGGGAAAAAAAATTCAAAGTTTGAAATTGCAAAATTTTTAAAATTTTCGCCATATTTGCGTTTTTTTCAAAAATAAACGCAAGTTATATCGAAGAAATTTTACCACTAACATGAAGTACAATATGTCACGAGAAAACAATCTCAGAATCGCGAAGATCCGTTGAAGCGTTCCAGAGTTATAACCTCATAAAGAGACAGTGGTCAGAATTGTAAAAATTGGCCCGGTCATTAACGTGCAAACCACCCTTGGGGGTGAAGGGGTTAATTTTTTAAATAAATAAATTTTTTTTTTTAAACAAAAATATATAATTTTCCAATGGGACAATATATGTTGTAAAAAAGTATTGGTTGGCCCTTTACACTAGATTTTGCTTCAGTTTTTTTATTATGAAATCAGAAAATCTGGAGCAAAATGTGAGTTTTTAATGTGAGATATGAACAGAGGCTTCTGATTAGGATATATTTTTTTAATTCATCCCAAAATTATCTGTCTGATGCTTGTTACAGTTTTTCTGTTATTTCCTCTAGTAATACTTTCATTTTAAATTAGGAAATGGACACAGCCTTATGTTGATATTTGGAACAAGAGACAATCTCCATCTACTGGCACAAAGTAAAGAGTGGTTTGCCGATGGCATGTTTTTCACTACACCAGCCTTGTTTAAGCAACTTTACACAATCCATGTAGTCCATAGCGGCCTTGTTGTTCCGGTAGTGTACACCTTGCTGACAGACAAGAGCCGTTCTACATACCAGAGGTTGCTGCAAGAGCTGAAGAACTTGCAGCCTGGACTGCAGCCAGACAACCTGATGTTGGATATTGAACTAGCTGCAATACAGGCATTTGAAAGTGAATTCCCCAACCTTGAGAAGACTGGTTGCTTTTTCCACCTATCACAGTCGGTTTGGCGTAAAGTTCAAAATGAAGGACTCAAGATGCAATACAAAGGTGACCATGAATTTGCCCGTTGGATACGCATGATACCTGCCCTGGCCTTTATACCACCACAGAATGTTGTGCAATCATTTGAAGAATTGGTGGAAGATCCTGACTTTCCACAAGAAGCAATACCTATTGCCAACTATTTTGAAGACAGCTATATCGGTCGAATGAATCGCAGAGGGCGTCAAGCACCTTTGTTTCCAGTTCAACTCTGGAATGTGTATGAACGAACATTGAATGATCAACAGCGAACAAATAATGATGTCGAAGGATGGCACCGTAGCTTTCAAGAAACATGTGGTACTCTTTTCCAAAATATATACCGGTTCATTAACTGTCTGAAACATCAGCAAGAGCTCCATAGTTTTGAAATTATTCAGATAATAGCAGGAAATCCCATCGCTGCAAGAAACAAAAAGTATGCTGCAATTTCAGCAAGGGTTAAACGTATCGTGCAAGATTTCAATAATAGAAGCTTGATGGATTATCTGAGAGGCATTGCCTACAGCTTTGAATTTTAGTTCATGGTCACATATTGTATGTTTTGAGAGCAGTGTTTTTAGCTGTAAAATCATTCAAGCATTATAACCTGTAATTTGTCTTTTCTCTTTTTCTCTAATCCTTCCCCTCTATACCTTTTTATGTTTCTTGTTACAACAGTTTTGATATATACAGTTAAAGCATAACTCTACAAAAAACATAAGTTATTTTATAGTACCCTTGCCCATGATATTCATTTATTCATTTCCAAAGGAGACCTTCCAGCAGCTTCACTTCTGTGTGAAAAGTCTCATCCAAGTTAAAGCTCCATGTGCTGCAGGATTTCAGTGGTTGCTAAGGAGGTTGTTTCTCCTTAGAAGCAGTACTTGTGGATGGATTCTAGAGGCCGTGGCTGCACAGGAGCATGCAACTACCGTAACAATATATTCCCTATGATGTATAAAGGGCTGCTGGTTTACAGCCTTCTGCAAAGCCCCCCCTATGTGTTCCGTCCTGTAACAACTTTACACAGGCGGGGGGAGCCCTTCTCTTGTCCAGGACAGAGCACATGAGCAGAGAGTGAAGGGGAGCTTTGCAGAGGGCTGTGAACAAGCAGCCCTGAATGTATCACAGGGGGCCAGGATCCTTTCTGCTACCAAGGGGGCACGACCTCCTTAGTAAACAATGAAATCTTACTATTTTCTTGTCTGTTTGTAAAATGACTTATCTAGAAAACAATGTTTTAGAATTAAAAAAACTCATTTGATCAGAATTGTATATTTTAGACTCATATTGTGTATTATTAGTGATAAGCGAACGTTCAGTTCAGGCAGGTCTTTAATTGCTAGAGGCAAACATCCTGGGGGTGAAATGCTGGGGGCGAAATGTTCGCGGGCGAACTGCCGGGGGCGAAATGTTTGGGGGCGAACTGCCGGGGGCAAAATGTTCGGGGGCGAAATGGTCTGGGGCAAACTGCCGGGGGCGAAATGTTCGGGGGCGAACTGCGGGGGGCAAAATGTTCGGAGGCGAAACATCCTGGGGGCGAAATGCTGGGGGCGAAATGTTCGGGGGCGAACTGCCAGGGGCGAAATGTTCGGGGCGAACGGGGGCGAAATGTTCGGGGGCGAACTGCCGGGGGCGAAATGTTCGGAGGCGAAACATCATGGGGGCGAAATGTTCGGGGGCAATGCTGGGGCGAATTTCGGGGAAATGTTCGGCGAACTGCCGGGGGCGAAATGTTCGGGGGCGAACTGCCGGGGGCGAAACATCCTGGAGCGAAATGTTCGGGGGCGAACTGCCGGGGGCGAAATGTTCGGGGGCGAACTGCCGGGGGCGAAATGTTCGGGGGCGAAATGTTCAGGGGCGAACTGCCGGGGGCGAAATGTTCGGGGGCGAAATGTTCGGGGGCGAACTGCCGGGGCGAAATGTTCGGGGGCGAAATGTGCGGGGACGAAACATCCTGGGGGCGAAATGCTGGGGGCGAAATGTTCGGGGGCGACGTGTACCTGGGGGCGAACTGCTGGGGGCGAAACTTCCTAGAACCATTAAATACAGTCAGGGCCAGAAATATTTGGACAGTGACACAATTTTCGCGAGTTGGGCTCTGCATGCCACCACATTGGATTTGAAATGAAACCTCTACAACAGAATTCAAGTGCAGATTGTAACGTTTAATTTGAAGGGTTGAACAAAAATATGTGTTAGAAAATGTAGGAATAGTACACATTTCTTTACAAACACTCCACATTTTAGGAGGTCAAAAGTAATTGGACAAATAAACATAACCCAAACAAAATATTTTTATTTTCAATATTTTGTGGCGAATCCTTTGGAGGCAATAACTGCCTTAAGTCTGGAACCCATGGACATCACCAAACGCTGGGTTTCCTCCTTCTTAATGCTTTGCCAGGCCTTTACAGCCGCAGCCTTCAGGTCTTGCTTGTTTGTGGGTCTTTCCCTCTTAAGTCTGGATTTGAGCAAGTGAAATGCATGCTCAATTGGGATAAGATCTGGTGATTGACTTGGCCATTGAAGAATGTTCCACTTTTTTGCACTCATGAACTCCTGTGTAGCTTTGGCTGTATGCTTGGGGTCATTATCCATCTGTACTATGAAGCGCCGTCCAATCAAGTTTGCAGCATTTGGCTGAATCTGGGCTGAAAGTATATCCCGGTACACTTCAGAATTCATCCGGCTACTCTTGTCTGCTGTTATGTCATCAATAAACACAAGTGACCCAGTGCCATTGAAAGTCATGCATGCCCATGCCATCACGTTGCCTCCACCATGTTTTACAGAGGATGTGGTGTGCCTTGGATCATGTGCCGTTCCCTTTCTTCTCCAAACTTTTGGCTTCCCATCATTCTGGTACAGGTTGATCTTTGTCTCATCTGTCCATAGAATACTTTTCCAGAACTGAGCTGGCTTCTGGAGGTGTTTTTCAGCAAATTTAACTCTGGCCTGTCTATTTTTGGAATTGATGAATGGTTTGCATCTAAATGTGAACCCTTAGTATTTACTTTCATGGCGTCTTCTCTTTACTGTTGACTTAGAGACAGATACACCTACTTCACTGAGAGTGTTCTGGACTTCAGTTGATGTTGTGAACGGGTTCTTCTTCACCAAAGAAAGTATGCGGCGATCATCCACCACTGTTGTCTTCCGTAGGCTCCCAGGTCTTTTTGGATTGATGAGTTCACACAGTGCTTTCTTTCTTTCTCAGGATGTACCAAATTGTAGATTTTGCCACTTCTAATGTTGTAGCAATTTCTTGGATGGTTTTTTTTCTGTTCTTGCAGCTTAAGGATGGCTTGTTTCACCTGCATGGAGAGCTCCTGTGACCGCATGTTTCCTTCACAGCAAAACCTTCCAAATGCAAACACCACACCTCAAATCAACTCCGGCCCTTTCATCTGCTTAATTGAGAATGACATAACAAAGGGATTGCCCACACCTGTCCATGAAATAGCCTTGGAGTCATTTGTCCAATTACTTTTGGTCCCTTTAAAAACAGGGTGGCACATGTTAAGGAGCTGAAACTCCTAAACCCTTCATCCAATTTTAATGTGGATACCCTCAAATGAAAGCTGAAAGTCTGGACTTCAACTGCATCTGAATTGTTTTGTTTCAAATTCATTGTGGTAATTTCTAGAACCAAAATTAGATAAATGTTGTCTCTGTCCAAATATATATGGACCTAACTGTAGGTAGACCCCGGCAGTATGCGAGACAAGGACAGATTGCTAACCGAGCAGTTTACTGAGTGGCTCCTGTCTACAGCTCACCGGAAACAGCTGTGCATTATGGCCCTGCAAAACCCTTACCTGGACTTTGCACGATTTAAAGACTGGGCCATCCGGGTGCAGCGAGAACCAATCCCAAGTGGCACTGCACCTCTCCAGCACCCAGCTATCACATACCACCAGGAGGGGGCATCCTTTTCCCGGCACCCGAGAAGGCTGATGCGCAGACCCTAGATAATGACTCCTCTGCAGGCCTACGTCTCCAGGTCCAGGAGCTGACCAAAAGTGTGGCTGCACTAACCATAAGTGTGCAGTCCATGCAAGTGTCCCCAAAGGAGAAGATCCAGCTGGCTTCCAGTCCAGATGACATCCCGTGGCGACGGAAGAGGAGAATCCCACCGACCAGAGGGAGAGACAATGATTGCTACGACCAGGATGGATGGCCCATTTTCACCGCTGCAAATAGGCGGGGCACATTGCAAAATTTTGTAATTTAAACAAGCAACCCCTGGGGCAGAGGGCCAACCCCCAGGAGTAAGATGACCGGGCCCACAAAGCTGGTGAGACAAGTATGTGGGAGGAAGGACAGTCCTGCATGTTGAGCTTCATGGCATCCCGAGGACATCCCGAGGTGACAACAATGCCATATATCCTTTTTAAACTGTATTGGGCTGATTCAGACATTACTCGCAGCCCAGATGAACACTTTAACATTTTTGCCAGCAATGGTCAGGCCTTGCCTCTGGTGGGGTATAAGGAGGTGACCATCAAGGTTGGCCGAGTAGAATTGCAGTCGCAAGGTTTGATTATAGTTGACATTGACAGACAAGAATGCCATCTTATGATTACTCTAGGCACCAATGCAATAGAGAATTGTCTTGGAGAAATTATTATTTTGTTGCAACAGGTAGCCAAGACCGCAAGTTCCAGTCAGCAGTGTGTACTGTAAAAAGAAATCAGAGCCCTGATGCAGAGACAACAGGTAGAGCACTCTGGTGGAGAAGTCGGCAGTGTCAGAGTGAGTGATTCAGTCCCCATTGCAATATCCCCTTGGAGTGAAATGTTGATTTGGTGTCGGGCAGCAATAGGCCTCAGGGGCTCAAGATTAGCAGGCCCTGGTAGAACCCGTGTACTCTGATAGTAGACCCACCATCCTGACAGCCAGAGGGGTAGTCGATGACCGCAATGGGAGTGTACCGATACGCATCATGAATTGTGGGGAGAAAGAGGTCCATTTACCCTTGGTATGCCACCCTTGCTAAGCTGTTCACTGTCATTAATAATGCAATAAAGGCCATGGAACCCTTGCTTCCATCCGACCAGGTGGAGGGCAATGGCTCTGAGGGGCAGCTGGAGGATTGGTGTCAGAAGCTACGCATAGGTACTGACTCCACCCCTTCGCATCAAAAGCATGAGTTTACCGGGTGGTTCGAGAATATGAGCGCGTCTTTGGCAAACACCCTCTAGACTTTGGGCATGTAAAAGGGGTCCAACACCATATCCTCCCCGGAGATCATCCGCCCATTAAAGAGAGATACCGGCCTGTACCCCCAGCTCACTATCAATGTGCCAAGGGTATGTTTCGGGAGATGAAGGAAGCTGGGGTAATCAGAGAAAGTTGTAGCCCCTGGGCAGCTCCGTTAATCGTTGTTAGAAAGAAAGATGGTACAATGAGGATGTGTGTTGACTACAGGCAGATTAACGGCATTACACATAAGGTCGCCTACCCGTTACCCAGAATTGAGGAATCATTAGTTGCACTGAGATCATCTAACTATTTCTTCACTTTAGATCTCACCAGTGGGTATTGGCAGGTTCCTGTTGCAGAAGCAGACAGAGAGAAGACAGCGTTTACGAAACCAATGGGCCTCTGCGAGTTCAACTGCATGCCATTCGGGTTCTGCAATGCACCGGGAACGTTCCAGCGGTTAATGGAAAGCTGCCTAGGACATAAAAATTTCAAAACCATTTGGTTGTACCTGGACGATGTCATAGTCTACTCAAAGACGTACGAAGACCACCTGAGGCACCTGGCTGAGGTGTTCGAGGCCTTATCCAGTTTCGGCCTGAAAGTAAAGCCATCAAGGTGCCACCTGTTGATGCCCAAGGTGCAGTACCTAGGTCACGTGGTAAGCGCCGAAGGTGTGGCACTAGACCCTGAAAAAGTCACCATAATCAAGGACTGGCCAAGACCCTCCACTATCAAGGAAGTGCGGCAGTTCCTCGGGCTTGTAGGTTACTACAGGAGATTCATAAAGAGCTTCACAAAGATAGCGGCACTCATGCAGTCCCTCTTAATAGGCCAGTCTAAGAAGGCCAAGAACCCAAGTTCTCCATTCGAGTGGAGTAAAAGAGAAGTCATCTTCACTCAGTTGAAGATGGATTTTACGAGAGGTCCTGGCTTACCCCGACTATGGCCAACCCTTTATAGTCTATACGGACGCCAGCAACGTGTGATTGGGAGCAGTGCTGTCCCAGGTACAGCAAGGCAGAGAGCGAGTGATTTCCTACCCCAACAGGAAGCTTTGTCCCACTGACAACTATAGTTCCTTTAAACTGGAGTTTCTCACCATAGTCTGGGCGGTAACAGAGTGCTTCAAACATTACCTGGCTTCAGCGAAGTTTACAATATATTTGGATAATAATCTGCTGATCCACCTTGAAACCTTGAAACGGCGAAGCTAGTGCGTTCAAGCAGCGATGGATGGCTCGGCTGTCCAACTACGAGTTTACCATCAAATACCAGGCGGGGCATAAAAACGCTAATGCTGATGCGCTGTGCAGGATGCCTAACTAGCAGGATGGAGGAGTAGACCCGGAGGAACCCGAAGAAATCGAGTTACCAGCCTTCCATCGCCCGATGCAGCCCAGTGCTCCCACTGCATCAGGGACAAGTGTTATGCCATGCCAGAAGCAAAGATTAAGCTATTGCCCCCAATGGATGGGCAGAAATGCAGGACAGCGATCCGGCAGTCCGCCTAGTAAAGGAATTGCTGACACAAGCTGATTTACACCCTGGTCCAGATGCTCCACAAGAGACTCAACAGTTGTGGAAGGAGAAGGGCAAGCTGTTCATCTATGAGGGGAAGCTGTGTCAAAGAAGCATCAACTCCCGAACCCACAAACTGGTCTGGCAGGTGGTAGTCCCGAAGGGGGTTGCGCCAATGGTCTTAGAAGCGTACCACGATGGAGCAGGACACTTCGGGTGGAAGAAGTTGGAAGTCCTGCTACATGAGCGATTCCACTGGGTTGGCATGAGTAAAGCAATCAAGAAATGGTGTCGAGAATGTGGTCCATGCAACCTGAGACGGAAAGAACATGATAGCCAGAGGGCTCCCCTAAAGCCCATAGTCACCAAACAACCGTTTGAGCTGGTAGTCTTGGACCACGTGAAGCTGGCACCAAGCCGGTCAACCTATGACTACGCCCTCACCATAGTAGACCACTACTCCCGGTTCCTGGTAGTAGTGCTAGTAAAGGATCAGACGGCGAAGAAGGCAGCCAAAGCATTTCAACAACACTTTTGTCACCCGCACGGTTACCCTGAACGAGTGCTTACCAACCAAGGCCCAGCCTTTGAAGCAGAAGTGTTCCAGGAGTTCTGTAACCTGTATGGCTGCAAGTAAATAAGAACCACGCCGTATCATCCCAGACCAACAGGTTATGCGAGTGTCATGTGTGCATTGCCACGAAGATCGTCGCGGTTGCACATTTTGACTTCTCACAGCTGAGCTGCTGTTTCTTTGTGTTTGGCAGCTAGGGAGTTAATTCTGTCTGTGCTCGGTGCTGGGACTGGGTGCAGTTTCTCCCGGCTGCAATTGATTATTTGTTGATTGGTTTCCTTTAAATTCCTGGTTGTCTGCTTGGGGAGTTGCCAGTGAAACCTTCATGCAGACCACAGATAGGAATGAATCTGTATAGACTTTAGTTGTGAGCTCCTTAGTTGTTCTAAGCTCAACTTGGTTAGAGTTTATTTCCCAGACCATTTATTTTCCTTTGGTGTTTGAGTGTGTATGCAAGCGAGTGTTATCCTGTCTGTCTTATATGTCTAATCTGTGTATTTAGCTGAGATCAGCCCATATCCCTTTGGTGGTAGTCAGGATCCTTCTTAGGACTGATTACAGGGTTCAGGGTCTGATAGGAGACAGGGTTAGGTTGGAGACTTGGACCTCTGAACCATTATCAGTACCTCCAAGGTGAGGGATTAGTTAGGACCCCAGTTTAGGGTCAGGTTAGATCCCGGTCCACCTCTTTCCTGTTTCAGCTCATCAAGTCCTCAAGATTAACCTGAGTTCAGCAGATATCGTGTCAGGTAAATCTATTCTATACTTACATGCTGATGTTGCTATACTAGTTGTTGTATAGAGTGTTGTTCCTGTATTAATAGTTTACTGACATTGTTTACATATCATTAGACAGCGTGACAGCGAGAAAATGAACCAGGTAGTAATAGACCTGTTGAAGACTCTGCCCCTGGAAGAGCGTAGCCTGTGGCCAGAGAAGATACCGGATATGGTAGACTTATATAACCACATCCCGGTGAACTCCACCAACTGTACACCTGCCTACCTGATGAGGGCAAGACCTGGCAAGTTACCCATTTACTTGGACATGAGTTTTAACACCGGAGACGACATCACCAGATGCAGACTGGGATATGGAGTGGCAGCAACAATATCGCAAGGTGCAAGAATGTGTAGAGAAAAGTGTGTCCCAGGCAAGACAGAAGCAGGAAAGAAATTATAATAAGCACACCCCTGCAGTTCCCTTGTCACCTGGAGAACAGGTACTCAAAAGGAAGAAATGAGTTCACAAACTAGATGACCAGTGTAAGGCTGAGCCATACACCGTTTTACCTACAGATTTTGATAACATCAAGGTGTGCCTCATCAGTAAAGATGGTGGAGAAACCTCAGCGGCAGGGGATCATCTAAAACCATGCCCTGACCAACTAAAGGAAAGAATTGAACACCAAGACATTCCTCACCCAGTGGAAGAGGTGGAGCAAAAGATCAGCACAGTACTCAGCGAGTCCCCTCCAAATTGAACAAGGGTGAACCAGGCCATAGTCATGCCTGTTTTGACCTTTCCCCAGCTAGTAGTGCCAGAAAGAAATACGACTCAAGACCAGCCGAAGACCATCGGGCTCAAGCACTAAGTGCCACACCAGCACCGGAGCAAGAAAATCCACCCCCTGTTAGCGGCAAATCTGTCATGCCCACGGTGAGCATCAGTGGTCGTTGAGCATCAGGTATACCGTGCTACGTACTCACCACATAGCGCAGCCAACAGAGAGCGCACTACACCAGTACCAGTGCTACGAAGGTCTACCCGTAGTACCCTAGGTCAAATCCCCGTAAGGTTCCGCATGTAAATAGATTGTGTAAATAAAGTATGTAAATATGTAATGTAAGTACGTAACCGTCAAGCATATGAGCCTACAGAGACTCTGTAAGAACTTTTGAGCAATCTTATTTTACTTGATTTAATGGACTATTGGGTCACAGGACTCGTTGTGATGAAGGACAATACTTGTATATAGTTACCAGCCTGGCTCAGGAATGAACAATGGACAATGACACATTGACTAATTGACACCAGGACTATTTTTGAGCTTTGGTTTTTGTAATTTTTAATTTTGAAATCTTGTATATAGTTATGATTAGAGATGAGCGACTTTGCCTCCGGGAGGGTCGAGTCGGGTTTTGGACCACCCGACTTTCACAAATGTCGAGTCGAACGAAATCGGCCGACTATCGGCAAAAGTCGAAGGCTCGACTGAAACACGAAACCCAATGCAAGTCAATGGGGAAGCAAAGTCGGCAGGGAGTGGAGGACAGTAAACACACCTACAGTGCCCATTTTAATGCCAACGACATCAATTCTTATTACTTAAGCTTGTCAACCTTAATTTACTTTACAATAATAGTTACGCATTGAAAACTGGGGTTATTTGGCTAAAGTTGTGGTGGGGCAGGGCTGGCTCTAGGTTTTCGTGGTCCTCGGGCCAAAGAGTGTTAGTGGGCCCCTTTAACACATACCACAATTCATGATGCTCCGATACGGCAGAGAAATATAGGTATAGTACAATGCCAAATACTTCACTTCTTACATTACATGACTGATATCTATTTTAAATTCTACAATAACTCATAAACCAGACAGTATATTCCTCCATACAGTATTATGGCCACCATACAGAATAATGAGCCCCATATATTGCTCCATACAGAATAATTGGTCCCATATAATGTTCCATACAGTATATGATGAGCTCCACATAATGCTACAGTATATGATGGTCCCCATATAATGTGCCATACAGTATAGGACAGTCCTCATAGAGTATAATGAGCCCCACATATTGTTCCATACAGTATAATGAGTCGCATATAAAGCTCCACACAGTATATGATGGGCCAAATATTGCTCCATACAGAATGGGCTCCATATAATGCTCCATACAGAATGGGCCCCATATGTGCTCCATATGATGCTCCATACCCTATATGATGCCCCATAAATAATGAACCCCATATGATGCTCCAGTATATGATGGGCCCCATGGATGATGCTCCAGTGTATGATGGGCCTATATAATGCTCCATATATAATGTGCCCTATATGATGCTCTCCAGTGTATAATGTGCCCCGTATATGATGCTCCAGTGTGATGGGCCCCATTTATAATGCTCCAGTGTATAATGGGCCCCATGGATGATGCTTCAGTGTATGATGGGCCTATATAATGCTCCATATATAATGGGCCCCATTTATAATGCTCCAGGGTATAATGGGCCCTATCTATGATGCTCCAGTGTATGATGGGCCCCATTTATAATGCTCCAGTGTATGATGGACCTATATAATGCTCCATATATAATGGGCCCCATTTATAATGCTCCATATTTAATGGGCCCCATTTATAATGCTCCAGTGTATGATGTGCCCCATATATAATGCTCCAGTGTATAATGGGCCCTATCTATGATGCTCAAGTGTAT
Source organism: Oophaga sylvatica (assembly GCA_033576555.1). Classification (NCBI taxonomy): domain Eukaryota; kingdom Metazoa; phylum Chordata; class Amphibia; order Anura; family Dendrobatidae; genus Oophaga; species Oophaga sylvatica. The sequence continues at coordinate 759,893,067 of JARQOD010000001.1, forward strand.
GATGGGCCCCATATATAATTCTCCAGTGTATAATGCTAAATGTAAAATATTTCTCAAAACATAAAAAAAATGAAATACCTCTCCTCGCTGAGCACTGCTCTACTCTGGACTCCTCAGCGTCGCCATCTTCCAGTTCTCTGCACTTGGACTGTTCAGGCAGAGGGTGTACAGACGTGACGTCATCGCACTCTCGGACCTGAATGTCACTGTCAGGAAACGAGGAAGACGTCACAGCGGTGGAGCAGGGAGAGGTTAGTATTGCAAGTGCTGGGGCCCTGAGCAAGCAGGGGGGGCCCACTTTTGGACGATGGCACTGGCACAGGGCCCCTCATAGTACGTCGGTGTCTCTGACTGTGAGTGGGCCCCCCCACCTACTCAGGGCCCCGGCACTTGCCCGGGTGCGCCAGGTGCTGATGCCGGCCCTGGGGGGGTACAGCCCAGTTAGGGAGGAGGAAAAACTGGCATATGGTGAGGTGTAGGCTGGACGTTCAGCAGTTGCAAATGGAGGAATTGGAGAAGCCGGAGGAAGAGGAGGACAAAGCAAGCCATTTTGCTGGCAACCTATGTGTCATCAGGGGAAGGTGGTACAAAATCCTTTGAAACCCAGGCATGGTTCATTTTAATGAAGGTGAGATCACCAACATTTGGGGTCGACAGCCGGGTCCTTCTTTCTGTCAGGAATTTCGGGCCCCATACTGGCAAAATTTATGGGGCCCCCCTTGAGACTCTGTCCAGGCTCCACCCCCAGTTTCGCCTCCACCCTAGCTCCTCCTTCACCACGCGAACCTTCCAAAATCCCACCGCCTTTTCTTGGAAAAACTCCACTTCTGCACCACGCCCTCACCAATGACACATTAACACCATATCACATACATAGCAATAATAATCTTTATTTTTTTTATATAGCGCTAACATATTCTGCAGTGCTTTACAGTTTGCACACAAATATCATCACTGCCCCCAATGGGGCTCACAATCTAGATTCCCTATCTGTATGTTTTTGGAGTGTGGGAGGAAACCGGAGAAAACCCACGCAAACACGGGAAGAACATACAAAAACTCCTTGCAGATGTTATCCTAGGTGGGATTCGAACCCAGGACTCCAGCGCTGCAATGCTATCCACTGAGCCACCATCCGCTTTTGTTTGACCAAAAGATTTTTTAAGCCTGCCACAACGACAAGGTAGACTCTATTGGCAGGGCCCTACTCTACTCTAACCTATTAAACATTTGTTAACTTTTTTTTTGGTATATTTTAATTATCTTTCTTCAATGGAATGTGTCAGACATACATTTTTTAAACTAATTGAAATCATATATTATATATATATTCTGTATTTCTGATTGCAGATTATTGTATTCTGTTTTCTGTACAGTTATGGAAGCTGCTCTAGCACCTGTTTGGAGATATGGACTTTGGACATATGCACATGTGTGTATATCTATCTTAAGACATTATAGGAGACTATCTCCTAGGGAGAGTTTTCTATACATAATTCTCATGTTTACTGACATGCATATGTAATTGTGCAGGAAGGGGAAGAGGTAATCATGACACTACTTATTTTGAATGATGGATTGTGTTATCTGTGATTGTAATCTTGGCGGTTATGATAATGAGGAAACTGCTGAAATGGGATCTCTTATGGAAGTGTAAGGGCCCCGTTACACGCTTCAATGTCCCAGCGATCCCACCAACGATCCGACGTGGATGGGATCGCTGGGACATCGTTAGTTGATTGCTGGTGAGCTGTCACATGGGCAGACTCACCAGCGATCAGGACCAGCGAGCACGCTGGTATCCAGGCTAAACATAGGGTAACTAAGCACTGCGCAGTGCTTAGTTACCCGATGTGTACCCTAGATACCAGCTCCCAGCTTCTGCGTACAGCGCTGGGAGCTGGTTTCAAGTGTACACATCGGGTAACTAAGCACCGGCAGTGCTTAGTTACCCGATGTTTAGCCTGGATACCAGCTCCCAGCTTCTGCGTACAGCGCTGGGAGCTCGCTGATCGTTGGTCTCCTGCTGTCACACGCAGCGATGCGCGCTGGCCAGCGGGACACCAACGATGAAAAAATGGTCCAGGCCATTCTACACCGATCAGCGATACCAGCAGGGTCGCTGCGTGTCACACTAAGCGAGATCGCTGGCTAGGTCGCTGTTGCGTCACAAAATCGGTGACGCTTCAGCGATCTCGCTTAGTGTGACGGGGGCTTAAGTTGAACAGTCATTTTTTGCTGACAGAGTCCTTTTAAAGCAACACTCCTGTGATGGGGAAAACAAAAAAAAAAACAAGCATAGAGACATCGGCTCTAAAAAGGTGCAGCTCCCCAGACATGCAGTGTCTCTATGCAGCTCCCCAGACATGCAGACTAGAGGATACGTTGGTGAATATCGGTCTGCACTTGGACCGCAGTGCATGGACTGGCCGCGGGTCTCCTGATCTGAAATCCGCAGCCTCACAGTATGTACAGTACAGACCAAAAGTTTGGACACACCTTCTCATTCAAAGATTTTTCTGTATTTTCATGACTATGAAAATTGTAGAATCACACTGAAGGCATCAAAACTATGAATTAACATATCTGGAATTCTACATTACACTTTACAAAAAAGTATGAAACAACTGAAAATATGTCTAATATTCTAGGTTCTTCAAAGTAGCCACCTTTTGCTTTGATTACTGCTTTGCACGCAGAAAAGGTGAACGGATGGACTCTACATGCCTGGTTCTCACCATGAAGCATGGAGGAGGTGGTGTGATGATGTGGGGGTGCAATGCCGACTTGATGGAATGGTCTACGGGCGTCATGTTACGTTTGCAGAGCCCATGATGTGCCTAAACAGTAGAAACCCCCCCATGTGACCCCATTTTGGAAACTAGATCCCCCAAGGAACTCCTCTAGATGTGTGGTGAGCACTTTGAATCTCCAAGTTCTTCACAGAAGTTTATAACGCAGAGCTATGAAAATAAAAAAAATCTTTTTTTTCCACAAAAATAATTTTTTTTCCCCAAGGGTAACAGGAGAAATTAGACCCCCAAAGTTGTTGTGCAATTTTTCCTGAGTACGCTGATACCCCATATGTGGGGTTAAACCACAGTTTGGGCACACGTCGGGGCTCGGAATAAAGGGAACACTGTTGACTTTTTGAACGCAAAATTTGCAGGAATCAATGGTGGCGCCATGTCGTGTATGGACACCCCCTGATGTGCCTAAATAGTGGAAACCCCTCAATTCTAACTCCAACCCTAACCCCAACACTCCTCTAACCCCAACCCTAACCTCTACACACCCCTAACCCTAATCCAAATCCTAACTCCAACGCATCCCTAATCCCAACTCTAACCATAACCCTAACCACAAGCCTAACCCTAGTCCCAACCCTAACCACAAAACACCCCTAACACTCATCCTAACTCTAACCCTAACCACAAACCTAACCTGTTATGTTTCGGTAGCTGAGGAGTGCAGATAAAAAAGGCAATACACCAGAGCAGTTGGAATCTATGAGATTGCAGTACCCTGACTAACCACCACAACTAGAGGCAGTCGTGGAGCGTTCCTACGTTGGTCCTAGACGCCTCGTCACAGCCTGAGAAACTAACTACACCTAAAGATAGAAAGAGGAAAGCTATCTGCCCCGGAGCAGATCCCCAAAGAACATAGAAAGCCCCCAAACATGTAATGGCGGTTAGACAAGAAGAAAATGTCTTATCTGTTAGCAGGAGATGCAGACACGACACAGCAGGCTACAAAGGAAACAGGACTCAAGGATTGAGACCAGAACAATTGATCACCGGCAACCCTGATGGGAAGGCGACTCCCTTATATAAGACCAGTCAGTAACACCTGATTCCCACTCCTCACAATCTTCACTGGACAGTCCAGTACCGCTTGTAACCACCAGAGGGAGCCTCTGCTCAGAACTCATTTCAAGTCCATTCACAACAGTACCCCCACTTGAGGAGGGGTCACCGAACCCTCACTTGAGCAACCAGGTCGGTCAGGATGAGTTCTATGATACGCACGGATGAGTCTCCTAGCATGGATGTCCGAAGCAAACACCCAAGAATTGTCTTCCTGACCATAACCTCTCCACTTAACCAAATACTGGAGTTTCCGTCTAGAAAAACGAGAATTCAATATTTTCTCAACCACAAACTCCACATTGCCCTCAACCAGAACAGGGTCAGGAGGCAAAGCAGTAGGAACCACTGGCTCAACAAACCTCTTCAACAAGGACTTGTGGAACACGTTATGGATCTTAAATGTCCCTGGAAGAAGCAAACGAAAAGAAACAGGATTAAGAATCTCCATGATCTTATAAGGTCCAATGAACCTAGGCTTTAAACCGAGGACCATCAGTCCTGTGCCGGTTAGCAAACCGCTGGGCCCTCTCCTGAGAGAGGGACAACCTCTCCACTACCTGGTCCCAAATCTGTTGCATACGCTCCACAACAGAGTCAACACCTGGACAGACAGAAGCCTCCGTCTGTCCTGAAGAAAATCGAGGGTGAAACCCAGAATTACAGAAAAATTGAGACATCAAGGTGGCAGAGCTAGCCCTATTATTAAGAGCAAACTCAGCCAAAGGCAAAAAAGAGACCCAGTCATCCTGATCAGCAGACACAAAGCATCTTAGATAAGTCTCCAATGTCTGGTTTGTTCTCTCAGTTTGACCATTGGTCTGAGGATGAAACGCCGAGGAGAAAGACAATTGAACACCAAGTTTAGAACAAAAGGTCCTCCAAAATCTGGAAACAAACTGGACTCCTCTGTCAGACACAATGTTCTCAGGAATGCCGTGTAAACGAACCACGTGCTGAAGGAACAAAGGCACCAATTCAGAGGAGGAAGGCAACTTAGGTAATGGCGCAAGATGTATCATCTTGGAAAACCTATCACAAATCACCCAGATGACGGTCATTCTCTGAGAAACAGGGAGGTCGGAAATGAAATCCATAGAGATATGGGTCCATGGTCTCTTGGGCACAGGCAATGGCATCAACAAACCACTAGAGCGAGAGCAAGGCTTGGAGAGAGAGCAAGTCCCGCAGGACTGCACAAATTCCCTGACATCACAAGACAAGGTAGGCCACCAAAAGGACCGACTAACCAAGTCTCTGGTACCAAAAATTCCGGGATGCCCAGCCAACGCGGAACAATGAATCTCAGACATCACACTCTTTTTCCACTGGTCCGGGACAAACAATTTTCCAACAGGGCAGCGCTCGGGCCTATCCTCCTGACACCCCTCCAGAGCAAGTCTCAAATTGCGTGAGATGGCGGAAAGAACTACACCCTCTTTCAAAATAACAGAAGGATCAGATAACTCAGGAGAGTCCGCAAGGAAACTCCTCGAGAGGGCATCCGCCTTAACATTCTTAGTGCCAGGAAGAAAGGAAACCACAGAATTAAAACGTGTGAAAAACAAGGCCCACCTGGCCTGTCTAGGATTGAGTCGCTTGGCAGATTCCAGATAAACCAGATTCTTATGGTCCGTAAGGACCACCACCTGATGTTTGGCTCCCTCCAGCCAATGTCTCCACTCTTCAAAAGCCCACTTCATGGCCAGTAACTCCCGATTACCCACGTCATAATTACGTTCAGTAGGAGAAAATTTTCGAGAGAAAAAGGCACAAGGGTTACTTTTAGAGGTCTCTGGATCTTTTTGGGACAAAACGGCACCTGCCCCAATTTCAGAGGCATCAACCTCCACCTGAAATGGCAGAGAAACATCAGGCTGCCATAGAACAGGAGCAGAAGTGAATCTCTGCTTAAGTTCCTGAAATGCAGAGACTGCCTCAGGAGGCCAATTCACCACATCAGAACCCTTTTTGGTCAAATCAGTTAATGGTTTAACAATAACCGAGAAATTACCAATAAATTTACGATAAAAATTGGCAAAACCCAAAAATCTTTGAAGAGCCTTTAATGAAGTAGGTTGGACCCAATCACAGATGGCCTGAACCTTGACCGGGTCCATTTCAATAACAGATGGGGACAAAATGAGTCCCAGAAATTAGATCCTCTGTACGCCAAAAAGACACTTTGATCCCTTTACATACAGAGCATTCTCTCTCAAAATCTGGAATACAGTTCGAACATGTTTCACATGAGAGTCCCAGTCATTGGAAAAAATCAAGATATCATCCAAATAAACAATCAGAAATTTATCCACAAAATCCCTGAAAATGTCATTCATGAAGGACTGGAAGACAGAAGGAGCATTAGTGAGCCCAAAGGGCATCACAAGGTACTCAAAATGCCCCTCAGGGGTATTGAATGCCATCTTCCATTCATCCCCGTGCTTAATGCGAATAAGGTTATATGCCCCCCTGAGGTCAAGCTTGGTAAACCAAGTAGCGTTTTTCACCCTGGAAAACAGGTCAGTAATCAAAGGTAACGGGTATTGATATTTTGCAGCAATATTGTTCAAAAGACGATAATCAATACACGGCCTTAATGAACCATCCTTTTTGGCCACAAAGAAAAAACCGGCACCTAAGGGTGAAGAGGATGGTCTGATATGACCCTTCTCCAATGATTCCTTGATATAAGACCGCATAGCGTCATGTTCAGGTACAGACAAGTTAAAAAGGCGACCTTTAGGGAATTTACTACCAGGCACTAATTCAATAGCGCAGTCATAGCTCCTATGGGGAGGCAAGGATGCAGATTTACTTTCGCTAAACACATCAGAAAAATCAATCAAAAAGTCAGGAACATCCTGAGCCTGGGGGGAGGCAGAAAAAACAGGAGTGTTGGTATTAACACATTGGCAGCCCCAACTGGTTACAGACACAGATTTCCAATCCAAAACAGGATTATGAGACTGCAACCAAGGGAAGCCCAGCCAGGACGATAATATCATGCAGATTATACAGAACCAAAAATTTACAGCACTCCTGATGATCAGGCTCAACCCTCATTATCACCTGAGTAGAGAACTGAGGTTTATTCTCAGCCAAAGGGGTAGAATCGATCCCCAGTAGGGGAATAGACTTCTGTAGGGGTATCAAGGGAAACCCACAACGTTTAGCAAAATCATAATCCATCAGGTTAATAGCTGCTCCAGAATCAACGAAAGCCTGAGCAGAAAATGAGGACAGAGAGCATATCAGAGTGACAGTTAATAAAAACTTAGTCTGAACACTACCCAAGACAACTGAGCGTGCAAAACGTCTTCCCCGCTTAGGGCAGACTGAAATAGCATGAGAGGCATCACCACAGTAGAAACATAACCCATTGCGCTTTCAAAACTCATGACGCTGTGCCCCAGACACCACTCTATCACACTGCATGGGTTCAGAAGCAGGTTCACAAGGCAACACTATTCCACGCATACTTCTCCGCTCACGCAAACGTCTGTCAATTTGAATCGCTAATGACATAGAATCATTGAGACCAGAGGGGACAGAGAATCCCACCATAACATCCTTTACATTATCTGACAGACCCTTCCGAAAAAGGGCCGCCAAAGCGTCGTCATTCCACTTGGTCAGGACTGCCCACCTACGGAATCTCTGACAGTATAACTCAGCGTCATCAAGCCCCTGATTTAATGCCAACAAGGCTTTTTCAGCTTGATCAGTGACATTAGGCTCATCGTACAATAACCCCAAAGCCTGAAAAAATGCATCAACATCACTCAAAACAGGATCCCCAGGTGTCAGGGAAAAAGCCCAATCCTGAGGATCGCCGCGCAGGAGAGAGATGACAATTTGAACCTGCTGCGCTGCGTTCCCTGAGGACTTAGATTTTAAGGCAAAAAAACAATTTACAATTATTTTTGAAATTCTGAAACTTAGCTCGATCCCCTAAAAACAAATCTGGCATGGGAATCCTAGGTTCCACAACAGGCAACCCAGCAAGATAGGCAGCAATACTCCGAACCTCAGTGGCAAGCTGATCCACACGGCCAGACAACTGTGCAAACTCCATTGAGAGAAAAAAAAAAAATCCTCCCCAGCACCCAGAGATACAGAGGGAAAAAAAAAAATGCAACAAACAGAAAAATATCTCTGACAACTCTGACAACCTTTTTTCTTTCACAATATTTTTTCCCTTCTGTGAGTACCATACAATTTTCAATCTTTTGGCAGGTGATACTGTTATGTTTCGGTAGCTGAGGAGTGCAGATAAAAAAGGCAATACACCAGAGCAGTTGGAATCTATGAGATTGCAGTACCCTGACTAACCACCACAACTAGAGGCAGCCATGGAGCGTTCCTACGTTGGTCCTAGACGCCTCGTCACAGGCTGAGAAACTAACTACACCTAAAGATAGCTTTCCTCTTTCTATCTGCCCCGGAGCAGATCCCCAAAGAACATAGAAAGCCCTCAAACATGTAATGGCGGTTAGACAAGATGAAATACTGACACAGACAGAAAATAGTATGAGCAAACGTTGGGGCCCAAACTACCTAAATAGAAAAGGATAGGAAGGGCACTTACTGCAATCCCAAAAAACCCTGAAAAGCACCAACTCTACTAATTTCAAAATCACCTGAGATCACACGACCTCTACCACCTAAATTAGCTCTCAGGTGTAACAAAATCAAAACAGCAGCCACTGAAAAAACTGGAAAAAAGCAAAAGTACAAACATCAGTGGCTGAACTAAACCGAGAGGGCAAAAGCCCCCGGAGGGGACCCCGAAGGCCCCCACAGAAGTGCAGGACAAAATGCAAAAATAAAGCACAAAAACAAAATAAGAAAATGTCTTATCTGTTAGCAGGAGATGCAGACACGACACAGCAGGCTACAAAGGAAACAGGACTCAAGGATTGAGACCAGAACAATTGATCACCGGCAACCCTGATGGGAAGGCGACTCCCTTATATAAGACCAGTCAGTAACACCTGATTCCCACTCCTCACAATCTTCACTGGACAGTCCAGTACCGCTTGTAACCACCAGAGGGAGCCTCTGCTCAGAACTCATTTCAAGTCCATTCACAACACTAACCATAATCCCAACCCTAACCCTAATTTTAACCCTAACCCTAATTCTAACCCTAATGCTAACCCTAAGGCTAACCCTAGTTCTAACCCTAACCCTAGTTTAATCCTAACCCTAAGGCTGGGTTCATATTGTGTTTTACCAGTCCGATCAACACATAGCGTTGACGGGCGGATAACGGTATAGCATTACGCGATCGCGTTATGCTATACCCGCTAGCGCAGATGAAATAGCAGATGATTCATCTGCGCTAGTGGTGACGGAGCCCAGACGCTGCAGCCCGCGTCCGAGGCTCCGTCACTGAATGACGGCACGTCGCGAACGCATGCCGCTTTACGGCATGCGTAGCGATGTGCCCGCAAATGGGGGTGAATGGCAGCGTTAACGGACTGCGTTACACCGCGCTATACCACGGTGTAACGCAGTCCGTCTAACGGACTGCCATAACGCAATATGAACACAGCCTTATAATCGTAACCCTAACCCTAATAAAAAGATAAAAAATATATTATTATTTTTTTTATTTTATTTGTCCCTACCTATGGGGGTGATAAATGGGCGTTTATTTACTTTTTTTTATTTTGATCACTGTGAGAGTTTATTACAGTGATCAAAATAAATTTCTGGACTCTGTAGGGCGCACTGCACATGCGCCTGCCAGCGGGCGCACTGCGCATGCGCCCGCCATTTTGCAAAATGGCCGCGCCCATGAAACATCCCGGACGGACGCCGGGACGGAGCCAGGGACATCGGAGGACTGGGAGAGGTGAGTAAGGGGGTCGGAACGTAAGGGGGGTGATCGGAAGGTGGGGGCAGCAGAGGCAAGGAGGAGGGGAGCATTTAGTGACGGCGGTGACCGATCGCCGCCATCTATCGGTGGCGGCGGCCGATCACCACCGTGACTCGGTGTGGGGGGGGGATTCGGATCTCGGTCTCCAGCCATGGCAGATGCTATTGCATCATCGGCCATGGCTGGATTGTAATGTTTCACCGAATTTCATTGGTTAAATATTACAGATTGCTCTGATTGGCTGTTTCACTTTTAACAGCCAATCAGAGCGATTGTAGCCACGTGGGAGTTAAACCAACCCCCCTGTGGTGAAACACAAAGGGTCTTGTGCCTGCGGGTCTGGTGACCTCTCAGTGACCCGCAGGAACGCGATCCTTTCATGACACATACGCTGTGTAACAGGTCGGGAAGGGGTTAATGGTGTTCACTAAAGGGGTTAACTAGTGGGACAATTCTATAGGTCGGGTCGTTGTGGACGTGGTGGTGATACTAGATATGTGTACTTTTAGTGTTGAGATAAATTTTTTTTCAAAGATTGACTTAATGATGGAATATTGTTTTTTTTTTTTAAATATAATTTTACAATTATTTATTTTTTTAAATTATATCTTTTACACTGTGTCCTGCCCTGTGGGCCCTGTTGGTGGATGACGCCGGCCCCCCCTGCCTGCCCTGGGCCCTGTTGGTGGTGCTGCGGGCCCCTCCTGCCAGCCTTGGTCCGGGGCCCTGTTGGAATGCTGTGTGCGGCCGGCCCCCCGTACCTGCCCTGGCCCGGACCAGGGCAGGCAGGAGGGGGCCCGCAGCATCCACCAACAGGGTACCCAGGGCCCCTGTTGCACAATGCTATGCCTGCAGGCCCCCCGCCTGCCCTGGGGGCCATGTTGGTGGATGCTGCTGGCCCCTTTTCCATGCCCTGGGGCAGGCCCTTCCTGCCTGCCCTGGGGGCCCTGTTGGTGGATGCTGCGGGCCCCTCCTGCCTGCCCTGGGCGGCGGGCCCTGTTGGAATGCTGCGTGTGGCCGGCCCGCCCTGCCTGCCCTGGCCCGCAGAATCCACCAACAGGGTCCCCAGGGCCCCTGTTGCAGGGTTGCAGGATGCTGCGCCTGCGGGCCTCCCCTCCTGCCCTGGGGAGGGCCCTTCCTGCCTGCCCTGGGGGCCCTGTTGGTGGATCTTGGAGCCCCCCTTCCTGCCTTGGGCCCTGTTGGTGGTGCGTGGTGGATGCTGGCGCGGCCGCTGTGCCTGGGCCCCCCCCACAGACTACTCACCCTGCTCGCCTGCCGTCTCCACATGCACCGGTCCCCGCCATCCGGTCTGGTCTGCTGCTCTGCATGCCCACGCCGCCGCCTGCCTCCGCCGCTTCCAGCCACATGGCACACACAGCACACTGTCACGCTGCTCACTCTGCTCCGGAATGAGGAAGTGGAGCAGAGCAGAGCAGCGTGTGACGTCCCGTCAGGCTGGCTGAACCATGATGCACCAGGGCGGGCCGTAGCTTAAAGCTACAGTGCCTGCCCGTTTCCTTTAGCCAGCCAGCGTTGCGCGTTTGTGAGGATTCAGGAATATAAAGTGTGAAGCGCTGCCTGCTGCCTACCGTGCTGCGGCGCTGCAGCGTGCTCAGGCCCCCCTAATCACCGGGCCCCATACACTAGTAAGGGCTGTATGCCTGATGGCGGCCTCCAGCAGCACTGAAGACTCTTTCTGATAGCACATACAGCAGGCAAGCAAGTCCTGTAGGCATATTGTGCCAATTCAGGCCAGATGTCCAGTTTACAGGCCCAGTAGTCATAGGGGAATGAACTGTGAGGAAGAACATTGATAGGGGAGGAGAGGTAATTTTGAACCATAGTTGACAACTGCTGTCTCCTGTCTGTTGCAATCGATTAAGTATTAACAGTCGTGTGAGCGGTACTCGAGAAATCAGTCCACAACATGGTCATGAAACCCCTATCTCCAACGCCACTTCGGCAGTGTGCACCACGAACACCTCTTCCATTTGGCCCAGTACGGCTCGTGGTAGAACCTGCACTGCTGCTATGTGCTGGGAATGCCTCTAACAAATGGTTTACCAGAGTTGCTTGTTTGTTCGCCAATATTAGCTCTAGGTTTTCCTAAGGCATGATGTTCTGTAATTTGCCTTTATAGCATGGATCGAGGATGCTGGCCAACCAGTAGTCGTCATCCTTCATAATTTTGGCAATGCGGGGGTCCCTTTTTAGGATCCGCAAGACATAATCACACATGTGGGCCAATGTTCCAGGTGTCAATGATGCACTGCCAGTGGTGGGTGGAGAAGCACTTTCTGCCAAATCCACATCCCTCCAGTCACGCACAAACCCTGTACCTGACCTTGGCAAGCCAACATTTTCTCTTGCCCCCTGAGAAGCATCCTCCTCCCAAAATAATCATCCCCCTCATCCTCCTCCTCTTCCTCTTCTTCCTCCACCTCATCCAGGACAATTCCCTGAGCAGACAATAGCTGACTGTCATCAAGGCTTCCCTCTTCCTCCTCCTCCGCTGCAGACGCCTGATCCTTAATGTGCGTCAAAGTTTGCATGAGCAGATGCATAAGTGGGATACTCATGCTTATGATGGCGTCATCTGCGCTTACCAGCCGTGTGCATTCCTCAAAACACTGAAGGACTTTACCGAGGTCTTTTAGCTTTGACCACTGCACACCCGACAACTCCATGTCTGCCCTCAAACTGCCTGCCCGTGTATCCTCCCACCAATGCATTACAGCCTGCCTCTGTTCGCACAGCCTCTCAACCATGTGCATGGTGGAGTTCCACCTTGTTGCAACGTCTATGATTAGGCAGTGCTTGAGGAGGTGGAGTGATCGCTGCAGCCTCTGCATACGACTGGAGTCTACGGGCGAGCGACAGATGTGCGAGCACAGTCTTCGCACCTTATGGAGCAGGGCTGGTAACTCCGGATAATTATTTAGGAAGCACTGCACCACCAGGTTCAAGGTGTGAGCCAGGCAAGGTATGTGTCTGAGTTTTGCCAGGGCTATGGCCGCCACAAAATTACGGCCGTTATCACTGACTACCTTGCCTGGCTCAAGATGTATACTGCCCAGCCATGACTCAGTTTCTCGCTGCAAGTAGTCGGCCAGTACCTCCGCGGTGTGTCTGTTGTCACTCAAAGACATCATCTTTTAAACAGCCTGCTGATGCTTACCACTAGCTGTTCGATAGTGGGACACCTCGTGTGCAACACTGGCAGCTGCGGATGGAGTGCTCGTGCGAGTGCGCTCAGTCGACGAGCTTTCGCTTCTGGAGGAGGAGGGTCGAACGCCTACAGCCAACTGTTGCCTATACCGTGGGCTAGTTTATATATTCGCTAAACTTCTCTAATCTTGTGCACTCGTAGTATATCTCTTCCCAGGAGTAGGGCTATTGGGGCTTCTGGATCCAACTCAGGTATCAGGTGGGCTATACGCTTCAGATAGGGGTGATATGTCACCACCTCCGGTGATGGTATCTCTGACCTGTTGTCGGGAATCTGGTGGCACTCCAGGATGGTTGGTAGCAATAGGCAGATTTTACCATCTATGGACTCCACCTTGTATCCGGTCGCTTTTCTCCCGCCGTCTCAACGGTACCTGAACACGTCCTCAGGGAGTAGGGAGAACCAGGGCCTACAATGCTGAAGTTGTCAAAGAAGATGGACCTGGCTAAAGACCTGTTACTTTAGTCATCCAGGATTGCATATATCTTGAGGGCTTTGTCCTTGCGGCCTGCAGGGTAGACTTGGAAAAGGCAGATTTTGAACATGACCTTCCTCCTGTGAGTCCCTTACAGATCTCCGTACATTGAGAGCTGACCACAGGGGTATCTTCATCAGTATTCTTCTCCTTCCCATTGTGCTCCTCTGCTTGTGACAACACTCGTGGAGGTGGTCCAGGGTGCAAGGCTGTATTGTGATCCGTGCTGCTGCATTCTGTACATTTCATGCTAGCTTCACAGTTCCTGGCGAGGTGAGAGGTTGTGGCACAGCATTTGAAGCAGATGTTGTTCTCTTTGAGGAAACCTTTGCGATGCTCCAAAGACTTCTCCTTGAAGGCTCTGCATTTTAGTAGAGGATGTGGTTTCTTGTGTAGAGGACAATGTTTACTGACATCCTGAGGCTTGTTCTCGTCTGGAGGGAGTTTACTTGCGTTGTGAGGAGGGCCTGTGGAAACAATGTTAGTTTTGTGGACTGCCATGGGTGTCCTACTGGGTTTGACACTGGGGGCAGTGGAACATGACAAAGTGAAGTCAAAACTAGGGTCATTTCTGATCTTAGCTTGTTGGGTGACAAATTCTACAAATACAGTGAAAGGAGGGAATGGTACATTATGATTTTGTTTATACCGTGAACCATATGTAACCCACTTTTCTTGTAGGTTGTAAGGAAGTTTTTGTATTATCGGATTGACACCCCTTGCAGTGTCTAAGAATGCCAATCCGGGTAAGTCTCCTTCCTCCTGGGCAACCTGTAACTATCAATAAATCACTCAATTCTCTAAGCTTTTGATAACCTTTAGGTCCTATCTTAGGAAAATCATCAATTCTTTTGTATAAAGCATTCTCTATGACTTCTACTGTCCCATAGCATTCATCAAGTCTTTCCCACACTTTGAGTAGACCTATATGTGGATGCTTTATATTGATGTCTCTTAGTCTTTTGGCATGCTCGACCAACTCACTTCCGAGCCACTTTACTAGGAGGTCTAACTCCTCACTATTAGAAAGGTCCAGACCATGAATGGCGTTCCGGAACGAGGCTCGCCATAACCTATAGTTCTCGGGTTTATCAGTGAACTTTACAAGTCCTTTTGTAACCAGTTCTTGGCGGGCAAGGAACTTTGCAAAGTCTATGGTGGCTTGGTCAGTGCTGGCACGAGCTAGTGTGTTATAGTCATGTCTAGTGTGTGGTGTATCACCATACCTGTGAGACGCTTCTGACTTCGTATAGTCTGTGCAGTACCTTCTCTGTGAAGGAGGCATCTCTTTAAGGTGGGATGGGAGCTGTACCTTCTGCTCAGTGGAACAGCCGCTGTGGTCGACATCTGTGCGCTGGACGACTCCTTGTTTGTGGTAACGAAGTTCGGGGTTGGATCGCTGGTAGCCGGCGTAGGCTGGTCGATGTGTTGCATCAGGGCTGTCATCCATACCGGAATGTTGACGAATGTACTCAGCGACACGCTGCGCTGGATCTTGCTGTCCTAGATCTGGTCCGCGAATGTTGCTGTGTCTCTCACAATCAGAATCCTTCATAGCTTCCAAATACTCTGCTTTAGCTATTGCAGCTGCTGTCTCTTTGTCTGCCGCAAGTCTTTCTAGCTCTGCTTGCAAACGTGCAGTTTCAGCTTGCAGGCATGCGGTTTTGGCCTCTCTCTCTGCCTGCAGACGTGCGGTTTTGGCCTGCAGACGTGCGGTGTCTGCATCTTGCTCTGCCTGTCTCAGCTTTAGGCGCATCTCTCTTTTGGCGAAGGAGGATCTTGCTTTGGCTGCCTTAGCTTCGGCGCAGGCGACAGCAGCGAGCTCTGCTAATGACGACCTGCTGGAGCTTGCTCGTGACCTTGTTTTAAATGAGGATGTGCTGTTTTGAGACATTGTGTGCTTAGCTGCATACTGCTGAGTATATTAGCAGGAAACAGTCTATGCACGGCGGCTTCCGTGTGGTGGGAATGATGAAGCGCTTGATGGCGGGCTGCACTCTCGGTACTTTTGACTGTATGGTTGCCGCTGCAGTATCCGCAGGCAGTGCGGTGTGGGTACAAGCGGCTCCTTAAGTCGTATTCACTATCGCAGGCGTCTAGTATCTGTTCTACTGTTCTGCCTTCATGCACGTTGACACGGTGTGCAATCTAGCATACAGCCTAAACCACAATTCCGTACTCCAAATAAGCAGACTGTCCTCTGTAGTCTAACTTGTTTATTGGTGAACAGTATAGAACATCTGACAGCCTGGGGGCTGTGCTGATGTGATGCTGAATGCTCCTGTGGAGGACCTGTGATGAGGTCATGAAGAGGGCGGGCTGGAGCATCACATGACCACACAAAGCCCTGCCTCTTCATGATGTCATCACAGATCCTGCAGACACACTGTACAAGAAAGAATTAATTAAAAGGTTAGTTGTTATGATTTGGTAGCTGAGGAGAGCAGGCAAAAAAGGCAATACACCAGAGATGTTGGAATCTACTGGATTGCAGTACCCTGACTAACCACCATAACTAAAGGCACCCGTGGAGCGTACCTACGTTGGTCCTAGACGCCTCGTCACAGCCTGAGAAGCTAACTACACCTAAAGATAGAAAGAGGAAAACTATCTGCCCCGGAGCAGATCCCCAAAGAACATAGGAAGCCCCCAAACATGTAATGGCGGTTAGACAAGAGGAAATACAGACACAGACAGAAAATAGTATGAGCAAACGTTGGGGCCCAATCTTCCTAGAAAGAAAAGGATAGGAAGGACACTTACTGCAATCCAAAAAACCCTAAAAAAATACCAACTCACTAATTGCAAAAACACCTGAGATAACACGACCTCTACCACCTAAATTAGTTCTCTGGTGTAACAAAACTAAGCAGCAGCCACAGAAAAAACTGGAAAAGGCAAATGAACAAATAACAGTGGCTCAGATAAACTGAGAGGAGCACAAGCCCCCGGAGGGGACCTGGCTGACCTCCACAGAAGTGCAGGACAAAATGCAAAAAGCAAGCACAAAAATAAAAGCAGAAAATATCTTATCTGTTAGCAGAAGATGCAGGCAAGACACAGCAAGCTTCCAAGTGAACCAGGAACCAAAGTTGAGACAAGAACAATTGATCACCGGCAACCCTGATGGGAGGGAACCTCCCTTATATAAGACCAGTCTGTAACACCTGATTGCCAGTCTTCACAATCTTCATTGAATAGTTCAGTACTGTTTGTAACCACCAGAGGGAGCTTCTGCTCAGAATTCATTTCTAACACATTCACAACAGTACCCCCCCCTTGAGGAGGGGTCACCGAACCCTCATTTGGGCAACCAGGTCGGTCAGGATGAGCTCTGTGATACGCACGGATCAGTCTCCTAGCATGGATGTCCGAAGCAAACACCCAAGAATTGTCCTCCTGACCATAACCTCTCCACTTAACCAAATACTGGAGTTTCCGTCAAGAAAAACGAGAATCCAATATTTTCTCAACCACATACTCCAGATTGCCCTCAACCAAAACAGGGTCAGGAGGCGCAGCCATAGGAACCACTGGCTCGACAAACCACTTCAATAAGGACTTGTGGAACACGTTATGGATCTTAAATGTCCCTGGAAGAAGTAAACGAAAGGAAACAGGATTAAGAATCTCCATGATCTTATAAGGTCCAATGAACCTAGGCTTAAACTTAGGAGATGCAACACTCATAGGGATATTTCTTGAGGACAACCAGACCAAGTCCCCCACTTCAAACCGAGGACCATCAGTCCTATGCCGGTTGGCAAACCGCTGGGCCCTCTCCTGAGAGAGGGACAACCTCTCCACTACCTGGTCCCAAATCTGCTGCATACGCTCCACAACAGAGTCAACACCTGGACAGACAGAAGCCTCCGTCTGTCCCGAAGAAAATCGAGGGTGAAACCCAAAATTGCAGTAAAATGGAGACATCAAAGTGGCAGAGCTATTATTAAGAGCAAACTCAGCCAAAGGCAAAAAAGAGACCCAGTCATCCTGATCAGCAGACACAAAGCATCTCAGATAAGTCTCCAATGTCTGGTTTGTTCTCTCAGTTTGTCCATTGGTCTGAGGATGAAAAGCCGAGGAGAAAGACAATTGAACACCAAGTTTAGAACAAAAAGTCCTCCAAAATCTGGAAACAAACTGGACTCCTCTGTCAGACACAATGTTCTCAGGAATGCCGTGTAACCGAACCACGAGCTGAAGGAACAAAGGCACCAATTCGGAGGAGGAAGGCAACTTAGGTAATGGCACAAGATGTATCATTTTGGAAAACCTATCACAAATCACCCAGATAACGGTCATTCTCTGAGAAACAGGGAGGTCGGAAATGAAATCCATAGAGATATGGGTCCATGGTCTCTTGGGCACAGGCAATGGCATCAACAAACCACTAGAGCGAGAGCAAGGCTTGGAGTGAGAGCAAGTCCCGCAGGACTGCACAAATTCCCTGACGTCACGAGACAAAGTAGGCCACCAAAAGGACCGACTAACCAAGTCTCTGGTACCAAAAATTCCGGGATGACCGGCCAACGCGGAACAATGAATCTCAGACATCACACTCTTTTTCCACCGTTCTGGGACAAACAATTTCCCAATAGGGCAGCGCTCGGGGTTATCCTCCTGACACCCTTCCAGAGCCAGTCTCAAATTGGGCGAGATGGCGGAAAGAACTACACCCTCTTTCAAAATAACAGCAGGATCAGATAACTCAGGATAGTCCGCAAGGAAACTCCTCGAGAGGGCATCCGCTTTAACATTCTTAGTGCCAGGAAGAAAGGAAACCACAAAATTAAAACGTGTGAAAAACAAGGCCCACCTGGCCTGTCTAGGATTAAGTCGCTTGGCTGATTCCAGATAAACCAGATTCTTATGGTCCGTGAGGACCACCACCTGATGTTTGGCTCCCTCCAGCCAATGTCTCCACTCTTCAAAAGCCCACTTCATGGCCAATAACTCCCGATTACCCACTCATAATTACGTTCAGTTGAAGAAAATTTTCGAGAGAAAAAGGCACAAGGGTTACTTTTAGAGGTCTCTGGATCTCTTTGGGACAAAACGGCACCTGCCCCAATTTCAGAGGCATCAACCTCCACCTGAAATGGCAGAGAAACATCAGGCTGCTGTAGAACAGGAGCAGAAGTGAATCTCTGCTTAAGTTCCTGAAATGCAGAGACTGCCTCAGGAGGCCAATTCACCACATCAGAACCCTTTTTGGTCAAATCAGTCAATGGTTTAACAATAACCGAGAAATTACCAATAAATTTACGATAAAAATTGGCAAAACCCAAGAATCTCTGAAGAGCCTTTAATGAAGTAGGTTGGACCCAATCACAGATGGCCTGAACCTTGACCGGATCCATTTCAATAACAGATGGGGACAAAATGAATCCAGAAATGAGATCCCCTGTACGCCAAAAAGACACTTTGATCCCTTCACATACAGAGCATTCTCTCTCAAAATCTGGAACACAGTCCGAACATGTTTCACATGAGAGTCCCAGTCATTGGAAAAAATCAAGATATCATCCAAATAAACAATCAGAAATTTATCCACAAAATCCCTGAAAATGTCATTCATGAAGACTGGAAGAAGGAAGGAGCATTAGTGAGCCCAAAGGGCATCACTAGGTACTCAAAATGCCCCTCTGGGGTACTAAATGCTGTCTTCCATTCATCCCCGTGCTTAATGCGAATAAGGTTATACGCCCCTCTGAGGTCAAGATTGGTAAACCAAGTAGCACTTTTCGCCCTGGAAAACAGGTCAGAAATCAAGGGTAACGGATATTGATATTTCACAGTGATATTGTTCAAGAGACGATAATCAATACACGGCCTTAATGAACCATCCTTTTTGGCCACAAAGAAAAAACCGGCACCCAAGGGTGAAGAGGATGGTCTGATATGACCCTTCTCCAATGACTCCTTGATATAAGACCGCATAGCGTCATGTTCAGGTACAGACAAGTTAAAAAGGCGACCTTTAGGGAATTTACTACCAGGCACTAATTCAATAGCGCAGTCATAGCTCCTATGGGGGGCAAGGATGCAGATTTACTTTCGCTAAACACATCAGAAAAATCTGTCAAAAAGTCAGGAACATCCTGAGCCTGAGGAGAGGCAGAAAAAACAGGAGTGTTGGCATTAACACATTGGCAGCCCCAACTGGTTACAGACACAGATTTCCAATCCAAAACAGGATTATGAGACTGTAACCAAGGGAAACCCAGTACAACAATGTCATGCAGATTATACAGCACCAAAAATTTGCAACTCTCCTGATGATCAGGTTCAACCCTCATTATCACCTGAGTAGAGAACTGGGGTTTATTCTCAGCCAAAGGGGTAGAATCAATCCCCAGTAGGGGAATAGACTTCCATAGGGGTATCAAGGGAAACCCACAACGTTTAGCAAAATCAAAATCCATCAGGTTAATAGCTGCTCCCGAATCAACAAAAGCCTGAGCAGAAAATGTGGACAGGGAGCAAATCAGGGTAACAGTCAACAGAAATGTAGTCTGAACACTACCCAAGACAACTGAGCGTGCAAAACGTCTTCCCCGCTTAGGGCAGACTGAAATAGCATGAGAGGCGTCACCACAGTAGAAACATAACCCATTGCGTTTTCGAAACTCATGACGCTGTGCCACAGAAGCCACTCTATCACACTGCATGGGTTCAGAAGCTGGTTCACAAGGCAACACTATTCCACGCATACCTCTACGCTCACGCAAACGTCTGTTAATTTGAATCGCTAATGACATAGAATCATTGAGACCAGAGGGAGCAGGGAAACCCACCATAACATCTTTTACATTCTCTGACAGACCCTTCCAAAAAAGGGCTGCCAAAGCATCATCATTCCATTTGGTCAGGACTGCCCACCTTCGGAATCTCTGACAGTATAACTCAGCATCCTCAAGCCCCTGATTTAATGCCAACAAGGCTTTTTCAGCTTGATCAGTGACATTAGGTTCATCGTACAATAACCCCAGAGCCAGAAAAAATGCATCAACATTACTCAAAACAGGATCCCCAGTGTCAGGGAAAAAGCCCAATCCTGAGGATCGCCGCGCAGGAGAGAGATGACAATTTGAACCTGCTGTGCTGCGTTCCCTGAGGACTTAAGTTTTAAGGCAAAAAACAACTTACAGTTATTTTTGAAATTCAGAAATTTAGCTCGATCCCCTAAAAACAAATCTGGCATGGGGATCCTAGGTTCCAGAAGCGGCAACCCTGCAAGATAGGTAGCAATACTCCGAACTTCAGTGGCAAGCTGATCCACACGGCCAGTCAACTGTGCAAACTCCATTGAGAGAAAAAAAAATCCTCAGCACCCAGAGAAAAAGAGGGAAAGAAAACAAAAATATACAGGTCCTTCTCAAAAAATTAGCATATAGTGCTAAATTTCATTATTTTCCATAATGTAATGATTACAATTAAACTTTCATATATTTTAGATTCATTACACACCAACTGAAATTTGTCAGGTTTTTTATTGTTTTAATACTGATGATTTTGGCATACAACTCCTGATAACCCAAAAAACCTGTCTCAAAAATTAGCATATCAAGAAAAGGTTCTCTAAACGACCTATTACCCTAATCTTCTGAATCAACTAATTAACTCTAAACACATGCAAAAGATTCCTGAGGCTTTTAAAAACTACCTGCCTGGTTCATTACTCAAAACCCCCATCATGGGTAAGACTAGCGACCTGACTGATGTCAAGAAGGCCATCATTGACACCCTCAAGCAAGAGGGTAAGACCCAGAAAGAAATTTCTCAACAAATAGGCTGTTCCCAGAGTGCTGTATCAAGGCACCTCAATGGGAAGTCTGTTGGAAGGAAACAATGTGGCAGAAAACGCTGTACAACGAGAAGAGGTGACCGGACCCTGAGGAAGATTGTGGAGAAGGACCGATTCCAGACCTTGGGGGACCTGAGGAAGCAGTGGACTGAGTCTGGTGTAGAAACATCCAGAGCCACCGTGCACAGGCGTGTGCAGGAAATGGGCTACAGGTGCCGCATTCCCCAGGTAAAGCCACTTTTGAACCATAAACATTATTATTTGATGTTTTTTTTGTTTGTTTTTAAAAAACACTTTTATTTTATTGGACGGTTGAAATATGTTAATTTTTTGAGACAGGTTTTTGGGTAATCAGGAGTTGTATGCCAAAATCATCAGTATTGAACAATAAAAGACCTGACAAATTTCAGTTGGTGTGTAATGAATCTAAAATATATGAAAGTTTAATTGTAATCATTACATTATGGAAAATAATGAAATTTAGCACTATATGCTAATTTTTTGAGAAGGACCTGTATATCTCTGACAACTCTGACAACTTTTTTTTTTTTACACTATCTTTCCCTTCTGTGAGTACCATATAATTTTCAGTTTGGCCGGTGATACTGTTATGATTTGGTAGCTGAGGAGAGCAGGCAAAAAAGGCAATACACCAGAGAGGTTGGAATCTACTGGATTGCAGTACCCTGACTAACCACCACAACTAAAGGCAGCCGTGGAGCGTACCTACGTTGGTCCTAGACGCCTCGTCACAGCCTGAGAAGCTAACTACACCTAAAGATAGAAAGAGGAAAACTATCTGCCCCGGAGCAGATCCCCAAAGAACATAGGAAGCCCCCAAACATGTAATGGCGGTTAGACAAGAGGAAATACAGACAGAAAATAGTATGAGCAAACGTTGGGGCCCAATCTTCCTAGAAAGAAAAGGATAGGAAGGACACTTACTGCAATCCAAAAAACCCTAAAAAAATACCAACTCACTAATTGCAAAAACACCTGAGATCACACGACCTCTACCACCTAAATTAGTTCTCTGGTGTAACAAAACTAAGCAGCAGCCACAGAAAAAAATGGAAAAGGCAAATGAACAAATAACAGTGGCTCAGATAAACTGAGAGGAGCACAAGCCCCCAGAGGGGACCTGGCTGACCTCCACAGAAGTGCAGGACAAAATGCAAAAAGCAAGCACAAAAATAAAAGCAGAAAATATCTTATCTGTTAGCAGAAGATGCAGGCAAGACACAGCAAGCTTCCAAGTGAACCAGGAACCAAAGTTGAGACAAGAACAATTGATCACCGGCAAACCTGATGGGAGGGAACCTCCCTTATATAAGACCAGTCTGTAACACCTGATTGCCAATCTTCACAATCTTCATTGAATAGTTCAGTACTGTTTGTAACCACCAGAGGGAGCTTCTGCTCAGAATTCATTTCTAACACATTCACAACAGTTAGTAATGACAGCACATAAAAAATCACTCTGCCATCCTGTGGTGGACTATAACTCTCAGCATGCCATAGGATCTGCAGGACATGCTGAGAGTTATAGATCTCCCATGGGATCTTAAAGCAGCACTCCAGTGTTATTTTTCAGTGCTGGAGTGGTGCTTTAAATATAAGCCCCGTGCACCCATTCATATACTCACCCTCCAGCTTCTTCACATACAGTAGTACTTTACAGACACCACACTGGTCCCGCAGCACCATCTCCTACCCGTAGCTTCCAACATAATAAAATACTATTATATATAATAACACCACATATAATAGTATGTTATTTATGTTATTAAATATTTTACCACATTTTTTGCTTCAAATATATTTTTCCCTATTTTCCACCTCTAAAACCTGGGTGCGTCTTATAGTCCGGTGCGTCTTATAGTCCGAAAAATACGGTAAGTATTGGGCACACAGCTGACACTTTACAATTAACATGAAAGTATACAGTATGATGCAAACTTTACACAGGATTCTAATAAAATCTCCTATGCACTGGCTGCTATACAGTTAATAACCTCCTAAACACTGCATTGCTAGAGAAGATATTGATCTTACCAGATATGCTTTACCAGGATAGCAAACTCAAGTTGAAGAGGTTACAGGAGAGCACATGAACAAGTGTATTCCCTGAAGTACATGGAAGAAAATGGAGCTTCTTCTTCCCAGCATACCTTGCTTCAATCCCACAATGCAATACTCTATCTGCTTGTTAAAGGCACAGGCTATAAATTCAGCCACCACTGGATGGTGCTATAACAAACAAACCAGCACACAGTACAAACATACTGCCCTGTGCTCAGATGAGCAGAACACTTCTTACAGATAACCTTTGCCTCATCAATAGGATTTTGGGCAAAAAAGTGCCACACTGCACTCTTCCTACTATGGGATAAATTTTCAGGGCTTGCACGCTGTGCTAATTTGACCGTCTGGCCAAGCTGTCCTGCAACTCTTTTTGTTTTTTAACATGGTTTGGAATGCTACGGGCCTGCCAGATAACCGCAGCTGCGATGTCGATGCCTGCTGCGGATCCTTCTCCTCTTCTGAGCTATTTCCAGCGGCACCCTCTTCCCCCAATAGATGCCAATCTGGGTCAACAACTGGGTCATCCATCACCTCTTCAATTTCATCTGCACCTTCCTCTGTGTCACCGTGTAAGGCGGTTTAGTATGCGGTAAGGGGTATCTGAGTTTCATCAGGGTCAGATTCTGGCTCAGTAGACTGCGAGGGCAATGTAGTGCTCTGGGTGAATGTACCAGCAGAATCATATAGCAGTGGCTGTGCATCAATGCACTCCATGTCAGATTCATCTTGGACTGGGGAATTCAGGATTTGACTTGATAACCCAGGCATGTTATGTGAAAAGAGCTCCATGGAGTAATCTGAAGTGTGGCCTGCCGCATCCATCACTTTTGGTGGGGGTGAAGGACACAAGTAAAGGTGTTTTTCCTGACCAGGAGCCTGCACTGATGACTCAGTGCTTGCATTTTTTGAAACTTCAGAAGAGGAGGCGATAGAGCTGGAGGCTGTTTTGGCATTGTAAGCCAAAACCTGTTCCTGATGCTCTGGTTTTAAGAGCTGTTTACCTACTCCCAGAAAAGGGAGCCTTCCAGGCCTTCTGGAGCCAGATGATGATGCAGGCTCAACATCTCCTGCCTGTAACGCTAGTATTATCTGTCTCTTGTTTTCCAGCGTTACTTTGCATGTCTTTGCTTTAACCCTTTTGCTTCTTTCCCCCTAACCAGCTGGGATACTGTTGTCTGTTACCTGTATGGATGCTGCTCAGTTCCCAGCTCTGCTGCATAGCCGTACTTGCGTGAGTGTCTCCGGTGCGTTGCATGACCACCCGCATGTGCGGTCCCTGGCCTGCTGTAGAAGCTACCCGTAGGTTGCAAAGTCCTCTGCAGTCTGGCTCTGCATAGGGGGCGCGGCCCACACCTGTCCTGCTTTTATGAAGAATGGGTGTGCACTAGAATTGCTGCTCCAGCCTATCGCTGTGAAGCAGCTCATATATAAAGTTCCCCAGCCCTGTGGGGCGTTGCCAGAGCTTTGCATTGAGTTCCTGAACTCAGCCGTGTGTGTGTTTGTGTGTTCAGCTCCTGCTCTGAGTGTGATCAGTTCTGGAGAGCTGATTCCCTTTGTCCTGTCTTGTGTTTCCGCCTGTTCTGGGGACTGAGTACCCAGATCGCCCTTCCTGGAGGCTGCATATCCAGGCCTGTTCCTGTTGTGTCTTGTTCCCTGAATCCCTGATCCTGGATCTGTTCCGGTACCTGAATGTCTGAACTGTGTCTTGTGTTTCCGCCTGTTCTGGGGGCTGAGTACCCAGATCGCCCTTCCTGGAGGCTGCATATCCAGGCCTGTTCCTGTTGTGTTTTGTTTCCTGATTCCCTGATTCTGGATCGGATCCTGTACCTGACTGTCTGAACTGTGTCCTCTGTGTTATGTTCCTGAAGTTCTTCTGTGTCCTGAACCCTATGCCAGTGACTGTGATTCTTTGCTATATAACCTGAGTTCATCTTGGAAGGAGGAGTCGGTGTGTGTGCTGAGTTTCTGTTACTCTGTGCTCAGCTTCGGTGCAATCCCCGGCCGGCTCCCGTTGAGCCTGGCGGGGCTTGCACCAGACCGCTGGGGTTCCTTTTCAGGTCGCTGCCAGATGTCCGATGCCTGATGACTATGGCCTGATGTCCGATGACCACTTCCAGATGTCCGGATCCTATCCTCCCTGCCTGATGTCCGGAGCCTGCCGATCGTTGCCAGATGTCCGGAGCCTGCCGATCGTTGCCAGATGTCCGGAGTCCGATGCCAGTGTTCTGGTGTTCCTGAGTTCCAGTCCGTGTTCCTGAGTTCCAGTCCGTGTTCCTGAGTTCCAGTCCGTGTTCCTGAGTTCCAGTCCGTGTTCCTGAGATCCAGTCCGTGTTCCTGAGTTCCAGTCCGTGTTCCTGAGTTCCAGTCCATGTTCCTGAGTTCCAGTCCGTGTTCCTGATTTCCAGTCCGTGTTCCTGAGTTCCAGTCCGTGTTCCTGAGTTCCAGTCCGTGTTCCTGAGTCCCAGAGATCCAATCCGTGTTCCTGAGTCCCATAGATCCAATCCGTGTTCCTGAGTCCCTGAGATCCAGTCCGTGTTCCTGATGTCTCAATGTCCTGCCGGTTCCTCCGTGGTCTACCCTGTGATGACGTCTGTCCTGGGTCAGTGTCTGATGTTCTCCTGCTGAGCCTGTGCTACGCCTGAGGCCTGAGAGAGAGGCCGTTCTAGTATACCCGTGCCAGATGACCCTGGACTGCATCAACCCGTGATGACCCCGCCATCGTCTGACGTTCGTCCTGGGCCGGTGTTTGATGTTCTCCTGCTGAGCCTGTGCTACGCCGGAGGCCTGAGAGAGGCCATACTAGTATGCCTGTGCCAGATGATCCTGGACTGCATCTACCCGTGATGACCCCGCCATCGTCTGAAGTCTGTCTGAGGTCGGTGTCTGATGTTCTCCTGCTGAGCCTGTGCTACACCTGAGGCCTGAGAGAGAGGCCGCCCAAGTATGCCCGTGCCAGATAACCTTGGACTGCATCTACCCGTGATGTCCTCCTGCATTCATCTGTGATCCTGAGACGTGTACCCTTCTCTGATGTGCGGAATCGGGAGCCTGGCATTATGTTCTGTTTATGTACTGTGTGTGTCTTTAAGTAAACTTTATGTTTCTTCATACCTGAAGTTGTGCGGTGTTGTCTAGTCCTGCAGGTCGCCATCTTGCCCACATGCTCAGCTGCCACGGATCCCGGTCGCTGCCCTCCCCTAGTCCGGGCAGGCCCGGGTCTCCCTCTGTGGTCCAGTGGGTCCACATTCTCTTACCATCTGGGACGCATGCCTCACGTCGTCGTGGACTGGCGGCGTGGGAGCATTGGCTAGTTAGGCAAGCTATGCCATGTCCCAACGCCCCGCAGCCGTGGGAAGCGTTACACTGCCTTAGGTGCTATTGTGCTTTTGGCACTACCAGCAGATGCACCACCACCACCATCAGTACCAGCTGCCGCCCCCGCCCACGTCCGCGGCCTCTTCCACCATACTTCCTCATGTTTGGGTAAATGTACCAAAAATACCAGCAGATATGTTACTCTATCAGAAGCGTACAGCTGTATACGGTGAAGGGGAAAATTGTAAATCTCCGTATATATTTCTGGAATCACACACAGACGCTCTCAGGCTCAGTATGGACTAGACCAGAATATAAAAAGGGTACTGTATCAGAAGATACCAGGTGTATATAGTATAGGGGAAAATTTCAATCTCTGTATATATTTCCGGAGTCACACACAGACGCTCACAGGCTCAGTATGGATTAGACCAGAATATCAAAAGCAGAAAAAGGGTACTGTATCAGAAGATACCAGGTGTATACAGTGTAGGGGTAATTGTAAATCTCCGTATATATTTCCGGAGTCACATACAGACGCTCACAGGCTCAGTATGGATTAGACCAGAATATAAAAAGCAGAAAAAGGGTACTATATCAGAAGATACCAGGTGTATATGGTATAGGGGAAAATTGTAAATCTCCGTATATATTTCCGGAGTCACATACAGACGCTCACAGGCTCAGTATGGATTAGACCAGAATATAAAAAGCATAAAAAGGGTACTGTATCAGAAGATACCAGATGTACAGTATATAGTATAGGGGAAAATTTCAATCTCTGTATATATTTCCGGAGTCACACAGACGCCCACATGCTCAGTATAGATTAGACCAGAATATCAAAAGCATAAAAAGGGCACTGTATCAGAAGATACCAGGTATACGGTGTAGGGTAATTGTAAATCTCCGTATATATTTCCGGAGTCACACACAGACGCTCACAGGCTCAGTATGGATTAGACCTGAATATAAAAAGCAGAAAAACGGTACTGCATGAGAAGCGTACAGCTGTATACAGTGTAGGGGTAATTGTAAATCTCCGTATATATTTCCAGAGTCACACACAGACGCTCTCAGGCTCAGAATCTATTAGACCAGATTATAAAAAGCAGAAAAAAGGTACTGTATCATAAGATACCAGGTGTATATAGTGTAGGGGAAAATTTCAATCTCCATATATATTTCCGGAGTCACACACAGATAGTCAGCATGTATTTGTCCGTGATACCAGCCTGTACACGGTAGTGTGTGAGGAGCGTACAGCTCTATACGGTGTGGGAAAAAATGAATGCTAGGTAACTGTGAAGAAAAAAAGAATAAAAGTATTAGTGCTGTGTAAAAAGCAGTCTGCACAGCTGTGTACACACAGCAATACAGCTAGCAGGCAACCTATTAACCAGCGCTGCTGCACACAAGAAAATCCTACCCTGTCACTGGCAGTCAGCCTAATAACCAGCGCTGCTGCACACAAGAAAATCCTCCCCTGTCACTGCACATTAACTGTACAGCACAATTGCTATCAGCACAAGCACATAAGAACTTTTCTTTCCAGCCCTAACTCTCTCCATACTTATAGACAGCGTCTGCAACCTCTCCCTACTGTTCAGATTGGCAGAAGTAAAATGGCGTTCGGCGGTCAGGGCTTTTATAGACACTATGACGCCCCCCAAAGCAAGCCAATCACTGCAATGCCCTTCTCTAAGATTGTGGTGGCCGCTACCCATGTCATCTCGTTGCCCACAGTGTACGTCCTTGCTAATTGGCTGAAAAAAGGCGCCTGCAAGCATTATGGGAAAACCGACTTTGGTGCTCTGGTCGACGACCGCATGGCCAACTTCACGCTATGGACGGCGACTTTTGAATCTGACCGACCTGTTTCGCTCAACTCTAGTTATGATCGTTCACTTGTTAATATGTTTATATTTCCTCAGTCCGGGAGTACTGAATTTCAATAGGAGGGGATGTGGCACCCCAGGAGTCTGGTAGTCACAGTGACATTGCCTCCCTAACAGGGAGGAATGTCATGCCTGGAAACAAGGAGGGGACCCCTTAACAGGTGTCAGTAGGAGAGAAGTCGAGCAGAACCTGGGGAGTGGAGCTGTGATTAAACTCGCCCCAGAACTGAGAGCTAGGTACCGGATACCGGAGTCCATGGTTGCGCGGGTACTGAAGTCCCAGCAGCTACATCTGGAGGGCAAGGGACTGCAGGTTTCCTGGCCTGATCTAATACCTAGCGACACGATCTGTTACCAGTGCCCCGGTCCGTACTGTCAACCGTCAAGGAAAAGAAAACTACAGTCCTTGTGTCCTCCAGTGACATCTTGCGCCCTGAGTCCTGCATCACAAGGTACACAAAGCCTGACATAAACAGAACCGGTAGCCCTGGGGCCCGGCTCCACCTGTGGGGAGCAGAACCATCCCAGCTGCGTCACCATCAGCCCCAGCGGTCTCCTTTAGCAGCGTCGACCATCTGTTGCCGAACACCACAGGTGGCATCACGTTAAATCCCATATACATATTCCCCATTTTACATCACAGCCAGGGCCCAGGAGTCGGGTCAAGGCCCCGTGACTTCCCCAAAGAACTGTCTGACCTGGTTCCGAGTACCCCATGGCCCTGGTGGGTGTGTCACCTCCATGACTCTTCATTGCTGATAGATCACATAAAACTATGCTAAAATAAATTAAAATTATTACACTCCTTTAAATTGAAATTGCCACACCAAGAAGAAAAAGTCATGGAATCATGGAAATTACGGGACCGATAGACATGTTAATGATATGCAAATAATGAAAAAATAACCTACAAAATTGGCAGCAAGCCAAATCACAAAATGGTGATCATGATCAACATACAGTATAACTCAAACCCTACAGGTATGACCACTTGTACTGTATATTAAAAGAATAATTTTTATTTAATCAAGACATAAAAGGTACATGTACAATAAAAAAGGATGATAAAAACAAGTTTGACATAGGACCCTGTATCCACGGACAGTGAGGGAATAGGTATCATCATTACATTTTCATTATCATTTTTCAAATGCACTGATGAAAGTAACCCTTATTACATACATATGACACATATAACTTAAACAGAAAATAAAGAACATATACAGTGAAGGAAATAATTATTTGATCCCTTGCTGATTTTGTAATCACATTGTATAAATTATCTAAATTTATTTACATTCTGCAGTGAGAAATAAGTAAATAAGTATTTGATTCACTACCAACCATTAAGAGTTCTGGCTCCTACATACCAGTTAGATGCTCCTAATCAACTCGTTACCTGCATTAAAGACAGCTGTCTTACATAGTCAACTTTATAAAAGACTCCTGTCCACGGACTCAATTAATCAGTCAGACTCTAAGCTCTACAACATGGGCAAGACCAAAGAGCTTTATCAGAATGTCAGGGACAAGATCGTACACCTGCACAAAGCTGGAATGGGCTACAAAACCATACGTAAGGCGCTGGGTGAGAAGGAGACAATAGTAAGAAAATGGAAGAAATACAAAATGACTGTCAATCAACATCGATTTGGGGCACCATGCAAAATCTCACCTCGTGGGGTATCTTTGATCGTGAGGAAGGTGAGAGATTAGACTAAAACTACATGGAGGGAACTTGTTAATGATCTCAAGGCAGCTGGGACCACAGTCACCAAGAAAACCATTATAAACACATTATGCCGTAAAGGTTTAAAATCCTGCATTGCCCGCGAGCTCCCTCTGCTTAAGAAGGCACATGTGCAGGCCCATCTAAAGTTTGCCAATGAACACCTGGATGATTCTGTGAGTGATTGGAAGAAGGTGCTGTGGTCAGATGAGACAAAAATGGAGCTCTTTGGCAATAACTTAACTCGCCGTGTTTGGAGGAAGAGAAATGTTGCCTATGATCCATCCCCTATCTTTACCTCTTAGTTCAAACATTACTGCAACAAAGGTAAATCATTAGAGCTTTATCTACAATTGTCTCATTCCTGGGAATATCTTCATTAAGCACTATTGTTTAGCTTGTGAATCTTATTTGTTCTCTACTTTATTAAGATACTGTATTTACTCCACCTGTTTAGGTAATATTATTTATATAACCATCTTATTGTGTTGCAAATCTATAGCACATTTTACGCTGATCTGAATTTATTACTTTGTCATTTCTTTTTCAACAATTGATTTATTATTATGTTTCCCTTACTGTATATATATCTTAATTGCCTTTTTCTTGTTTTTTAGTACCCCATGATTAAGACCCGGGAGGGTCGAAACGTTGGGTGTCTAAGCTGTATTTTTGTTTCATCCTGTTATGGCATCTATTTTGGATTTATTATTTGTCAATAAATGTATACATTTTTTGCAAAGAATACTATAGAGTGTGCGGTGAATTACATCTTCTTTGGATTTTGGGGCTTTTTCAGTCCATTCCACCAGCACCTTGCCTCTAGAGACCTGAGTGCACAACAATTTTCTTTATACTTTACTATTTTTTTCCTACACGGGTCCACCAAATGTCTTCAGAGACTTTTGCATATGATATTGCATCCAGCTCCAGTATCTTATCACAAGTCTCCAAGTCCAGTGAATTTTTGAAGACTCTGGTACAGGAACTGAGAACAAGAAACTACGAGAAAGAGAAACATAAGCTGATATCGTATGATTTACACTGCATAACTTCGGTTGAATATCACAAACAAGGAAACATTCCAAGGGGTCTTAGGTGTAATCTACGCCCAACTTTATTCAGTGATAACCAAGACTTTTGTGACAAATATAAAAAAATTTTGAATAAATGTTCTTTTGACATTATCATTCTAACAGTGGAATACCTACAGAAAGCTATTGCAGAAACTAAAGAAAACATCAAGGCCATAGAAACTCAGCTTAACTCAACACTTTCATCCTCCGATTGGTCAAATCTCAAGGATAAAACCGACAAGATTCTTGCTGATCATCAAAGTTTTTACAAGAAAGGAAACGTCTCAAATTCCAACGTGATACTGATGATTACGTCAACAATAGAGTCTATAGATGGAGCGATTCTACAGGGTTGAACACCTGGTGCCGTCAATCAAATCAACGCAGATTTGGTTCCTTCTGCACAGAAAGCGACTCCTCTACAGGTTCCTCCAAGTCTCGTTTTTTACAAAAGGGCCACAGGGGAAGCTTCCAACGCACAGACTGACGCGAAGATCAAGGAGAAAAATTGACAACTCGATCCCAGGTAAGACACCATCCAACCTGGTGATAAACATCTCCAGCCTGCTCTCCCCTGCTGAGCTGACAGTACTTCAAAAAGGACTATCCTACTGTCCTACCCCCAACCGGGATGCTTTCCAGCTGGAGAAGGACTTACAGTGCTTCAACTGCACAGTAAGACTTAAGACTCACTTTGGGACTCTACCAGAGATCACAGATAGCAGAGTGTCTCTGTTGCGGAGATCTCCATTGCCTCTCTGGGGCTACGAAACCCCAGTACATTCAGTCCTCCACATACCTCCCATGCCACAGAGACTTTTATTTTCTTTGTTGACCGTGAATTTAAGGCGTTATCTCACCAACAACGTTTGGGTTTCTTCCCCAGTCATAATAGCCTTACACAGACAGAGAAACAAGCACTAACGTCTCTTCCGAATAATAAAGCCATCGTTATCAAACCTGCCGATAAGGGCATTGCCACAGTGATTATGGATCGCATTACATATACTAATTAGGTACAGAGACAACTCTGATTCTAACACATATAGTATTATTCCCGAGAGATCCTACCTCTGAGATCAATAGGAAAATCCAGACTCTGATCAGGACTTACCTTGACAATCACATGATTGATCAAAAGACAGCCACATTTCTTACCAACCCATATCCAATTACTCCTGTTTGCTATATCCTTCCTAAAATCCATAAATCACTCACCAACCCCCCAGGTAGACCCATCGTGGCATCCATGGACTCAATACTCTCACCTTTATCGATCTTTCTCGAAAAAATATTAACACCGCTGGTCAAAACTACTCGATCATTTTATTAGACACCGGACATTTCCTTGATCTGAATAAATGCTATAACTCTATACCACCTGACAGTCTGCTGGTAACACAGGACGTAAACAGTCTTTACACCTCCATTTCCCATGAAAAAGGCCTTAGAACCACTAAATCACTCCTTGAAACATCCACCATGTCCAGCATGTCTATTCAACTCTGCTTAGACCTTCTTACATTGGTCTTATACGAGAATTTCTTCCTGAATGAGGATATATACTATATTCAGTCACATGGGACCGCTATGGGCTCTAACGTCGCACCGGCATACGCCAACACATTTATGAACTCATTTGAAGAGAATTTTATCTACCCAGTGGAGCCATTCAACCAATATGCCTGATGTTATCATTGTTACATCGATGATATCTTTTTTATACTTGAATTCAATCTATCCTGAGCTCCAATTTACCATCCACAATGACACTAGTCATATCACCTTCTTGGATACTATGGTACATAAAGACATTTATGAAAACCTCACAACAGATCTGTTTACTATTCCTACTGACTGCAATGGTATTTTGTACTGTTCCAGCAGTCACCCCAAAGCCACTAAAAATAGTCTTCCCCGATCACAATTCATGAGGGTCTCTAGAATAGTCACTAATCCGGATTTACTCCCTGTTCTCTTGGAAGACATGTCACAAAAATTTAGGGACAGGAACTATCCCTTAAGACTGCTTGAACAAGAAAAAGCATGCACTCTGAATTTGCCATCTGTACGTCCACCTATTTCTGGCAGGGACAGGGTCCCTTTTATGCATGCCTATCACCCTCTAATGCCCAAAGTCCACTCTATCATTCGGAAACATTGTCCACTACTTTCTAAAGCATACCCTAATATAGAGTCCTTTACCATGCCAGCTTTAATGTGTAATAGGAGAGCACCCAATATTAGGGACAAACTTGTGCGGGCCGACATTGGCAGCACACGTCCATCTATTACAAAACGATATTTAACCACATGTTGACAAGGCATTTTCCCTTGCCTTAGTTGTGCCTCCTGCTCAAATGTCATAAAATCTGACACCATCACTCATCCACAAATGGGCAAATCATATCACATCCATGGCTACCATACCTGTGACTCAAACTTCGTTGTCTATGTCATCAAGTGCCCCTGTGGCCTCTTATATGTTGGGGAGACAATCCAACACATTAAGGACCGAATTGCAAGTCACAAGTCGACCATACGTTGTGGCAAAACTTGGCTACCCTTACTGGATCACTTCATCAAATATAAACATACTGTAGCACAACTGAAATATCAGATTATTGAGCATGTACCCAGACCAAGAAAGGGCGGTAACCATATCAGGTTGCTTAAAATTAGAGAAACCTACTGCATTCACAAGCTAGAAACTTTGGCTCCGAAGGGCCTCAACAGGGAAATCAATTGGCTGTTATAATCATTATTAATCATGTTTCTCATTTTTACAGACACGTTGACCCCCTTCTCATTAGGTAAGTCTCTTACTACATTTCAATTCCCTTAAAAATGTACTCTAAATATGGTCACCATAATACTATATCTAGCCCTATTGTTTTTAAATTTAGTGACTATTTGACTTCTCTACCCCATCATCATTATATATGCTATTATATTTGTCTATAACGATCCCCATATAAAGTACTATTTTTCCTTCT
Source organism: Oophaga sylvatica (assembly GCA_033576555.1). Classification (NCBI taxonomy): domain Eukaryota; kingdom Metazoa; phylum Chordata; class Amphibia; order Anura; family Dendrobatidae; genus Oophaga; species Oophaga sylvatica. The sequence goes on from JARQOD010000001.1 coordinate 759,927,436, forward strand.
ATTCATATATTTTTACACTGCCTTCCCTCATTAGTGGCCATCTCTTTATTATATATAATCATAACTATACCATTATTTTACTGTCTGTTTGAGTCAGTGACACTTTAACGCAGCCTTTACTATTGCGTTCATGTGACTACCATAGTACCGCCTCTGTTCCCATGCCAGCAAGTCTATTCAACTATGGTTGCTCCTACTACAACCGCGCATGAGCGGTCGTGTTTCACTTCTCGGTGCCGCGTCACTTCCGGGCCAGATGACGCACTTCCAGTCTGATGGTACACTTTTCTCTGAACTGCATTATGCCAGCACATCCAGCAGGGCGCGGGAGCGCCACTGTAACATTTTCTATGCCCCCAAACTCCAGATATTTATCTTTTAACGCACCATGTTTTTTAATTATAACGTATCATTTGTTTATAGCAAAAATCTATGTAAATTCACTATAGGTCTGGTCCCAAATTGACGACCACCTCTGCCAAAGTCCCATAACATATTCCTAAGGTACTTTGTATTTACACATCTCATTATCAATTGACTTTATCATTTTTTGCATTACTAATATCGCATCGTTTATTGCAACTTCTGAGGAGAACAAAGGGGCTCAATATCCCCTATATTTACCTCTTAGTTCAAACATTACAGCAACCAAGGTAAATCATTAGAGCTTTGTCTACAATTGTCTCATTCCTGGGAATATCTTTAATAAGCACTATTGTTTAGCTTGTGAATCTTATTTGTTCTCTACTTTGTTAAGATAATGTATTTACTCCACCTGTTTAGGTAATATTATTTATATAACCATCTTATTGTGTTGCAACTCTGTAGCACATTTTATGCTGATTGGAATTTAATACTTTGTCATTTCTTTTTCAGCAAATTGACTTATTATTATTTTGCCATTACTGTACATATACAGTGCCTTCCGAAAGTATTCGGCTCCCTGGAACTTTTCAACCTTTTCCCACATATCATGCTTCAAACAAAAAGATACCAAATGTTAATTTTTGGTGAAGAATCAACAACAAGTGGGACACAGTTGTGAAGTTGAATGAAATTTATTGGTTATTTTAAATTTTTGTGGAAATACAAAAACTGAAAAGTGGGGCGTGCAATATTATTCGTCCCCTTTAAATTAATACTTTGTTGCGCCACCTTTCACTGTGATTACAGCTGCAAGTCACTTGGGGTAACATATTTTTCGGACTATAAGACGTACCAGATCATAAGACGCACCCCAAATTTTCAGAAGGAAAATAGGGAAAAAAAATAATGTGTCAAATGGGGGTCCGTCTTACAGTCTGAATTCAGATTACCAGCGAAAGGGATCAGCACAGGAAGAGGCGTGGTCACAGGGGTCGTTCGGTGGTCCAGGTGGTTCGGTGGTGGTGCTATGTGGGATGGCTGTGTCTGTGGGGTGGCTGTGCTCTGTGGGGTGACTGTGTCCGTGGGGTGGATGTGCTCTGTGGGGTGGCTGTGTCCGTGGGGTGGCTGTGCTTTGTGGGGTGGCTGTGCTCTGTGGGGTGGCTGTGCTCCATGGGGTGGCTGTGCTCCGTGGGGTGGCTGTGCTCTGTGGGGTCGCAATATACATACAAATCCCATGGCAGTTGTCCCAATGCAGCCTCCCTGTGCTCTGTGGTGCGGTGGTGTCGGGGCTCTGTAGTGTGGCTGCAGCGGGGATCTGTGCTGCGTGGGGGGCTCCGCCGGCATTTTGTCTAAGCCCGAAAGCCTCCCTCAGCTCTGTTGCTGCGACGCGGAGGCCTCCGGAAAGATACATTGGAGGTCATACACACTGGTGCGACTTTTTAAATTTCTCCAATAAAAACTTCTAATTTTATTCAACACGCTGGATTTTTCCTGTTTTTAATGTGATAAATTAACTGTGGTTACCACATCTTTGGGAAGTTGAGTTAAAATTCCATAGCCACACCCAGGCATGATTACTGCTACACCTGTTCAAGAAATCACTTAAAGAGGACCTCCCTGACAAAGTGGACCAAAAGCTCCTCCAAATTTACATATCATGCCACGATCCAAATAAATTCTTGAACAAATGAGAAACAAAGTAATTGAGAATTATCAGTCTGGAAAATGTTATAAAGTCATTTCTAAAGCTTTGGAAATCTAGCGAACCACAGTGAGAGCCATTATCCACAAATGGCAAAAACATGAAATAGTGGTGAACCTTTTGAGGAGTAGCCAGCCGACCAAAATTACACCAAATAGCACAGCAATGACTCTTTTAAGAGGTCACAAAAGTCCCCACTCAACATCCAAAGAACTGCAGGCCTCACTTGCTTCAATTGAAGTCAGTGTTCATGACTCCACCATAAGAAAAAGACTGGTGTTGTGAACACTTTGGAGATGACTTCTGAGCTAGGGCTCCCACGGGTGGTTGCTGATGGTATTGAAGCTGTGCTGAATAACAGGTGGCAATCAGGTAGGACGGACTGGGCAGATATAAGTTAGCTGCCTTCCCATGATCGTCGCCGGTGATTAGTTTCTCTTCCTGGTCTAGTTTGGAAGTCAGCTGGTTTTCTGCTGTCTCCTGCGAAAATTCAGATAAGTTATTTTCTGCTTGCTTCTGTGGTTTTGCTTTTCTTTGTGTTTGCTGTCCTTTTATGAGGTCAGCCAGGTCCCCTTGCTGGGGCCAGCGCTGGTCTCTGTTTCTCATTTATTTCAGTGGCTGCTGGATAGCTGCTTGTTCACACCAGAGTTCTGATTTAGCGGGGGCGAGATCGTGTGGTCTCAGCATTTTTGGAATCAGAAGTGTTGGAATTTTTCCTAGGGTTTTGTTGGGTTGCAGACAGTATTCTTTCCTGTCCTGTCCTATCTAGACAGTTTTGGGCCCCAGGGTTTGCTTACTCTATTTTCTGCCTGCATTTCTATTTCATCTTGTCTAACTGCCATTATATGTGTGGAGGCCACCTATTCCTTTGGGGCGCTACTCCGGGGCAGTTAGCTTTCCACCTTTCTATCTTTAAGCTTAGTTAACACTCCGGCTGTGTCGAGGCGTCTAGGTCAACGTAGGTACGGTCCCACGGCTGCTTCTAGTTGTGCGGTTAGTTTAGGGGTCTGCAACCCATTAGTTCCCAACCTCTCTGTGTGACTGGCTGCCTTGGCTATTTTTGTTACCGTCCTCCTCGGCCACTAAATCATAACAGAATCACTGGCCTGACTGTAAATTCTATGCTACTCAAAAGAAGGAAAAAATAGTAAAAAAAAAAAAAAGTAATCAGTTTTTTTTTATATATATATATATATTTTTTCCTCTTTTTCTCTGGGGCTGGAGGAGGAGTTTTTCTCCAATGGAAATCAAGCATTTGTCCGATCGTGTTGAGCAGCTTGCTGCTGAAGTTCGGAGTATTGCTAGCTATCTTACTCGGTTGCCTGCTGTAGAGCCTAAGATTCCCATTACGGATTTATTTTTCAGGATCGGTCTAAATTTTTGAATTTTAAAAATAACTAAGTTGTTTTTTGCCTTGAAACCTAAGTCCTCGGGGAATGCAGCACAGCAGGTTCAAATTGTCATCTCCCTGTTGCGCGGCGACCCTCAGGATTGGGCCTTTTCCCTGACACCTGGGGATCCTGTTTTGACTAATGTGGATGCGTTTTTTCAAGCTCTGGGGTTATTGTATGATCAACCTAATGTTACTGCTCAAGCTGAGAAAGCCTTGTTGGCATTAAACCAGGGTCAGGAAGTCAGAAATTCCGAAAGTGGGCAGTCCTTACTAAATGGAACGATGATGCCCTGGCAGCTCTCTTTCGGAAGCGTCTGGCAGATACCGTAAAGGACATTATGGTGGGAATTCCTGTCCCCTCTGGTCTCAATGACTCTATGTCATTAGCTATTCAAATTGACAGACGTTTACGTGAGCGTAGAAATATACGAGAGGTGGTGATGCCTTGCGAGCAAACCTCTGAACCCATGCAGTGTGATGGAGTTGTTTCTGGGGCTCAGCGTCGAGATTTTCAAAAGCATAATAAGTTGTGCTTCTATTGTGGGGACACTTCTCATACTATTTCCGTCTGCCCTAAGCGGGGAGGACGTTTTGCGAGCTCATTTGTTTTGGGTAATGTTCAGACTAAATTTCTCTTGACTGTTACCTTGATTTTCTACTTGTCCACATTTTCTTCTCAGGCTTTTGTTGATTCAGGAGCAGCCCTAAACCTGATGGATTTTGATTTTGCCAAACATTGTGGTTTTCCCATGGTACCCCTGCGGAGGTCTATTCCTTTGCTGGGCATTGATTCTACCCTTTTGCGGAGAATAAACCCCAGTTTTCAACCCAGGTGATAATGCGGGTAGACCCGGACCACCAAGAGAATTGTAAATTTTTGGTGTTACATAATTTACATGACATTATTGTACTGGGTTTTCCTTAGTTGCAGACCCATAATCCTTTTTTGGATTGGAAGTCTGTGTCTGTGGTCAGTTGGGGTTGTCCTGTTTTTTCTACCTCTCCCCAGTCTCAGGATGTCCCTGACTATTTGGCTGAATTTTCTGATTTGTTTAGTGAGAGTAAGTCTGCATCCCTACCTCCCCATAGGAGTTATGATGGCGCGATTGAGTTAGTACCCGATTGTAAATTTCCCAAGGGTCGGCTCTTCAATTTGTCGGTACCTGAGCATGATGCTATGCGATCTTATATCAAAGAGTCTTTGGAGAACTGTCATATCAGAAAATCCTCTTCACCCTTGGGCGCCGTCTTTTTCTTTGTGGCCAAAAAGGATGGTTCATTGAGTCCATGTATTGACTATCGTCTCCTTAATAAGATCACTGTTAACCCCTTCATGACCCAGCCTATTTTGACCTAAATGACCTGGCCATTTTTTGCAATTCTGACCAGTGTCCCTTTATGAGGTAATAACTCAGGAACACTTCAACGGATCATAGCGATTCTGAGAATGTTTTTTCGTGACATATTGGGCTTCATGTTAGTGGTAAATTTAGGTCGATAATTTTTGCGTTTATTTGTGAAAAAAATGGAACTTTGGCCAAAATTTTGAAAATTTCGCAATTTTCAAATTTGGAATTTTTATTCTGTTAAACCAGAGAGTTATGTGACACAAAATAGTTAATAAATAACATTTCCCACATGTCTACTTTACATCAGCACAATTTTGGGAACAACATTTTTTTTGGGGGTTAAAAGTTGACCAGCGATTTCTCATTTTTACAGCAAAATTTACAAAACCATTTTTTTTAGGGACCACCTCACATTTGAAGTCACTTTGAGGGTCTATATGGCAGAAAATACCCAAAAGTGACACCATTATAAAAACTGCACCCCTCAAGCTACTTAAAACTACATTCAAGAAGATTATTAACCCTTCAGGTGCTTCACAGGAACTAAAGCAACGTGGAAGGAAAAAATGGACATTTTAATTTTTCCAACAAAATTTTTCTTTTAGCATCAATTTTTTCATTTTTGCATGGGCAACAGGATAAAATGGACCCTAAAATTTGTTGGGCAATTTCTCCTGAGTACACAGATACCTCATATGTGGTCATAAACCACTGTTTGGGCGCACGGCAGGGCTCAGAAGGGAAGGAGCGCCATTTGACTTTTTGAATGGAAAATATGCTGGAATATTTATTGGTTGCCATGTCGCATTTGGAGAGTCCCTGTGTGCCTAAACATTGGAGCTCCCCCACAAGTGACCCCATTTTGGAAACTAGACCCACCAAGGAACTTATCTAGATGCAGAGTGAGCACTTTGAACCCCCAGGTGCTTCACAAATTGATCCGTAAAAAAAAGAAAGTACTTTTTTTTCACAAAAATTATATTTTAGCCTCAGTTTTTTCATTTTCACATGGGCAACAGGATAAAATGGATCCTAAAATTTGTTGGGCAATTTCTCCTGAGTACACCGATACCTTATATGTGGTCATAAACCACTGTTTGGGTGCACGGCAGGGCTCAGAAGGGAAGGAGCGCCATTTAACTTTTTGAATGGAAAATATGCTGGAATATTTAGCGGTTGCCATGTCGCATTTGGAGAGTCCCTGTGTGTTTAAACATTGGAGCTCCCCCACAAGTGACCCCATTTTGGAAACTAGACCCCCCAAGGAACTTATCTAGATGCAGAGTGAGCACTTTGAACCCCCAGGTGCTTCACAAATTGATCCATAAAAAAAAGTACTTTTTTTTCACAAAATTTTTATTTTAGCCTCAGTTTTTTCATTTTCACATGGGCAACAGGATAAAATGGATCCTAAAATTTGTTGGGCAATTTTTCCTGAGTACACCGATACCTCATATGTGGTCATAAACCACTGTTTGGGCGCACGGCAGGGCTCAGAAGGGAAGGAGCGCCATTTGACTTTTTGAATGGAAAATATGCTGGAATATTTAGCGGTTGCCATGTCGCATTTGGAGAGTCCCTGTGTGCCTAAACATTGGAGCTCCCCCACAAGTGACCCCATTTTGGAAACTAGATCCCCAAGGAACTTTTCTAGATGCATAGTGAGCACTTTGAAACCCCAGGTCCTTCACAAATTGATCCGTAAAAAAAAGAAAGTACTTTTTTTTTCACAAAAATTTTCTTTTAGCCTCAGTTTTTTCATTTTCACATGGGCAACAGTATAAATTGGATCCTAAAATTTGTTGGGCAATTTCTCCTGAGTACACAGATACCTCATATGTGGTCATAAACCACTGTTTGGGCGCACGGCAGGGCTCAGAAGGGAAGGAGCGCCATTTGACTTTTTGAATGGAAAATTAGCTCCAATCGTTAGCGGACACCATGTCATGTTTGGAGAGCCCCTGTATGCCTAAACTTTGGAGCTCCCCCAAAAATGACCCCATTTTGGAAACTAGACCCCCTAAGGAACTTATGTAGATGCACAGTGAGCACTTTGAACCCCCAGGTGCTTCACAAAAGTTTATAATGCAGAGCCATGAAAATAAAAAATCATTTTTTTTTCTCAAAAAATGATTATTTAGCCACCTATTTTTTATTTTCACAATGGTTACAGGAGAAATTGGACCCCAAAAGTTGTTGTCTAATTTGTCCTAAGTACGCTAGTACCTCACATGTGGGGGGAACCACTGTTTGGGCACACGTCAGGGCTTGGAAGGGATGTAGTGACGCTTTGAAATGCTGACTTGATGGAATGGTCTGCGGGCGGGCAGAGCCCCTGATGTGCCTAAACAGTAGAAACCCCCACAAGTGACCACATTTTGTAAACTAGACCCCTCAAGGAACTTATCTAGATGTGTGGTGAGCACCCTGAACCCCTACGTGCTTCACAGAAGTTTGTAATGCAGAGCCGTGAAAATAAAAAATCATTTTTTTCCTCAAAAACTGATTTTTTTAACCTGCAATTTTTTATTTTCACAAGGGTAACACGAGAAATTGGACCACAAAAGTTGTTGTACAGTTTGTCCTGAGTACACTGGTACCCCATATGTGGGGGGAACCACTGTTTTGGCGCATGGGAGAGCACAGAAGGGAAGGAGCGCCATTTTGGAGTACGCTGATACCTAATATGTGGGAGTAAACTACTGTGTGGGCACACGTCGGGGCTCGGAAGGGAAGTAGTGACGTTTTGGATTGCAGACTTGATGGAATGTTCTGTGGGCGTCATGTTGCGTTTGCAGAGCCCCTGATGTGCCTAAACAGTAGAAACCCCCCACAAGTGACCCCATTTTGGAAACTAGACCCCCCAAGGAGCTTATCTAGATGTGTAGTGAGCACTTTGAACCCCCAAGGGCTACACAGAAGTTTATAACGCCGGAGCATGAAAATAAAAAAATAATATTTTTTCCACAAACATGATCTTTTAGTCCCCAATTTTTTTATTTTCCCAAGGGTAACAGGAGAAATTAGACCTCAAAAGTTGTTGTCCAATTTGTCCTGAGTACGCTGATATCCCATATGTGGGAGAAAACTACTGTATGGGCACACTTCGGGGCTCGGAAGGGAAGTAGTGACGTTTTGAAATGCCGACTTGATGGAATGGTCTGCGGGAGTCATGTTATGTTTGCAGAGTCCCTGATGTGCCTAAACAGTAGAAACTCCCCACAAGTGACCCCATTTTGGAAACTAGACCCCGCAAGGAACTTATCTAGATGTGTGGTGAGCACTTAGAACCCCCAAGGGCTACACAGAAGTTTATAACGCCGGGGCATGGAAATAAAAAAATCATATTTTTTCCACAAACATGATCTTTTAGTCCACAATTTTTTTATTTTCTCAAGGGTAACAGGAGAAATTAGACCCCAAAAGTTGTTGTCCAATTTGTCCTGAGTACGCTGATATCCCATATGTGGGATAAAACTACTGTATGGGCACACGTCGAGGCTCGGAAGGGAAGTAGTGACGTTCTGAAATGCCGACTTGATGGAATGGTCTGCGGGTGTCATGTTACGTTTGCAGAGCCCATGATGTGCCTAAACAGTAGAAACCCCCCCAAGTGACCCCATTTTGGAAACTAGATCCCCCGAGGAACTCCTCTAGATGTGTGGTAAGCACTTTGAATCTCCAAGTTCTTCAGAGAAGTTTATAACGCAGAGCCGTGAAAATAAAAAATCATTTTTTTTTCCACAAAAATAACTTTTTTAGTCCCCAATTTTTTTTTCCCAACAGTAACAGGAGAAATTATACCCCAAAAGTTGTTGTGCAATTTTTCCCGAGTACGCTGATACCCCATATGTGGGGGTAAACCACTGTTTGGGCACACGTCGGGGCTTGGAATAAAGGGAGCACTGTTTGACTTTTTGAACGCAAAATTTGCAGGAATCAATGGTGGCGCCATGTCGCGTATGGAGACCCCCTGATGTGCGTAAATAGTGGAAACCCCTCAATTCTAACTCCAACCCTAACCCCAACACTCCCCTAACCCCAACCCTAACTCCTACACACCCCTAACCCTAATACAAACCATAACCATAACCCTAACCCCAACACACCCCTAACCCTAATCCCAACTCTAACCATAAACCTAACCACAAGCCTAACCCTAATCCCAACCCTAACCCCAAAACACCCCTAATGCTTATCCTAACTCTAACCCTAACCACAAACCTAACCCTAATCCCAACCCTAACCCTAATTCCAACCCTAACCCTAATTCCAACCCTTACCCTAGTTCTAACCCTAACCCTAGTTCTAACCCTAAGGCTGGGTTCATATTGCGTTTTACCAGCCCGTTCAACACGTAGCGTTGACGGGCTGGTAACGGTATAGCATAACGCGATCGCATTATGCTATACCCGCTAGTGCAGAGGAATCAGCGATGATTCATCTGTGCTAGCGGTGATGGAGCCCAGACGCTGCAGCCTGCGTCCAAGGCTCCGTCACTGAATGACGACACGTCGCGAACGCATGCCGCTTCACGGCATGCGTTACGATGCGCACACAAATGGAGTGAATGGCAGCGTTAACGGACTGCGTTACACCGCGTTATACCGCAGTGAAACGCAGTCCATCTAACGAACTTCCATAATGCAATATGAACCCAACCTAACCCTAACCCTGAGGCCCCGTGCACACGTTGCGGATTCACTTGCGGATTTTTCTAAAATCCGCAGGTAAAATGACCTGCCTTTTACCTGCGTATTTAGCGCGGATTTGCTGCGGTTTTTCTCTGCGGTTTTACGCCTATAATGGAATAGGTGTAAAATCGCTGCGGAATCCGCACAAAGAATTGACATGCTGCGGATTTAAAACCGCAGCAAATCCGCGCTGAAAAATCTGCAGCATGTGCACAGCGTTTTTTTTTACCATTTATTTGCATTGTACTGTACATGGTTTCTGGATCTGCTGTGGATCCGCAGCGCGAAATCCGCTGCGGATCCGCAGCAAAATCCGCTGCTGATCCGCAGCAAAATCCCCTGCGATCGCGCAATCGCTGCTGATCGCAGCAAAATCTGCTGATCGCAAAAATCCGCTGCGGATCCGCAGCAAAATCCGCAACGTGTACACAGGGCCTAATAGGGTCCTGTGCCTGCGGGTCGGGTGACCTTTCAGTGACCCCGGTCACCCGACCCGCAGGAACGCGATCCTTTCATGACGCCACATAGGCGTCATGGGTCGGATTGGCACTGACTTTCATGACGCCTACGTGGCGTCACAGGTCGAGAAGGGGTTAAATATCAATATCCATTATCCCTGATTTCTGATTTATTTTCCAGGGTGAAAGGTGCAAGTTGGTTTACCAAGCTTGACCTTAGGGGGGCGTATAATCTTATTCGCATCAAGCACATGATGAATGGAAGATGGCGTTTAATACCCCTGAGGGGCATTTTGAGTACCTAGTGATGCCTTTTGGGCTCACTAATGCCCTTTCCGTCTTCCAATCTTTCATGAACGATATTTTCCGGGATTTTGTGGATAAATTTTTGATCGTTTATTTGGACGATATCTTGATATTTTCTAATGACTGGGATTCTCATGTGGAACATGTTCGGATGGTATTCCGGATTTTGAGAGAAAATGCCTTGTATGTTAAGGGATCAAAATGGCGTACAGAAGGTTTCGTTTTTGGGATTCATTTTGTCTCCGTCTGCTATTGAAATGGACCCGGTCAAGGTTCAGGCCATTTGTGATTGGGTTCAACCCACGTCATTGAAGGCTCTTCAGAGATTTTTGGGTTTTGCTAATTTTTACCGTAAATTTATAAGTAACTTCTCTGGTATTGTGAAACTACTGACTGATTTGACCAAAAAGGGTTCTGATATAGTGAATTGGTCTCCTGAGGCAGTTTCTGCGTTTTAGGAGCTTAAGCGAGATTCACTTCTGCTCCTGTTCTACGGCAACCTGATGTTTCTCTACCATTTTAGGTGGAGATAGATGCTTCTGAGATTGGTGCAGGAGCCGTTTTGTCCCAAAGGGATCCTGAGACCTCTAAGAGTAACCCTTGTGCCTTCTTCTCTCGAAAATTTTCCCCAGCTGAACGTAATTATGATGTGGGTAATCGGAGTTATTGGCTATGAAGTGGGCTTTTGAAGAGTGGAGACATTGGCTGGAAGGAGCCAAACATAAAGTGGTGGTCCTCACGGACCATAAGAACCTGATCTATCTTGAATCAGCCAAGCGACTTAATCCTAGACAGGCCAGGTGGGCCTTGTGTTTCACGCATTTAATTTTGTGGTCTCCTTTCTCCCGGGCACTAAGAATGTTAAGGCGGATGCCCTCTCTAGGAGTTTTTTGGCGGATTCTCCTGATGTGACTGAGCCTGCTGTCATTCTGAAGGAGGGTGTGGTTCTTTCCGCTATCTTGCCCGATTTGAGACTGGCTCTGGAGGAATTTCAGGGGATAAACCTGAATTCTGACCTATTGGGAAATTGTTTGTCCCAGACCAATGGAGGAAGAATGTGATGTCCGAGATTCATTGCTCCGCGTTGGCTGGTCATCCTGGTATTTTTGGTACCAGAGATTTAGTGAGTCGGTCCTTTTGGTGGCCCACTTTATCTCGTGATGTCAGGAATTTTGTGCAGTCCTGTGGGACTTGTTCTCGGTCCAAACCCTGTTCTCGCTCTAGTGGATTGTTAATGGCACTGCCGGTGCCCAGGAGGCAATGGACCCATATCTCTATGGATTTTATCTCCGACCTCCCTGTCTCTCAGAGAATGACTGTCATTTGGGTGATCTGTGATAGATTCTCCAAGATGGTCCATCTTGTGCCACTGCCGAAGTTACCATCCTCTTCCGAGTTGGTATTCTTGTTTTTTCAGCAGGTGGTTCGTTTGCACGGCATTCCGGAGAACATTGTGTCTGACAGGGAAGTCCAGTTTGTTTCCAGAGAAACTGGAATTCCAGAGAACAGGAGAGCCTTTGTTCTAAACTGGGAATTCAGTTGTCGTTCTCCTCCGCGTTTCACCCTCAGACCAATGGGCAGACAGAGAGAACAAACCAGACTTTGGAAACTTATCTGAGATGTTTTGTGTCTGCTGATCAAGATGGCTGAGTCTCTTTTTTGCCCTTGGCTGAATTCGCTCTAAATAATAGGGCCAGTTCTGCCACTTTGATGTCCCCTTTTTTCTGCAATTTCGGGTTTCATCCTCGGTGTTCTTCGTGACAGGTGGAGGCTTCTGTCTGTCCGGGTGTTGTTTCTATGGTAGAGAGAATGCAGCAGATTTGGGATCAAGTAGTGGATAAGTTTTCTCTCTCTCAGGAGAGGGCCCAGCGGTTTGTCAACCGAAATAGGACTGATGGTCCTCAGTTTAAAGTGGGTGATTGGTTTGGTTGTCCTCAAAAATATCCCTATGAAGGTTGCATCTCCAAAGTTTAAACCAAGGTTCATTGGACCTTATAAGATCTTTGAAGTCCTTAATCCAGTTTCTTTCCTTTTGGCTCTTCCAGGGACGTTTAAGATTCACAACATCTTCCATAAATCTTTATTGAAAAGGTTTGTTGAGCCAGTAGTTCCTATGGCTACAACTCCTGAGCCTGTCTTGGTTGAGGGCAATCTGTAGTATGAAGTGGAGAAGATATTGGATTCTTGTCTGCCTAGATGGAGACTCCAGTACTTGGTCCAGTGGAAGGGTTATGGTCAGGAGGACATTCTTGGGTGTTTGCTTCTGACATTCATGCTAAGAGATTGGTTCGCGCCTTTCACAGAGCTCATCCTGATTGGCCTGGTGGTGTTGGTGAGGGTTCGGTGACCCCTCCTCAAGGGGATGTACTGTTGTGAACACTTTGGAGATTACTTCTGAGCTGGGGCTCCCTCTGGTGGTTGCTGTGTTGAATAACAGAGGTCCATCACCTGGGAGCGAGGAGTGGTAATCAGGTGGGACTGACCCGACAGATATAAGTGATCCTCGCCGGTGATTAGTTTCTCTCCCTGGTCCAGTTTGGAAGTCAGCTGGTTTTCTGCTGTCTCCTGCGAAAATTCAGATAAGTTATTTTCTGCTTGCTTCTGTGGTTTTGCTTTTCTTTGTGTTTGCTGCCCTTTTTGTGAGGTCAGCCGGGTCCCCTTGCTGGGGCCGGCGCTGGTCTCTGTTTCTCATTTATTTCAGTGGCTGCTGGGTAGCTGCTTGTTCACACCAGAGTTCTGATTTAGCGGGGGAGCGATCTCGTGTGGTCTCAGCATTTTTGCAATCAGAAGTGTTGGAATTTTTCCTAGGGTTTTGTTGGGTTGCAGACAGTATTCTTTCCTGTCCTGTCCTATCTAGACAGTTTTGGGCCCCAGCGTTTGCTTACTCTGTTTTCTGCCTGCATTTGTATTTCATCTTGTCTAACCGCCATTATATGTGTGGGGGCTATCTATTCCTTTGGGGCGCTACTCCGGTGAAGTTAGCTTTCCATCCTTTCTAGCTTTAAGCTTAGTTAACACTCCGGCTGTGTCGAGGCGTCTAGGTCAACGTAGGTACGTCACACGGCTGCTTCTAGTTGTGCGGTTAGTTTAGGGGTCTGCAACCCATTAGTTTCCAACCTCTCTGTGTGATTGGCTGCCTTGGCTATTTTTGTTACCGTCCTCCTTGGCCACCAAATCATAACAGACTGGGCAAAAATGGCCTGCATGGCAGAGTTCCAAGACAAAAACCACTACTGGACACTAAGAACATAAAGGCTCCTCTCAGTTTTGCCAGAAAACATCTTGATGACCCCCAAGACTTTTGAGAGAATACTTTGTGGACTGACGAGACAAAGGTTGAAAGTTTTGGAAGCTGTATGTCCCATTACATCTGGCGTAGAATTAACACAGCATTTCAGAAAAGGAATATCATACCAACAGTAAACTATGGCGGTGGTGTGATGGTGTGATGGTCTGGGGCAATTTGCTGCTTCAGGACCTGGAAGACATGCTGTGGTAAATGGAAACATGAATTCTGCTGTCTTCCAAAAAATCCTAATGAGAATGTCCAGCCATCTGTTTGTGACCTCAAACTGAAGTGCACTTGGGTTATGCAGTGGGACAATTATCCAAAACACACCAGCAAATCCACTTCTGAATGGGTTAGCAAAAACAATATTAAGACTTTGGAGTGGCCCAGTCAAAGTCCTGATCTTAATCCGATTGAGTTGCTGTGGCATGACCTTAAAAGGCGGTTCATGCTTGGAATCCCTCTAATGAGGCTGATTTATAACAATTCTGCAAAGATGAGTGGGCCAAAATTCCTCCAGAGCATTGTAAAAGACTCATTGCCAGTTATCGCAAATGCTTGATTGCAGTTTTTGCTGAAAAGTGTGGCCCAACCAATTGTTAGGTTCAGGGGTAATCACTTTTTCACATAGAGTCTTGTAGGTTTGGATTTCTTTTTCCCTTAATAATAAAAACCTTCATTTATAAACTGCATTTTGTGTTTACTTGTGTTATCTTTGACTAATATTTACATTTGTTTGGTGAACTGAAACATTTAAATGTGACAAACATGTAAAAGAATAGGAAATCAGGAAGGGGGCAAACACTTTTTCCCAAAACTGTATATATAAATATAAATAAATAAGTATATATGTATATATATGTTAAATATAATATACAGTTAGGTCCATAAATATTTGGACAGAGACAACATTTATCTAATTTTGGTTCTAGACATTACCACAATGAATTTGAAACAAAACAAATCAGATGCAGTTGAAGTTCAGACTTTCAGCTTTCATTTGAGGGTATCCACATTAAAATTGGATGAAGGGTTTAGGAGTTTCAGCTCCTTAACATGTGCCACCCTGTTTTTAAAGGGACCAAAAGTAATTGGACAATTGACTCCAAGGCTATTTCATGGGCAGGTGTGGGCAATCCCTTCATTATATCATTCTCAATTAAGCAGATAAAAGGGCTGGTGTTGATTTGAGGTGTGGTGTTTGCATTTGGAAGGTTTAGCTGTGAAGGAAACATGCGGTCAAAGGAGCTCTCCATGCAGGTGAAACAAGCTATCCTTAAGCTGCAAAAAACAGAAAAAAACCATCCGAGAAATTGCTACAACTTTAGGAGTGGCAAAATCTACAGTTTGGTACATTCTGAGAAAGAAAGAAAGCACTGGTGAACTCATCAATGCAAAAAGACCTGGGCGCCCACGGAAGACAACAGTGGTGGATGATCGCAGAATACTCTCCATGGTGAAGAGAAACCCCTTCACAACAGCCAACCAAGTGAACAACACTCTCCAGGAGGTAGGCGTATCAATATCCAAATCTACCATAAAGAGAAGACTGCATGAAATTAAATACAGAGGGTTCACTGCACGGTGCAAGCCACTCATAAGAATCAAGAATAAAAAGGCTAGGCTGGACTTTGCTAAAAAAATCTAAAAAAGCCAGCACAGTTCTGGAAGAACATTCTTTGGACAGATGAAACCAAGATCAACCTCTACTAGAATGATGGAAAGAGAAAAGTATGGCGAAGGCGTGGTACAGCTCATGATCCAAAGCATACCACATCATCTGTAAAACATGGCGGAAGCAGTGTGATGGCTTGGGCATGCATGGCTGCCAGTGGCACTGGGTCACTAGTGTTTATTGATGATGTGACACAGGACAGAAACAGCCGAATGAATTCTGAGGTATTCAGAGCCATACTGTGTGCTCAGATCCAGCCAAATGCAGCCAAACTGATTGGTCGTCGTTTCATATTACAGATGGACAATGACCCAAAACATAAAGCCAAAGCAACCCAGGAGTTTATTAAAGCAAAGAAGTGGAATATTCTTGAATGGCCAAGTCAGTCACCTGATCTCAACCCAATTGAACATGCATTTCACTTGTTAAAGACTAAACTTCAGACAGAAAGGCCCACAAACAAACAACAACTGAAAACCACTGCGGTGAAGGCCTGGCAGAGCATCAAAAGAAGGAAACACAGTGTCTGGTGATGTCCATGAGTTCAAGACTTCAGGCAGTCATTGCTAACAAAGGGTTTTCAACCAAGTACTAGAAATGAACATTTTATTTACAATTTTTTAATCTGTCCAATTACTTTTGGTCCCTTTAAAAACAGGGTGGCACATGTTAAGGAGCTGAAACTCCTAAACCCTCATCCAATTTTAATGTGGATACCCTCAAATGAAAGCTGAAAGTCTGAACTTCAACTGCATCTGAATTGTTTTGTTTCAAATTCATTGTGGTAATGTCTAGAACCAAAATTAGATAAATGTTGTCTCTGTCCAAATATTTATGGACCTAACTGTATATATAAATATAAATAAATAAGTATATATGTATATATATGTTAAATATAATATATATGGTATATTTATATATCAACTTTACATAATGTTCTGCAAATGTGTTTTCTTATTCATTGTCTTATTGCATTTTCGGTGAGTGGCTTTTGTTTTTAAACTGGCGTGTTGGCACACGCATTGTATATTGCGAGTAAGACCTCATGATCAGAATACATCAATGAACATATATTACCACTTTATCTACTGACTGCATTTTCAATAAAGGTATATTTTTTTTTTACATTGGATTTAGTGGCACTATAAATATTTTCTTGTGGATAGTAAAAATTTTTTTTAAAAATGTAAATAAATGAAAAAAATTGTAATCATTCTTTTTTTTCTCCGTTAATCATTAAGAAACCAAAATAATAAAAATATGTAGCATTACTGTGTCAGTAAAAAGTCCAATTCATAAAAATATAAATTTAATGAACCCGATTGGTAAACATCAGAAAGGGAAAAATTGAGATTACAGAATTGCTTTTTTTCCAGTTACTGCAGCACCATAAATTGCATTTAGTACCAATTAAAACATTACGTCTGCCCCAAATAAAAACTAGCTCGCCACACAAAATAATGCCCTCACACTGCTCCATGGACAAAAAAATATAAATGTTACTAAACAAATACTGAATACATTCTGTAATGACTATGATTTGGTATGTCATATCCACTTTATCCACAGCTTTATTCATCATATCTTGATGGACAATATGAGAAAGTCTACAACATCTCTTCTTATTTGTCATGTGATTTCTAATCAAACTTCATGGCACTTTGCCAAATTAGAGCAGGAGTTTAATACAAAATTAATACAAAATCTGAAGAAATCTGCATAATTTTACAAAAAATCTAGTGCAATCATCATTCACTTAAAACATGATTCCCTGTAGTCTTTCAATTAAAAAATCCCCACTACTGTTTTCTCAGAAAAACTTGGATTTTCTATGGAACTTATGAATTTAATTACCTCCTATGCGGAAAACTGATTGAGTGACAATCAATCTAATAGTGCAAAATTGGAATAATCTCTGCTTATATATTTATAGTACATATTAACAGTTGAAAGAAAATCTCAACAAAATGGAAACAGATATTATGCATGTTAAAAACCATAAATACGACAGAGATGTGGAGGATTACAAAGAGGATTGAGTTTACACCTGGAGAAGGAAACAAGAGAAGTCTCCAAGGTATATTCTTAAGAAATCTATAGTACATAATAAATGCATATTGAGGTCATCACATTTGTAGTTTGATTTAACATCTACTGATGCGGACTTCTCAGATTCCAATATGGATTTCTCTGAAAGTGGAGGAAGTGGAGGATATAGAGCTGGAAACAGACTGGGGAACAAAATCAACAATAAAATATTACACTGACAATCAGGGCATATTAAAATGGCTTAAATCAGACCTGTAATAATTACCAGACCAGAAGCAAAAAATATTACTGACCAGTAGGGATGAGCAAATGTACTCGGTGATACTTGGATATTACTCGATTATCTGGGTCCTCGGATGTACTCGTTACTTGGCAAGCATTAGGCAGTGCTCGATAAGCCAATAAGCATGCGGGGATTGCCTGCACATCACTGTAATGCCATAGACATCTTGGTTGTGGCATTATTGTGATTGGCTGGCCGTGTAACATCATCAGGGGTTATAAAAGAACATGTGCCGCCCGACTCGCCACACTGATGCCATTGCACAACTCCAGACCTGTGTGTGCACAGTATAACAAATCAGAGTCCTGTAGTGTTGATACTGGTGCTGAAGCTGAACCATCATACTAACAGCCCTTCTAAGGGCTAATTGTTAGTTTTGCTGTTTTGAACACATACATTCAAGTGGGGTACCACAAGGCTCTGTTTTGGGCCCTGTATTGTTCAACATCTTTATCAATGATTTAGATGAAGGAATTGAGGGTAAACTGATCAAATTTGCTGATGACACAAAGCTAGGAGGGGTAGCTAATACTAAAGAAGAGAGAGGATTCAAAAAGACATAAATAAACTGGAGCAGTGGGTAGCAACTAACAGAATGGATTTTAACAGGGAAAAATGCAAAGTACTACATCTGGGCAATAAAAATAAAAAAAGCATATACAAAATGGGAGGAATAGGGCTAAGTAACAGCACATGTGAAAAAGACTTGGGTATACTAATTGATCACAGACTAAACATGAGTCAACAGTGTGATGCAGCAGCAAAAAAGGCAAATACAATTCTAGGATGTATCAACAAAAGCATACAGTCTAGATCACGTGAGGTCATTATTGCCCTCTACTCCTCTTTGGTCAGACCTCATCTGGAATACTGTGTCCAGTTTTGGGCACCACATTTTAAAAAAGACATCAACAAACTGGAGCAAGTTCAAAGGAGAGCCACCAGAATGGTGACCGGTCTGCAAACCATGTCCTATGAGGAACGGTTGCAGGATTTGGGAATGTTTAGCTTGCAAAAAAGAAGACTGAGAGGAGACTTAATAGCTGTCTACAAATATCTCAAGGGTTGTCACATTGTAGAAGGATCATCTTTATTCTCATTTGCACAAGGAAAGACTAGAAGCAATGAGATGAAACTAAATGGGAGGAGACACAGATTAGATATTAGAAAAAACTTTTTGACAGTTAGGGTGATCAAGGAGTGGAACAGGCTGCCACGAGAGGTGGTAAGTTCTCCTTCAATGGAAGTCTTCAAACAGAGGCTGGACAGACATCTGTCTGGGATGATTTAGAGAATCCTGCTTTAAGCAGGGGGTTGGACCAGATGGCCCAGGAGGTCCCTTCTAACTCTACCATTCTATGATTCTATGATTCTCCAATTAGTCTAGGGAGGGAAAGAGTGTTGCAGGAGCAGGGAAGGTGGCAGAATACAGTCTGTAGACAGGGATTAGGGCTGTGCAGTCCCTTGCAAAATATATAGCTCAGGCATTTTATTTTATTTTTTTTTGTGAAATAATTGAATATATGTTGTGATTTATTGAGTATTACATGCTTTGTGGTACATTTTGGTGTTATGTAACACTGCAATAAAATGTTGAAATTTTTTTATGGATTAAATTTCTCATCCACAGAGGGTTCCATGGTCTGGGGTACACTATTTGTGATATCTAACACTCAAAAAAGCATAAAACAATGTTTCAGGGTTAAATCAGTTTGCAAAAATTTTGTTGGTTTAACTTTCTCACCATACAGTATTCCGTAATCAGTGGTACATTTTTGCGATATATAACACTCCAAAAAAGCATAAAAAAATGTAATTGGGTTCTCAGCCATACAGAGTTCCATTTCTGGGGTACAATATTGTCAAATCTGTCATTCCTAAAACGCATTCAAAAATTTAGTTGGGTTAAATTTCTCACATATACAGTATTCTGTGATCTGGGGTATATTACTGTGATATCTATCACTTCTAAAAAGCATTTAATCATTTTTCTGGGTTAATTTTCTCAGCCATACAGTATTAGGCATTAGGTACATTTTCTGATATATAACACTCCAAAAAAAAATGTTTAAAAATTTTGTTGGGATAACCCCTATTCCCCGGAGGTATTTTCTTTTTTGCATTTTCGTTTTTTGCTCCCCTTCTTCCCAGAGTCATAACTTTTTTATTTTTTTGTCAATATAGCCATGTGAGGGCTTGTTTTTTGTGGGACGAGTTGTACTTTTGAACAATACTATTAGTTTTAACATATCATGTACCGTATATACTCGAGTATAAGCCGACCCGAGTATAAGCCGACCCCCCTAATTTTGCCACAATAAACTGGGAAAACTTACTGACTCGAGTATAAGCCTAGGGTGGAAAATAAGATTATGCCCTATATGCTGCCCATGTATTATGCCCCCATAGATGCTCCATAGATTGTGCCCCCATAGATGCTCCATAGATTGTGCCCCCATAGATGATCCATAGATTGTGCCCCCATAGATGATCCATAGATTGTGCCCCATAGATGCTCCATAGATTGTGCCCCCATAGATGCTCCATAGATTGTGCCCCATAGATGATCCATAGATTGTGCCCCATAGATGCTCCATAGATTATGCCCCCATAGATGCTCCATAGATTATGCCCCCATAGATGCTCCATAGATTGTGCCCCATAGATGCTCCATAGATTGTGCCCCCATAGATGCTCCATAGATTGTGCCCCCATAGATGCTCCATAGATTGTGCCCCCATAGATGCTCCATAGATTGTGCCCCCATAGATGCTCCATAGATTGTGCCCCCATAGGTTCTCCATAGATTGTGTCCCCATAGATGCTCCATAGATTATGCCCCCATAGATTCTCCATAGATTGTGCCCCCATAGATGCTCCATAGATTGTGCCCCATAGATGCTCCATAGATTGTGCCCCCATAGATGATCCATATATTATGCCCCATAGATTGTGCACCCATAGATTGTGCCCCCATAGATTGTGCCCCCATTGATGCTCCATAGATTGTGCCCCCATAGATTATGCCCCCATATATGATCCATAGATTATGCTCCATAGTATAGGCCTCAATTGCTGCCGCTGCTGCTGCAACCAAAAAAAAAAAATACTCACCTCTCGTTGCTGGGGACCAGGTGCCGGTGTCCTGAGCAGGCGGGGACACCGGCGCGCTATGGGGGACAGGTGCAGGTGTCACCGCTCGCTCAGGGCCTCGGCACCTGCGATATTTACCTGACACCCGTTCTGCCGCTGTCTTCCGGGTCCTCCAGCAGTGAATGATCAGGCAGAGGGCGCTGCGTGCAGTAACTACGTCATCGCGCCCTCTGCCTGAACATCGCAGCAAGAGGACCCAAAGACACAGCGGAACGGGACAGGTAAATATCGCTTATACTTACCCTTCCGCCGGCGCGTCTCTGCCCTGTTCTTCTCCCACGGTCCCGGCGCCCGTGTTCAGTGGTCACGTGTTACCGCTCATTAAAGTCATGAATATGTGCATATTCATGACTTTAATGAGCGGTACCAGCTGACCGCTGAACACAGGCGCCGGGACCGTGGGAGAAGAGCAGGGGCTGCAGAGACCGCGCCGGCGGAAGGGTAAGTATATAGGACAGCTGCGCTCCCCCTCCCCCGCCGACCCCCTGGTATATGACTCGAATATAAGCCGAGAGGGGGACTTTCAGCCCTAAAAAATGAGCTGAAAATCTCGGCTTATATTCGAGTATATACGGTACTCAAAAATGGGGAAAATTTTTTTTTACAATTTTCACTAAATGCTAAAACTGACCTCCCATTACGATTCTCCAGGTCATTACGAGTTCATAGACACCAAACATGCCTAGGTTCTTTTCTATCTAAGTGGTGAAAAAAATTCCAAAGTTTGTTAAAAAAAATTGCGCCATTTTTCGATACCCGTAGTGTCTTTATTTTTTGTGATCTCGGTTTGTGTGAGGGTTTATTTTTGTGTGCTGAGCTGACGTTTTTAAAGATACCATTTTGGTGCAGATATGATCAGCAATCAGGTTAATTATTTTTTTATATTGATAGTTCGATCGATTATGAATGAGGCGATACAAAATATGTGTATGTTTGTTTCTTTCTTGTTTTATTTTGAATGGAACCAAAAGGAGGGTGATTTGAACTTTTATAATTTTTTTATTTTTAACATTTTTAAAAACATTTTTTTTTTACTTCTGGCATGCATCAATAATCTCCATGGGAGGCTAGAAGCTGCCATAACCCGATCGCCTCTGCTACATACAGACGATGACCAGATCGCCTGTATGTAGCAGAATTGCTAACTTACTGTGAGCGGGCGGCGCTCATAGCAATCCTGCAGTGACAACCATAGAAGTACAGTCATGGCCAAAAGTTTTGAGAATGACACAAATATTAATTTTTACAAAGTCTACTGCTTCACTTTTTCTAATGGCAATTTGCATATACTCCAGAATGTTATAAAGAGTGATCAGCTTAACAGCAATTACTTGCAAAGTCAATATTTGGCTAGAAAATGAACTTTATCCCCCAAAACACATTTCAACATCATTGCAGCCCTGCCTTAAAAGGACCAGCTAACCTCTTTTCAGTGATTGCTCCATTAACACAGGTGTGGGTGTTGATGAGGACATGGCTGGAGATCAATCTGTCATGATTAAGTAAGAATGACACCACTGGACACTTTAAAAGGAGGCTGGTGCTTGGCATCATTGTTTCTTATCTGTCAACCATGGTTATCTCTAAAGAAACACGTGCAGTCATCATTGCAATGCACAAAAATGGCCTAACAGGGAAGAGTATCGCAGCTAGAAAGATTGCACCTCAGTCAACAATCTATCGCATCATCAAGAACTTCAAGGAGAGAGGTTCCATTGTTGCCAAAAAGGCTCCAGGGCGCCCAAGAAAGACCAGCAAGCGCCAGGACCGTCTCTTAAAAGTGTTTCAGCTGAGGGATCGGGCTACCAGCAGTGCAGAGCTTGCTCAGAAATGGCAGCAGGCAGGTGTGAGTGCATCTGCACGCACTGTGAGGTGGAGACTCTTCGAGCAAGGCCTGGTCTCAAGGAGGGCAGCAAAGAAGCCACTTCTCTCCAGAAAAAACATCATGGACAGACTGATATTCTGCAAAAGGTACAGGCAGTGGACTGCTGAGGACTGGGGTAAAGTTATTTTCTCTGATGAATCCCCTTTTCGATTGTTTGGGACATCAGGAAAACGCCTCATTCGGAGAAGACAAGGTGAGCGCTACCACCAGTCTTGTCTCATGCCAACTGTTAAGCATCCTGAAACCATTCATGTGTGGGGTTGCTTCTCAGCCACGGGAATCGGCTCTCTCACAGTCTTGCCTAAAAACACAGCCATGAATAAAGAATGGTACCAGAATGTCCTCCAAGAGCAACTTCTCCCAACCCTCCAAGAGCAGTTTGGCGATCAACAATGCCTTTTCCAGCATGATGGAGCACCTTGCCATAAAGCAAAGGTGATAACTAAATGGCTCAGGGAACAAAACATAGAGATTTTGGGTCCATGGCCTGGAAACTCCCCAGATCTTAATCCCATTGAGAACTTGTGGTCAATCATCAAGAGACGGGTGGACAAACAAAAACCTAAAAATTCTGACAAAATGAAAGCATTGATTGTGCAAGAATGGACTGCTATCAGTCAGGATTTGGTCCAGAAGTTGATTGAGAGCATGCCAGGGAGAATTGCAGAGGTCCTGAAGAAGAAGGGTCAACACTGCAAATATTGACTTACTGCATTAACTCATTCTAACTGTCAATATAAGCTTTTGTTACTCATATGTTTGCAATTATTATATTTCTGTCTGTGATAAAAAACATCTGTCAAACACACATAAAAACCAGAGGGCAGCAGATCACGTGAAAATATAATATTTGTGTCATTCTCAAAACTTTTGGCCATGACTGTATGCTGGAGACCTCTGTTTGTCATGCCAACCCATGGTCAACCCATGGTCATGTGACACGGGCACCGATGGGCTGGATTACTGATGCGCTTGCCGGAATCACGTGTTAAATGGTGCTGTCAGAATTTGACAGCGGCATTTAAGGGGTTAAACAGATGTGGTTGGATCACGATTCCACCGCGGCTGTTAGAGGCACATGTCTGCTATTCAAAACATGTGCCGGAAAAGATGTGGACTCAGTGCTGGGACCCATATCAAAGGAGGGTTTCCGACATTGGGGTACTATTACACCTGATGTCGGAGAGGGGTTAAATTTCTCACCCACATAGTATTTCGTTGAATGGGGTAAGTTTTTGTGATATACAATACTCAAAAAAAGAGTAGACAATTTTGCTGGGTTAGATGTCTCAGCAATACAGTGTTCTGTGGTATGGGGTACATTTTTTATGTATATATGACACTCCAAAAAAAAGTGTTTAAAAATTTTGTTGGGTTAAATTTTTTACTCATACAGTATTCCGTTGTCTGGGGTACACTCCCAAAAAGTGTTAAAAATGTTTGCTGGTTTAAATTTTGTATGCATACCATATTCTTTGGTGTGGGTACATTTCTGTGACATAAAACGCTAAAAAAAGCGTTAAACAATTTTGCAGGATTAAATTTCTCAGCCATTATTATTATTATTATTTATTTATATAGCGCCATTAATTCCATGGTGCTGTACATGAGAAGGGGTTACATACAAAGTTATAGATATCGTTTACAGTAAACAAATTTACAATGTCAGACTGCTACAGAGGGAGAGGACCCTGTCCTTGCGGACTTACATTCTACGGAATAATGGGGAAGAAACAGAAGTTCTGGGGTGCGGCAAACTCTGGTGTGGTGGGCGAGGCGGCAGCTCGGGGGGTTGGCGGCGAGGCGGAATGGTTATTGCAGGCTGTGGGCTTTCCTGAAGAGATAGGTTTTCGGGTTTCCGTCTGAAGGATCCAAGGGGGTGGATAATTGTACATGTTGAGGGCGTGGAATTCCAGAGGATGGGGGATATTCGGAGAATTCTTGGAGGCGGTTGTGTGGGGAACGAATAAGTGTGGAGGATAGTAGGGGGTCTTGGGGGGATCGAAGATTACGTGAAGGAAGATATTGGGAGATTTATTTTGAGATATAGGGAGGGACAGGTTTGGGACGGCTTTGTAGTCAGTTTAGTATTTTTGAACTGGATTTGTTGGGGAATTTGGGGGCCAAGTGGAGGGATTTGCAGAGGGAGAATCAGGGAGTAGTGAGGGGAGAGGTGGATTAGTAGGGCAGCAGAGTTAAGGACAGACTGGAGGGTGCAAGAGAGTTGACGGGGGGCCGCAGAGAGGCTGTTGCAGTAATCGAGGCGGGAGATGAATGAGGGCATGCACAAGAGTTTTAGTAGATTGAGGGCTGAGGAAGGGGACGGATCTGGAAATGTTTTTTTAAATTGGGGGCGACAGGAGGTGGCAAGAGTTTGGATGTGTGGGTTTTAAAGGGCGGGCAGAGTTGAGAGTTACTCCGAGGCAGCGGATTCAGGTGCGGGAGAGATTGTGATGCCCTTTACCATAATAGAATTTGATCGTTTGGGAAGATATGTGAGATGGAGGAAAGATGATGATTTGGTTTGTTCTACATTGAGTTTTAGGGAAGCGAGAGGTGAAAAAAGGAGGGTATGCTGATAGACACTCCGGGATTCTGGACAGCAGAGAGGTACATCTGGGCCAGAGAGGTAGATCTGAGTGTCTCCGCATACAGGTGGTACTGGAAGCCATGGGACTTTATGAGTTGTCCTAAACCAACGGGATAAATGGAAAAAAGTAGGGGCCCCAGGACAGAGCCTTGAGGGACTCCAACAGAGAGAGGGCCGGAGATGAGGAGGTAGTGTGGGAGTGGGAGACGCTGAATGTGACGTCGGAAAGGGAAGTGGGCATCCAGGACAGGGCAAGGTCTTTGAAGCCAAGGGAAGAAAGAATCTGTACAGTAGGCAGTGGTCGACTGTGTCAAAGCAGAGGACAGGTCAATAGGGGGGATGAAGAAACTGCGTTACTTTGCGTGGAAAATCAAATTGTAAATTTTTGGGGCAGGGCAGAAGGGGGGCGGAAGAATTTGGGGGGTTAT
>JARQOD010000001.1:759953155-760079575 GCA_033576555.1 Oophaga sylvatica
CCTCCTGCCATAGAAAAACTAAATCCAAAATGAGGGGCTGCCTTATATCTCCTAGGCTGTTCCCTCCCACACTCTGTTGCCACCCCTGTGCTGTGCAGCCTCTCTCCTTCAATCTCTAAGAATATGATTTTCTGTCCAGAACCATGGATGGCTCATAACTTTCCTCCCGAAGCTCTGAATGGGTCGGAGGCGCCGCCCCTGGGTTCCGCTGGATTTAATCTGCATATAGAGACTAAATATGCCTATGTTAAGTAATTCTTGGTAGCTATGCTTTATAACTCAATAACGCAGAGTGCTACAGGTGGCTGCCAGGTACGGGCGTGTGGGGGGAATAATGCCGATTCCGATTATGTGTTTCGGCTAGGCTCAGAGATATTGCATTCTGTTATTATAGGTCATTTACCAGATTCAATACCTCAGAGATTTGCTGTGACTTGTTGTGCCATGGAGTCTCCATATGCTTCAGTCAGACAAAAGAGTTCAGTTTGCTGTAGATGCAGAAGCGTTCACACCATAGAGTTAAGAGCTTCAAAGGGTTTGTTCTTGGCACTTTAATTAAAAGAAAACAGTGATCCTATGGAATCCCAAGGGCGGGGGCACATTTCAGGAGGGGAGAGACATTTACTTCGTCCCTCACAAGGAGGGTTTGGTAGGTTGCTGCTTCAAAAGCTCAGTTTCTGTTAGTGTGTTTTTTTCAGTAGATACTCTCTAAATCCTCACAACTTGGTTTGGGTGATGTATTCATGTACTTTAAATACCCCTTTAAACATTATTGTGGCCCTTGGGATTGCGTCAGTATGGCAATATGACCCTTGAACCAAAAAATGTTGAGCACGCCCATCATACATGCTCACACTGTGTACACTCACACACACTGACGACGCTGATGATGCGCACACAGTGCCGCTACTGTGTCTAAAGCTGGCCAGTACCAGAATCTTGACATCTATTTGTGGGCAGACTTGGTGGTGGCTCTGCTCTCCAGTAGTCACTGGTGAGAAAGTGGAATCTGATCCTCTGAACGCCTGGAGCTGGTGCTGCAGTTCTTTATTCCCCCCTCATCTCAGGGATCTGGGTGAGTCCAAAGATGGAAAGTTTTTTTTATGTATAAAGCATTCATGTGTTTCCTATGAAATATATATACAGAAGTCAGTTTGGCCTATGGAACGTATATACAGCAGTCACAGTCGCCTATAAAATGTGTATACAGCAGTTGCAGTATGTCCTATGGGATATATAATAAGCAGTGGCAATCTGTCCTGTGGGATATATACACCAGTGGCAGTGTGTCCTATGGGATATATTTACAGCAGTTTCAGTGTTTCCTATGGCATGTATACATAGTGTAAGTTAGCCACTGGACAGGTCCTTGAGGGAGATATGTATCATAGATGTTGGTAGCTTCAGTGATGTAAGCCCAGGAAAGCAGGCTCCAGCACATATAGTGCTGAGAGAGTTAATGGAGCGCATCAGGGCCAAGTTTTACAGGCAGTCAAAGAGATGGGTGTGACTGACTGCTCACGTATCACCACCCTGGGAGCTTGGTTTGGCAGATAAAATGGAGACCAAGTGCCTCATTCAGTGTCTGTGATGGGATGCGTGGAAGCCTCCAGTGTGTTTGCTGAAGGACGCTGACCTGAGCGGGCAAACCCGCACTTCTAAATGAACTGTTTACTTTTCTGTTTTTTTTCACTTTGTTCCAGAAATGGCTGTCTTTTTTTTTTTGGTTAACCTGAGTGGTTTATGAAGTTCTAATGAATCGGCCTGGACATTTTAATGAAACCGCATCCTGTGCCTACCTCAACTGCAGCTGAGTGAGTACAAAACCCTACATTTGGTCAAGAATGCAAGTACGAAACACAAGGGGCAGTGTGACTGCTGCAGAGATACCGCACGTCCTGGGTGAAAGCGACTGCAGGAGCGAAAGTCAACAACATGAAGGAGTTGATAAAGTAACTGGTGCAGGCTAATCTCTAGCAGCAAAAGCTGTGGCAGCAGCAGTGGCAAAAGCAGCAGCACAGGTAACAGATGGAACTCCTAGATGAGGCGATCTGTGGCAGGGCAACTGCTCCACCCCCAAGTCTAGGTGTTGCAGAAACACTGGGCCATCTTGACAATGGATGACGACATTAAAACACACATCTCTTCTAACCCGCAAATCACCTTTAGGAGAGGCGGATCTCTGATGGACAGGTTGGTCCACAGCCAATTTAAAGCAAAGGAGAATACTGGCTGCTTATTCATTTAAACTAAGGGCTGCTTCAAATGCGGTAGATGCAAAGCCTGTGCATCAATTCAACAGACGAAAACATTTTCAAGCAATGTCACTGAGAGGACGTATTCCATGAGACATTTCATTAACTGCCGCACGAAAGGTGTGATTTACAAAGCCACGTGCAGTTGTGGTTTGGAATATTTAGGCAAAATCGAAAGAGAATTCAGGAAGAGGGTGGGGGAACATTTACACGACATAGCCAACAGGAGAGATACCTCGATAGCTAACCACATGAACTCTGTACATCAAGACAGTCAAAAAACAATTTCCTGTATTGGCATTGATAAGATCCTTCCTTCACCGAGAGGGGGTGATTGGGATAAACTAATTCTACAGACAGAAAGTAAATGGATTTTTTGCCTAAAAACAGTTTATCCATTGGGATTAAATGAACAGCTATCTTATAGCTGTTTCCTTTAAACATCTGGTAGGATGCTTTTACTGAGCCACCCTCCGTTTTTTTTGTCTGGTATCCTGGACCTATTGGCTTGGACCTGACACTCCCTGTATAGGGGGTGGGTTTTAACCAGGTTGGCTCGTCTATGGGTCTAAGTACCTTGACCTCCGGGGGTCCACTCTTTCAGCTTTACTTGACATCCCTTTTTTCAGACGTACCCTACACCTTTTTTCATTATGCGGGGTGGGGCTGAGTTGGGCTGTCAGAACCAGTTTTTAAAGGGGTTCAGTATTGGCCTCTGGGTATATGGATACTCTCTTCTGACTATAACCGCGGTATTTAACATATTCGTTTCACCCTTGAGAGGCATTAAAATAACATTTATAGCCCCGGGTCCTCCCTAAATATACTTATTAGGCTGTGATAAAAAAGGGTTAACTGTTTGCCTCTCTCTCTCCTTTATAGTTGTTCTTATTAATTCTAAGTTCAAATATTTACATTATAACACCACACTCTCCCATTAAGGGTTAAAATTGTCTTCTGATCTCTGTGCTCTGTTGCTCTGTGGAGGTGTATTTACACACGAGAGTGTTTGGATCCTTGAACCTTCCTTCTGGGAGGGGTTGTCGGGAAGAATCAAGGATGAGCTGGCGGGACGGGATAGGCCTACCACCTTGGATGACCTGATATCCCTCACTACCCGAATAGATCTGCGTTTTCAGGAATGTTCCAAGGTGATCAAACAGGACAAGAGGTCCTACCACCTGGGCTCTACTTCTCCTAAGTCGGCTACCTTGTCTTCCTCTCCTGAAGCCATGGAGGTTGATCATGTAAGTTTGGCCAGCCGCAGCCAGGAGGCGCGCCACAAAGAAGAAAGTTGCCTCTACTGTGGTAGTCTTGAGCACCTGATTTGTACCTGTCCTAAGAGGTCGGAAAACGTTAGTGCCTAGGTTCAGTTGGAGAGGCCACACTAAGTAGAGAACGTCCCTCTCCATCATTGCGAATCACAGTCTCCATGACCTTCGGAGCAATAAAATTCTCTGAACTTTGTTTACTGGATTCTGGAGCTGCAGGAAACTTCATCCAGTAGGCGGTTGTGGATCGTTACCGCTTACCAGTCCAGTGTCTTCCTGATCCATTACGGGTGACCGCCGTAGATGGCAAACCACTGACCAAGCCCATCCAGTTTCAGACCGAGCCTGTGGAACTCCGGGTAGGTCTAACCCATGCTGCAAGAATCCGTTTTTATATGTACTCCGGTTTGTCTCATCCCTTGCTGTTAGGTTTACCATGGCTTCAGATGCATGAACCGGTCCTAAATTGGAGCACTGTAGAGGTTCTGCATTGGGGAGATACCTGCATAAATTGATGCCTAACCCGGATTCAACCTGTTTCGCCTCCAGGTCAACCAGTTACCCTGCCAGGATTGCCTTCCTCTTACTGGTCCTTCTCTGATATCTTTGGGAAAAAAGACTGAGAGACTGAGTCTGTCTCTCAGACAGAGGCTGAGAGACTACCTCCACACAGGTCGTATGACTGTCCAATAGATCTTCTCCCTGGAACATTTCCTCCTCGCGGGAGAATTTATCCTCTTTCTCAAGCAGAGACTCAGGCCATGTCGACTACATCCAAGAGAACCTGGAAAGAGGATTTATCTGAAAGTCATTTTCGCCGGCAGGAGCAGGATTCTTCTTTGTGAAGAAGAAAGATGGATCCCTGCGGCCCTGTATCAACTACCGGGGCCTAAACCAGATCACTGTAAAAAAAACAGGTATCCATTACCTCTTATTTCAGAGCTGTTTGATCATCTCCGAGGGGCCAAGATCTTCACCAAATTGGATCTCAGAGGGGCCTACAACCTGATCCGAATCTGAGAGGGAGACGAAAGGAAAACAGCTTTCAACACCCGTGATTGCCACTACAAATACCTGGTAATGCCATTTGGCCTAAGCAATGCACCCGCGGTCTTTCAGGAATTTGTAAATTACATTTTCAGGGATCTGCTCTATACTTGTGTCGTTGTCTACCTGGACGACATTCTAATATTCTCTGCAGACTTGGCCTCGCACCGTAGGCAAGTACACCTGGTCTTACAAAGACTCAGAGAGAACAGGCTTTATGCCAAATTCGAGAAATGCCTCTTTGAGCAATCCTCTATGACTTTCCTCTGGTACATTGTATCTTTCAAAGGATTAAAGATGGACCTGGAGAAGTTGTCTGCTGTTCTCAAGTGGCCTCGTCCATCTGGGCTATAACCCATACAACGGTTCCTGAGGTTCGCCAACTACTACCGGCAATTCATCCCACACTTTTCCACCCATCACAGCTTTAACCCAGAAAGGTGTAAACTCCAAGCAATGGTCCTCCGAGGCAGAAGAGGCCTTTGTTTCTCTCAAAAAAGCCTATGCTTCCGCACCCGTTCTCCACCGTCCAATTTCTAATGAGCAATTTTTTATTGAGGTAGACGCTTCCTCCTTAGGTGCAGGAGCAGTTCTCACCCAGAAATCGTCTTCCGGGTATATAATCTCCTGTGGTTTTTTTTTCCAAGGTTTTTTCCTCCCAGAAAGGAACTATTCCATTGGAGATCAGGAACTGTTGGCTATCAAATTAGCTCTACAAGAATGGAGACATCTTCTTGAGGGAGCTCTTCACCAAGTAGTCATATTCACCGATCATAAAAACCTTGCCTACCTCCAATCTGCACAAAAACTGAATCCCTGTCAGGCCCACTTCGCTATTTGCTCGTTTTAATTTTGTCCTTCATTTCCGTCCAGCTGACAAAAACATCAAGGCAGACGCACTCTCCAGAGCCTTTTTGCCTCCTGAGCTGGAGGAAGAACCTCAGCACATTATTGAACCTTCAAGGTTAGTCTCAGTTGCCTCCATTGATCTTGCCTGGCTTCCCCCAGGGAAAACTCTAGTCACTGCATCGGAACGTAATCGTGTCCTGCGGTGGGGTCATTTTTCCAAGTTGGCTGGCCACACCAGTCAGAAAAAGACTCAGCAACTCATCACCCGATACTACTAGTGGCCTACCATGGGTAAGGATATCCAGGAGTACGTCGCAGCCTGTCCTTCATGTGCCCGTAACAAGACTGATAAACATCTACCAGCTGGTAGGCTTCTGCCTCTTCTGATTCTGTCCGCACCCTGGCAGCACATCGCGATGGATTTCATCACGGATCTTCCCATTTCTTCTAGCTGTTCAGTGGTATGGGTTGTGGTGGACCGCTTCTCTAAGATGGCTCACTTCGTTCTGCTACCTGGCCTCCCATCTGCTCCAGAACTTGCGAATCACTTCATTCAGCACATCTTCCGTCTCCATGGATTTCCTCTCCACATCGTGTCCGACAGGGGCGTCCAGTTCACCTTAAAGTACTGGAGAGCAGTCTGTAAACTGGTAAAAATATAACTAGATTTGTCTTCGGCATACCATCCCCAGTCCAATGGGCAAGTGGAGAGGATTAATCAAATCCTGTCCGGATTCCTGCGTCACTTCATCAATGCACACCACAACGACTGGGTAGAATTACTGCCCTGGGAATAATTCTCTTACAACAACCAAGAAAGTGAATCTTCTGGAAAATCTCCCTTTCAGATGGTGTTTGGACTCCAACCCGGAATTCCTCTTCCTATCTCTGGACCATCTGGTGTTCCGGCAACCGATACCTTTACCAAAGATTTCTCGAAAATTTGGAAAGATACCAAGACTTCTTTGGAGAGAGCCTCTCAACGTATGAAAAGACATGCGGACAAAAGGCTCCTCGATGCTCCCACCTTTCGCTACGGAGACAAGGTATGGCTCTCCTCCAAGTACATCCGTCTGAAGTTGCAGTCGTACAAATTGGGTCCCCATTTCATTGGGCCCTTTGAAGTCTTGAGACAAATCAACCCGGTCTCTTACAAACTGAAATTGCATACTTCCTTACGTGTGCCTAACTCCTTTCATGTTTCCCTCCTCAAACCAGTAGTTTTTGAGCCCCTTCTGTAAGGACCCCGGGTACCACTCCAGATCCTGTCTCTGAGGATGATGTTTTTGAGGTAAAGCATATCTTATCCACTAAGGAAGTAAGGGGTAAGACCTATTACCTGGTGAACTGGAAGGGCTTTGGTCATGAGGAGAGGTCTTGGGAGCCTAAAGAGAACATCCAGGCCCCTCTCCTTCTTAAAAAATTTCACGCAGTCTTGAAAAAGAGAGGGCGTAAAGAGGGGACACTGTTACACCCAGTCCCAGTTCTGGCCCCTCACCCGCTCCTGCTCCCCAGGCTGCCTCTGTACCTCTGCGAAGTCCCTGTCAGGATCTTCGCTCTCTGTCTGTCCCTTGGCGTCCTGCTGCTGCTTCTCTCTCTTCTACTTCCTGGCACGCTGCCAGCAGGCCTCCAGGAGAATGCTTAGGACGTGAGCGCGCGCCCCTCTGGTCTCTTAAAGGGACAGCGCGCATTTTTTGAAAATATCAATTAACCAATGGCAGCACACTGATTACTATTTCTGGCCACTCCGCCATAGGGGAGTGCCGTAGCAACGAGTATCTACTCTTGCAAATCCCGGTTCTGTCCTTGCTCTGTCTGCGCTGTTATAGCATTCCATTTGCCACTCTGCTTATACTGTTTGTCTCCGCAGAATATCACTGACCTGTTGTTCGCCTATCCTAGATGACATCTGTACCTATACACTCAAGTGCCATCCCATTCCGCCACCTGACGTCCAAACCTGTGGACAAAGCTAAAGTTACTGGCGCCAGCTTCCTACTGTCTACCCGGAACCGCACTATCCTCGCCAGAACCAGCTTCACCTCATATACCTGGTGTCTGCCAGTCAGCTCCACAATATCTGTAATATCTGTTTACCCATTTGTCCCGCTGGGACAGCTGCCACGTGTCTGGGGTCTAACTGGAAGTAGCACCTGTGTCCCCCAGGTGTTCCACTCTGGTCCTGTTCGAGGGACCTTACTACGGATACCTGGGGCTCACTAGTTACGCCCCCTTCGGAGCCCCCCAGACCGAGGTCTCGAGGTTCCTCTCAAAAAATAAAAAAACAATGTGAATTTCATCACCTCCATTTGTTACAGACTGTAATTTTGCACCATCTTGGGTATTTAACTGGGACTGTTTGTTGTGTTATTTACCTGTTTTATGGTTCAATAAAGTATTGCCACACTGTTTTACCCTCACCCTGTGTTGTCCAAGTAGTATTATGCCCATGGTAAAAGGAGAGCGAGTGTTTGGTGGGATGAGCCCTGGCCATGTGGTTTCAGGTAGCGGACTAGAGCTCCCGTTGACCCCCCCGTGTCTCCACAGTGGGGTTTTCCATAAACCAAAAGAAATTTACCTTGGAAATGGAGGAATCTAAATCCTTGACTATGTCGTAGGCATGGGCAAAATAAAGCTCCAAATAAATAAAGTTGGAGCTATCTAGAGTTGGCCTCTTGGTCTACTACAGCTGTTTTATCCCTAACTTCACTATGATAGCCACCCCTCTGATAGACCTCCTTAAAGGGACAAAATCAGCTATGGATAAGTGATCTTCAGAAGCTGAAACGGCCTTCCAGGAACTGAAGCTAGCCCTGTGTAAATAACCAGTGTTAGTGGCACCAGATTTCCCTAAGGAGTTTGTGGTCCAGATGAATGCGTCAGATGTCGGGCTGGGTGCTGTCCCATCACAAGATGTGAACTGGGAAGAGCACCCCATAATGTAGCTAAGTCAGAAACTGACATCCTCTGAGAATAATTACTTCATAGTGGAGAAGGAATGTTTGGTCATCATGTGGGTGTTGGACACTCTAAGAACTACCTCTTGTGCAGGAAATTCAGGCTAGTGTCAGACCATGCCCCATTGAGGCGGATGAGAGAAAAGAAGGGGACAGTGCCCGAGTGACTAGATGGTTCCTAGCACTTCAGGATTTCAGCTTCCATGTAGAGCATCGACCCGGGAAACTGCATGGCAATGCTGACGCTCTGTCGAGAGTCCACTGTTTCATGGCAGAAGGTGCCAAGCACCCCCGGATTTTGGCAGGGGGTTAT
This sequence comes from Oophaga sylvatica, assembly GCA_033576555.1. Taxonomy (NCBI): domain Eukaryota; kingdom Metazoa; phylum Chordata; class Amphibia; order Anura; family Dendrobatidae; genus Oophaga; species Oophaga sylvatica. The sequence goes on from JARQOD010000001.1 coordinate 759,961,848, forward strand.
TTATGATGGCCACCGGACAGGCCCTTGAGGGGAGATATGTATCATTGAGGTTGGCAGCTTCAGTGATATAAGCCTGGGAAAGCAGACTCCAGCACATATAATGCTGAGAGAGTTAATAGGGCGTAGCATGGCAATCAAAGAGATGGGTGGGACTGACTGTTCACATATCACCACTCCAAAGTGGTGTGGTTTGGCAGATAAAGTGGAGATCAAGTGTATCATTCAGTGTCTGTAACTGGAGGTGTGGAGGCCTCCAGTTTGTGCTGAAGGGCACTGACCTGAGCAGTCAAACCCGCACTACTAAATGGACTGTTTACGTTTCTGTTTTTTTCATTTTGTGCTGGAAAAGGTTGTCTTGTGTTTGCTTATGCTGAGTGGTTCATGAAGTTCAAATAAACCAGCTTGGACATTTTAATGAAACCATTTCATGTGCCTACCTCAACCACAGCTGAGTGAGTACAAAATCCTTCAACAGTTATCACAGTGTTTCCTATGGGATGTTTGTATAGCAGTAGCTGTGTGTCCTATGGAATGTATATGCAGAAGTCACAGTGTTTTCTATGGAATTTATGTCCAGTACTTTCAGTGTGCCCTGTGGGATGTATATACAGCAGTTGCAGTCTCCTATAAAATGTATATACAGCATTTTCATTGTATCCTATCGGATGTATATACAGACATCGCCTACGTGAAATATATACACGAGTCTTATGGCAAAGTTAAATTATAGCATGTATGGCTCTTCGAAGAAGGGAAAAATAAAATTGTAAAAATTACAATTGGCTGCGAAGGCAATTGGTTAATGGGTTGGAGAAGGTAAGATTTTTATTTTAGTCTCCTTAACGTTTCATATGTGGAAAAATAATGCAGCAAGGATTGAACAAACTGACACATGGACCAAAAATGGGTAATGGGTACAATACACTGAAAAATACACTGACCCTTTTTCACATATGAGGAAAAAATAATACATGAAACTTTAACAGATTGTTTTCTAATTAATAGGTTACTTATGTAACCTGCTGTAGAGCTAATATCTGGCATGCCGTTTACAGATCAGAGCAGCAGTTGAATGGAGGAGCAATGGAAGAACAGACTGGTCATGTAAAGGTATTGCTGGACTTGTTTGCTGTCAGATTCCCTTTTAGGTCAGAATGTTTGCTTGTAATATAATGTGTCATACTGCATTTACCATTTGCCTTGGGGCACAAGATAAATTATATCTCTGAACCTCTGTTAACAAAACAGAGTAGTAGTTTATCATATAATAATACACAAAACATACTGTACAATAACCAAGCCTACACTCATAAAATAAAAAGATTTGAAAAATAATGTTTCGGTATGTGGTTTAGTAGCAAATAGTAATAAATAACTTATTGATGAATTCCCATTTAGTAAATTTTACACAGAAAGCAAACCCTTAATTCCTATAAGGTTAAAAAAGGGGTGCACATGATTTTTTGGTCTATTGGCAACATTGCCATACTGAACCAATCTCAAGGACATAACATTTTTTTTAAAGAGGTAGTAACATGGATACATACCAGAACCACCATCATTACATTAACCCCTCTCTGCCATCAGACGTACTATTCCGTCCATGTGACCCTGGACCTAATTCCCATGGACGGAATAGTACGTCATGGGCGATCAGCTGCGCTCCCGGGGCTGTGTGTCAGGAGCGGTCACGGACCGCTCCCGGCAGATTAACCCTTGGCACACCGCGATCAAACATGATCGCGGTGTACCCGGGGCACAGGGGAGGATCGCGCAGGCAGGGGGCTCCCTGCGCGCTCCCCTGAGACCCTCAGAGCAGCGCGATGTGTCGCGCTGTTCCGAGGGTCCGTCCTCCCTCCATGTCCCCGGATCCAAGATGGCGCCGGGGTCCTGCAGGGAGGCGGCTTCCTCAGTGCCTGCTGAGAGCAGGCGCTGGGGAAGCCTGCAGCGATGCCAGAGCGATCGCTGGTGTGACAGAGTGCTGTGCACACTGTCACACCAGCGATCTGATAAAATACTGTGATGTCCCACCCTGGGACAAAGTAAAAAAGTAAAAAAAAGTAAAAATAAAAAGTGTAAAAAAAAATCATAAAAAAAAAAAAAAATATTCCCCAATAAATTCATTTTTTCCTGTAAAAAAAAAAACAAAACAATAAAAGTACACATATTTGGTATCGCCGCATCCGTAACGACCCCCCCTATAAAACTGTCCCACTAGTTAACCCCTTTAGTGAACCCCTTAAAAAAAAAAAAAAAAAACGAAGCAAAAAATCAATGCTTTATCATCATACCGCCGAACAAAAAGTGAAATAACACGCGATCAAAAAGACCGATATAAATAAACATGGTACCACTGAAAACGACATCTTGTCCCGCAAAAAACGAGCCATCACACAGCATCATGAGCGAAAAAATAAAAAAGTTATAGCTCGCAGAATAAAGCGATGCAAAAATAATGATTTTTTATATAAAATTGTTTTCATTCTATAAAAGCGCCAAAACCTAAAAAAATGATATAAATGAGGTATCGCCATAATCGTACTGACCCGAAGAATAAAACTGCTTTATCAATTTTACCACACGCGGAACGGTATAAACGCCTCCCCCAAAAGAAATTCATGAATTGCTGATTTTTGTTCATTCTAACCACCCAAAAATCGAAATAAAAAGCGATCAAAAAATGTCACGTGCTCAAAAATGGTACAAATAAAAACGTCAACTCGTCCCGCAAAAAATAAGACCTCACATGACTCTGTGAGCCAAAATATGCAAAAATTATAGCTCTCAAAATGTGGTGATGCAAAAAACTATTTTTTGCAATAAAAAGCGTCTTTTAGCGTGACAGCTGCCAATCACAAAAACCCGCTATAAATAGTAAATCAAACCCCCTTTATCACCCCCTTAGTTAGGGAAAAATAATAAAATTAAAAAAATGTATTTATTTCCATTTTCCCGTTAGGGTTAGGGTTGCGGCTAAAGTTAGGGTTAGGGTTGGCACTAACGTTAGTATTAGGGTTAGGGTTGGCGCTAACGTTAGGATTAGGGTTGGGATTAGGGTTATGGGTGTGTTAGGGTTAGGTTTGTGGTTAGGGTTGGGACTAGGGTTATTGGTGTTTGGGGTTAGGGTTGGAGTTAGAATTGGGGGGTTTCTGCTGTTTAGGCACATCAGGAGCTCTCGAAATGTGACATGGCGTCTGATCTCAATTCCAGCCAATTCTGTTGAAAAAGTCAAATGGTGCTCCTTCACTTCTGAGCTCTGCCATGCGCCCAAACAGTAGTTTACCCCACATATGGGGTATCAGCTGTAACGGGTCTGGGAGGCGGAACCTCTGAGCTTTATTATACAAGGAGGCTTTCCTTGTAAAGGAGCGGGTGGCACCCGGGGAGACGGATAGGAAGTCACTGCAAGTGACGGGGGCAGTCTCTGGATAGACAGGCGGGTAGTCACGGCAAGTGACCGGGGCAGTCTCTGGTTAGACAGGCGGGTAGTCACGGCAAGGGACCGGGGCAGTCTCTGGTTAGACAGGCGGGTAGTCACGGCAAGTGACCGGGGCAGTCTCTGGGTAGACAGGCAGGAAGTCACGGCAAGTGACCGGGGCAGTCTCTGGTTAGACAGGCAGGAAGTCACAGCAAGTGACCGGGGCAGTCTCTGGTTAGACAGGCAGGAAGTCACAGCAAGTGATCGGGGCAGTCTCTGGTTAGACAGGCAGGAAGTCACAGCAAGTGACCGGGGCAGTCTCTGGTTAGACAGGCAGGAAGTCACAGCAAGTGACCGGGGCAGTCTCTGGTTAGACAGGCAGGAAGTCACAGCAAGTGACCGGGGCAGTCTCTGGATAAACAGGCAGGCAAGGAGCCGGGGCAGTCTTTGACTGGACAGGTATATACGACCTGAGACGGTGGAGCCTCCCGGTAGGCTAGCAGGCAGATGACAGATGAGCGCCCCCAAGTGAGCAGGCGAGAGTCTCTGGAACAGCCGATGAACACCGCAGGTGATGGCCGAACCTTCAGGTGGGCTTGCAGTCAGATGGCAGATGAGCGCCCCCAAGTGAGCAGGCGAGAGTCTCTGGAATTGCCGATGGTCACCGCATGTGACGGCCGAACCTCCAGGCAGGCTTGCAGGCAGGTAGCAGACAGCAAACTGGCAGGAAACAGGCAGGTAACTGGTAACGGATCCTGAGGGCTGAAGCAGAGTAAACAGTGCAACAACAACAACATTGCTCGGGCACCTCCATTAAGGAGGAAGTACTTTATATAGGGTGGAGTCCTCCGGCATTGGCCGGGGACCTTTTTGAAAGATGCGCGCGGCCCCTTTAAGAGCGGGGGAGGGCGCGGGCCGCGCGCCCTAAGTCCAGCAGCAGGGAAGGAGCGCGCGGCCCCAGCAGGGCGGAAGGAGGACGCTGAGCGCGGGTAAGAGGGGCGACGTCCCTGCCTGGCAGAGGACGCTGTCGCAGGGGAACAGCGTCCCTGCCTGGCAGAAGGCAGGGACGCCGATGCTACAGTACCCCCCCCCTTAGGCCCCCCCTTTTTAAGGCCAGAAAGAAATTTAGCTAGGATGAGAGGGGCATGGATGTTCTCCCGAGGCTCCCACGTTCTCTCCTCAGGACCAAACCCCTTCCAATCCACCAGAAAATAGGTCTTTCTTCCTACCCTTTTTGTGGCCAGAATGTTCTCTACCTCAAATTCGTCTTCAGCAGACACTGGAGCAGGAGGTGTACCTGTAGACTTGACAAAAGAGTTAAGTACCACCGGTTTGAGGAGAGATACATGGAAGGAGTTAGGAATCCGCAAATTGGCCGGGAGTTTCAATTTATAGGACACCGGGTTGATCTGACTGATGATCTCAAAAGGACCGATGAACCGAGGGCCTAACTTGTAGGAAGAAATCTTGAGCCGGACATACTTGGACGAAAGCCAGACCTTATCCCCAGGACGGAATTGAGGAGGATCCAAACGTCTTTTGTCAGCATGTTTCTTCATGCGCTCGGATGACAGAATGAGTGCGGACCGGGTACTCTCCCATATGGAGGAAAATTCGTTAACCAGAGATTCCGCAGCTGGATTGTCCACAGAGATGGAGACAGGAACAGGGATCCGGGGGTGTTGACCGAAGACTACAAAAAACGGAGATTTGGAGGAAGATTCACTCTCGTGATTGTTATAAGAGAATTCGGCCCAAGGCAGGAGATCCACCCAGTCAGAATGGTGAGCATTAACGAAGTGCCGGAGATAACTGGTCAGATTCTGATTGATTCGCTCGACTTGCCCATTGGACTGCGGGTGGTAAGCGGAGGAGAAATCCAAGGTGACGTCTAGCAACTTACAAGTGGCTTTCCAGAATCGTGAGGTGAACTGTACCCCACGATCCGACACAATGTGACGAGGCAGACCATGAAGACGGAAGATGTGGCGGATAAAGTCTTTAGCCAACTCGGGTGCAGACGGAAGCCCTGGCAGGGGAATGAAGTGAGCCATCTTGGAAAATCGGTCAACGACCACCCAAATGACCGTACAACCGGCAGAGACGGGCAGATCAGTTATGAAGTCCATGGCTATATGCTGCCAGGGAGCAGCGGGTACAGGAAGCGGAAGAAGACGGCCGGCAGGCAGGTGTCTCGGAACTTTGTTGCGGGCACAGGAGACACAGGCAGAAACAAAGTCTATTACGTCTTTGTGCAGGGTAGGCCACCAGTAATGCCGAGTAATGAGCTGGAGGGTCTTTTTGTGACCAGCGTGGCCAGCTAGTTTAGACGAATGACCCCAGTGTAGGATTCTCTCCCGATCGGTTACTGATACGAACGTCTTGCCAGGAGGGAGACGATTTAGACTCACGGGAGCCACCCGCATCACTCTGGCGGGATCGATGATATGTTTAGGTTCCTCCTCGAGATCCGACACCAGGAAGGACCGGGACAAGGCGTCCGCCTTGATGTTCTTGTCGGCCGGACGAAAATGTAAAAGAAAATCAAAGCGGGCAAAAAACAAGGACCACCGGGCTTGGCGAGGGTTAAGTCTCTGGGCATGCTGGAGGTAAGCCAGATTTTTGTGGTCAGTGTAAATGATTACCGGATGAAGAGCCCCCTCGAGTAGGTAACGCCACTCCTCCAATGCCAGCTTGATGGCCAATAACTCTCGGTCTCCTATGGAGTAATTGCGCTCAGAAGAGGAGAAGAGTTTGGAGAAGAAGCCGCAAGATACCATCCTCCCGGATGAAGATTTTTGAGTAAGTACCGCTCCGGCTCCAGAAGAGGAAGCATCCACCTCCAGGAAGAACTGCTTGTTGCCGTCCGGGCGATGCAGCACTGGAGCGGAAGAGAAGGCCTGTTTTAAGGAAAGAAAGGCCTCCTCTGCTTCGGGCGTCCACTGTTTGGGATTAGCATCCTTGCGGGTGAGCGCGGAGATTGGAGCAGTCCGGGAAGAGAAGTGTGGTATGAAGAGTCGGTAATAATTGGCGAATCCCAGGAACCGCTGAATGGCCTTCAACCCCTCCGGTCGGGGCCATTTCTCGATGGCAGACAGTTTCTCCGGATCCATTCGTAGGCCTGTCTGAGAAATGATGTAGCCCAAAAACGGAAGCGAGGTCTGCTCAAAGAGGCACTTACTCATATTTGGCGAAGAGGTGATTCTGCCTGAGCCTGAGCAGAACCTGACGAACATCCCTCCGGTGAGACTGGAGATCCGGAGAGAAGACCAAGATGTCGTCTAGGTACACCACAACGCAGGAGTAGAGAAGGTCCCGGAAGATCTCATTGACCAACTCCTGAAAGACTGCTGGAGCATTACAGAGACCAAAGGGCATAACCAAATACTCGTAGTGGCCGTCCCGGGTATTGAATGCCGTCTTCCATTCATCTCCCCGACGGATACGGACCAGGTTATATGCCCCACGGAGATCCAGTTTGGTGAAGATTCTAGCCCCCCTCAGACGATCAAACAATTCTGGAATGAGCGGAAGAGGGTACTTATTCTTCACCGTGATCAAATTTAGGCCTCTGTAGTCAATACAGGGACGGAGAGAGCCGTCTTTCTTTTTTACGAAGAAGAAACCTGCTCCCGCTGGGGAGGTGGATTTCCGGATGAATCCCTTAGCCAAATTCTCCTCGATATATTCGGACATCGACCTGGTCTCAGCAGCGGACAATGGGTAAATACGCCCACGGGGAGGCGTAGTACCGGGTTGCAGGTCGATAGGGCAATCATACGGTCTGTGCGGGGGTAATGTCTCTGCTTCCTTTTTATTAAAGACATCAGCGAAAGACCAATATGGAATCGGGAGCCCTGGTAGATTAGTTGGTGTAGGAGAAGGACGGACGGGATGAACAGGAACCAAGCAAGTTTTATGACAGTCCTGTCCCCAGCGAAGAATCTCTCCAGTCTGCCAGTCGAGCACGGGTGCATGCTTTTGGAGCCAAGGTAGACCTAGTAAGAAAGCATGTGAGAGTCCAGGCAGAACATGAAACGAGATGCTCTCAGAATGCAGCATTCCTACCTGCAGGGTTATGGCTTCAGTGATAAGTTGGATGGGACGTGGCAGGAGACCTCCATCCACAGCAGCAACAGATACTGGTTCAACCAGAGGTTTGGTAGGAATGCGATATTTCTCTACTAGAGCCTGTGAAACAAGATTCCTGGCTGCTCCAGAATCAAGTTGGGCAAGTTCGAAATAACGGTTCTCACCGAGGAGAATTGAGACTGACAACAGCAGAGATGAAGAGGATTTATTTTTGTCTAGGTGGACCTCTCCGAGCGAACCTAGACACAGGCGTTTCCCGACCTCTCTGGGCAGGTACGGATCCAGTGCTCCTTACTGCCACAGTAGAAGCAACTCCTCTCGGTACGGCGTGAGTCTTGACGGGCTTTGACCATCTTGGTCTGGTCGACTTGCATAGGCTCAGAAGAGTGTACCTGAGGAGAAACGGAAGGAGTTACAGGTCTCTGAAAAGAAGGGGCAAGACGGGGAAACCCTCTCTCACGGGTGGCCTCTTTAGCGCGCTCCTGGAACCGCAGATCAATTCGATTGGCGAGATTTATTAGGTCATCGAGAGAGGTTGGAATGTCCCGACCAGCAAGTTCATCTTTAATGCGGCCGGACAGACCCTGCCAGAAGACAGAGATCAGAGCGTCATTATCCCAAGCTAGCTCCGAGGCAAGGGTACGGAACCGTATGGCATATTGGCCCACGGTGAGACTTCCCTGACGGAGACGCAGCAGAGAAGATGCAGAGGAGGTCTTCCGTCCGGGTTCATCGAATACCTTCCGGAAGGCTGAGAGAAAAGCAGACAGGTCAGACACCAGAGGATCCTCTCTCTCCCAAAGAGGATTTAGCCAGGCCAGGGCCTCTCCAGTGAGATGGGACATGATGAAGGCAATTTTGGCCCGGTCGGAGTTAAACTGGTGTGCCAGGAGTTCAAAATGCAGGGTGCATTGGTTAATGAAACCCCGAGCCAGAGCAGGGTCGCCTCCAAACCGAGGAGGAGCTGAAAGTCGAGGTCCAGGAACAAAAACCACGGAATTGGTAAGCAGCGGAACTGCCGATTGCGAGTCATGGCGCCCGCGGTGGTTGCTGGTGAAGTAGTCAGAGTGTCCAGGCGGGAATTAACATTCCGCAGGTGACCCAGGATGGACTCCTGTTGAGACCTCTGACGAGACAGTTCATGACACAGGTCAGAGAGCGAAGGGGTTTGGGTGCCACCGGGTTCCATGGCCCGAGCAAACTGTAACGGGTCTGGGAGGCGGAACCTCTGAGCTTTATTATACAAGGAGGCTTTCCTTGTAAAGGAGCGGGTGGCGCCCGGGGAGACGGACAGGAAGTCACTGCAAGTGACGGGGGCAGTCTCTGGATAGACAGGCGGGTAGTCACGGCAAGTGACCGGGGCAGTCTCTGGTTAGACAGGCGGGTAGTCACGGCAAGGGACCGGGGCAGTCTCTGGTTAGACAGGCGGGTAGTCACGGCAAGTGACCGGGGCAGTCTCTGGGTAGACAGGCAGGAAGTCACGGCAAGTGACCAGGGCAGTCTCTGGTTAGACAGGCAGGAAGTCACGGCAAGTGACCGGGGCAGTCTCTGGTTAGACAGGCAGGAAGTCACAGCAAGTGATCGGGGCAGTCTCTGGTTAGACAGGCAGGAAGTCACAGCAAGTGACCGGGGCAGTCTCTGGTTAGACAGGCAGGAAGTCACAGCAAGTGACCGGGGCAGTCTCTGGTTAGACAGGAACAGAAGACCGTGCTTCTGTTAGACAGGCAGAAGTCACAGCAAGTGACCGGGGCAGTCTCTGGATAAACAGGCAGGCAAGGAGCCGGGGCAGTCTTTGACTGGACAGGTATATACGACCTGAGACGGTGGAGCCTCCCGGTAGGCTAGCAGGCAGATGACAGATGAGCGCCCCCAAGTGAGCAGGCGAGAGTCTCTGGAACAGCCGATGAACACCGCAGGTGATGGCCGAACCTTCAGGTGGGCTTGCAGTCAGATGGCAGATGAGCGCCCCCAAGTGAGCAGGCGAGAGTCTCTGGAATTGCCGATGGTCACCGCATGTGACGGCCGAACCTCCAGGCAGGCTTGCAGGCAGGTAGCAGACAGCAAACTGGCAGGAAACAGGCAGGTAACTGGTAACGGACCCTGAGGGCTGAAGCAGAGTAAACAGTGCAACAACAACAACATTGCACGGGCACCTCCATTAAGGAGGAAGTACTTTATATAGGGTGGAGTCCTCCGGCATTGGCCGGGGACCTTTTTGAAAGATGCGCGCAGCCCCTTTAAGAGCGGGGGAGGGCGCGGGCGCGCGCCCTAAGTCCAGCAGCAGGGAAGGAGCGCGCGGCCCCAGCAGGGCGGAAGGAGGACGCTGAGCGCGGGTAAGAGGGGCGACGTCCCTGCCTGGCAGAGGACGCTGTCGCAGGGGAACAGCGTCCCTGCCTGGCAGAAGGCAGGGACGCCGATGCTACATCAGCATACTCTGGACCCCAAGAGTTATTGTGCAATTTGGCCTATTTCTCCTGTTACCCTTGGGAAAATAAAAAACTGGGGGCGACAAAATCATTTTTGTAAAAAAAAAAATTATTTTTTTGTTTTTACGGCTGTAAGTTATAAAACTTCTGTGAAGTACTTGGGGCTTCATAGCGCTCACCACACTTCTAGATAAGTTCCTTGTGGGGTCTATTTTCCAAAATGGGGTCACTTGTGGGGGGGTTCCACTGTTTAGGCGCATCAGGGTCTCTCCAAATGCGACATGACGCCCCCAGACCATTCCATCAAAGTCTGCAATCCAAAACGTCACTACTTCCCTTCCGAGCCCCGACGTGTGCCCATACAGTAGTTTTCTCCCACATATTGGGTATCAGCGTACTCAGGACAATTTGGACAACAACTTTTGGGGTCCAATTTCTCCTGTTACCCTTGTGAAAATAAAATATTGGGGGCGAAAAAATCATTTTTGTAAAAAAAAAAGGATTTTTTATTTTTACGGCTGTACGTTATAAACTTCTGTGAAGCACTTCGGGGTTCAAAGTGCTCACCACACATCTAGATAAGTTCCTTGTGGGGTCTATTTTCCAAAATGGGGTCACTTGTGGGGGGTTTCCACTGTTTAGGCGCATCAGGGGTTCTCCAAATGCGACATGACGCCCCCAGACCATTCCATCAAAGTCTGCAATCCAAAACGTCACTACTTCCCTTCCGAGCCCCGACGTGTGCCCATACAGTAGTTTACTCCCACATATTAGGTATCAGCGTACTCAGGACAAATTGGACAACAACTTTTGGGGTCCAATTTCTCCTGTTACCCTTGTGAAAATAAAATATTGGGGGCGAAAAAATCATTTTTGTAAAAAAAAAAAAGGATTTTTTATTTTACGGCTGTACGTTATAAACTTCTGTGAAGCACTTCGGGGTTCAAAGTGCTCACCACACATCTAGATAAGTTCCTTGTGGGGTCTATTTTCCAAAATGGGGTCACTTGTGGGGGGTTTCCACTGTTTAGGCGCATCAGGGGCTCTCCAAATGCGACATGACTCCCCCAGACCATTCCATCAAAGTCTGCAATCCAAACGTCACTACTTCCCTTCCGAGCCCCGACGTGCGCCCATACAGTAGTTTACTCCCACATATTGGGTATCAGCGTACTCAAGACAAATTGGACAACAACTTTTGGGGTCCAATTTCTCCTGTTACCCTTGTGAAAATAAAATATTGGGGGCGAAAAAATCATTTTTGTAAAAAAAAAAAAGGATTTTTTATTTTTACGGCTGTACGTTATAAACTTCTGTGAAGCACTTCGGGGTTCAAAGTGCTCACCACACATCTAGATAAGTTCCTTGTGGGGTCTATTTTCCAAAATGGGGTCACTTGTGGGGGGTTTCCACTGTTTAGGCGCATCAGGGGCTCTCCAAATGCGACATGACTCCCCCAGACCATTCCATCAAAGTCTGCAATCCAAAACGTACTACTTCCCTTCCGAGCCTCGACGTGCGCCCATACAGTAGTTTACTCCCACATATTGGGTATCAGCATACTCAGGACAAATTGGACAACAACTTTTGGGTCCAATTTCTCCTGCTACCCTTGTGAAAATAAAATATTGGGGGCTAAAAAATCATTTTTGTAAAAAAAAAAAAGAATTTTTTTATTTTACGGCTGTACGTTATAAACTTCTGTGAAGCACTTTGGGGTTCAAAGTGCTCACCACACATCTAGATAAGTTCCTTGAGGGGTCTAGTTTCCAAAATGGTGTCATTTGTGGGGGGTTTCCACTGTTTAGGCAGATCAGGAGCTCTCCAAACACGACATGGCATCCAGCCAATTCTGCGTTGAAAAAGTCAAACGGCGCTCCTTCCCTTCCAAACTCTGCCATGCACCCAAACAGTGGTTTACCCCCACATATGGGGTATCAGCGCACTCAGGACAAATTGGACAATAACTTTTGGAGTCTTGTTTCCCTTGGAAAATAAAAATTGGGGTGAAAAGATCAATTTTGTGGAAAAAATATAATTTTTTAATTTTACGGCTCTACGTTATAAACTTGTATGAAGCACTTGGGGGTTCAAATTGCTCACCAACGATCTAGATAAGTTCCTTAGGGGGTCTAGTTTCCCAAATGGGGTCACTTGTGGGGGGTTTCCACTGTTTAGGCACATCAGGGGCTCTCCAAATGCAACATGGCGTCCAATCTCAATTCCAGCCAATTTTGGTTGGAAAAAGTCAAATAGTGCTCCTTCCATTCCGAGCTCTGCCATGCGCCCAAACAGTGGTTCCCCCCCACATATGGGGTATCAGCGTACTCAGGACAAATTGGACAACAAATTTTGTGGTCCAATTTCTCCTGTTACCTATGGTAAAATAAAAAATTAGTGACTAAGAGATAATTTTTGTGGGAAAAAAATAGGATTTTTTATTTTCATGCCCGGGCATTATAAACTTGTGTGAAGCACTTGGGGGTTCAAAGTGCTCACCAAAGATCTAGATAAGTTCCTTAGGGGTCTAGCTTCCAAAATGGGGTCACTTGTGGGGGGTTTCCACTGTTTAGGCTCATCTGGGGCACTACAAACGGAACATGACCCCCATCAATGTTTGCATTCCAAAACGTTACTGCTTCTTTTCCAAGCCCTGCCGTGCGCCCAAACAGTTTCCCCCCCCACATATGGGGTATCAGCGTACTCAGGACAAATTGGACAACAAGTTTTGGGGTCCAATTTCCTTGGGAAAAATCAAAAATTTGGGACTAAAAAATCATTTTTGTGGAAAATTGTTTTTTTTTTTTTTCACACCCAGGCATTATAAACTTTTGTGAAACACTTTGGGGTTCAAAGTGCTCACATCAGATCTAGATAAGTTCCTTAGGGGGTCTAGTTTCCAAAATGGTGTCACTTGTGGGGGGTTTCCACTGTTTAGGCGTATCAGGGGCTCTCCAAACACGACATGGCGTCCAATCTCAATTCCAGCCAATTCTAGTTTGAAAAAGTCAAACGGCGCTCCTTCCCTTACGAGCTCTGCCGTGTGCCCAAACAGTGGTTTTCCCCCACATATGGGGTATTGGTGTACTCAGGAGAAATTGCACAACAACTTTATCTGTCCATTTTCTCCTTTTACCCTTGTGAAAATAAAAAAAAGTTTGTAAAAGATCATTTTTGTGGCTAAAAAGTTAAATATTAATTTTTTCCATCCACGTTGCTTCAGCTCCTGTGAAGCACCTGAAGGGTTAATAAACTTCTTGAATGTAGTTTTGAGTACCTTGAGGGGTGCAGTTTTTATAATGGTGTCACTTTTGGGTATTTTCTGCCATATAGACCCGTCAAAGTGACTTCAAATGTGAGGTGGTCCCTAAAAAAATGGCTTTGTAAATTTTGTTGTAAAATGAGAAATCACTGGTCAACTTTTAACCCTTCTAATTTCCTAACAAAGAAAAATTTTGGTTCCAAAATTGTGCTGATGTAAAGTAGACATGTGGGAAATGTTATTTCTTAACTATTTTGTGTGACCTATTTCTCTGTTTTAAGGGAAAAAAAATTCAAAGTTTGAAAATTGCAAATTTTTAAAATTTTCGCCATATTTGCGTTTTTTTCAAAAATAAACACAAGTTATATCGAAGAAATTTTACCACTAACATGAAGTACAATATGTCACGAGAAAACAATCTCAGAATCGCGAAGATCCGTTGAAGCGTTCCAGAGTTATAACCTCATAAAGAGACAGTGGTCAGAATTGTAAAAATTGGCCCGGTCATTAACGTGCAAACCACCCTTGGGGGTGAAGGGGTTAATACATCACTATAACTAAATTTTGACTATTTGAGAAGGATTCAGAGAGTTTCTGATCAGTTTCTGCTAAAAAATATACAGATATATGGAAAGGGACAGTGTGTGAGGGGACATTATGGAGATGGACTGTCTGTGGGGGGTGGATATTAATGGGGGGGTATTTTGTGCAGGAAGCATAGTGAGAGGCAATTCATTCAGGGTGCAGCATGGGAGAAATTTTTATTTATTTGTGGGGCAGTATAAACATACTTTTATTTTTTAGGACCCTGTCAGGATGTGCTGCGTATGCAAAAGGATAAGAAATTTTAAAAATTGTGTTTTGACAAGCTATACAAAGTCAAAACAATGTGGTCACTAAATGCTGAATCATGAAAAAATGCGCCCAAAAATGGCTAATATATTAATAGCCCGGTACCTACCATAGCTCCTATATGACCATACAAAAATGCGTTTTACAAATAATCCTCATCTGCAAATGACCGTGATACATAGAAAACAATCTCTCCTTTATGCCTTACATGTATGGAGTGAATGCTGAATCCCTCACCCCAACGCGCATTTCGTCCTCTTCTTCTTTCTTATCCTTTTGCATATATGATGTGTTTAATGGAGTTATTAGCCATGAATATGTCCCAGAATGGAGGTTACCGATTTGTGTGATATTATTGTTTGTTATTTTTAATTTTTGGATAATAAAATCAAGTTTTAATAGTCTTTGCAGTTGTGCCTTTTCTGTTCACCTGCTATTGCATTTATGGTGTAACGGATGGGTTTACTATCATTGTTATTGGCACATATATCTATTGTTTGTTGGATCACATATTGAATTTAGGTCCGTGATACTGTTGTGGAGAAGTTTAAAGCCGGATTTGGATACAAAATGATTTCCAAAACTTTAAATATCCCAAGGAGCACTGTGCAAGTGATCATATTGAAATGGAAGGAGTATCATACCACTGCAAATCTACCAAGATCCGGCCGTCCCTCTAAACTTTCATCTCAAACAAGGAGAAGACTGATCAGAGATGCAGCCTAGAGGCACATGATCATTCTGGATGAACTGCAGAGATCTACAGCTGAGGTGGGACAGTCTGTCCATAGGATAACAATCAGTCATACACTGCACAAATCTGGCCTTTATGGAAGAGTGGCAAGAAGAAAGCCATTTCTCAAAGATATCCATAAAAAAGTGTTGTTTAAAGTTTGCAACAAGCCACCTGGGAGACACACCAAACATGTGGAAGAAGGTGCTCTGGTTAGATGAAACCAAAATCGAACTTTTTGGCAACAATTCCAAACGACATGGTTGGCGTAAAGGTAACACAGCTCATCACCGTAAACACACCATCCCCACTGTCAAACATGGTGGTGGCAGCATCATGGTTTGGGCCTGCTTTTCTTCAGCAGGGACAGGGAAGATGGTTAAAATTGATGGGAAGATGGATCGAGCCAAATACAGGACCATTCTTGAAGAAAACCTGTAGCAAAATCTACAATGGAATGGTTCACAAATCCAGGTGTTAGAATGGCCAAGTCAAAGTCCAGACCTGAATCAAATCAAGAATCTGTGGAAAGAGCTGAAAACTGCTGTTCACAAACAATCTCCATCCAACCTCACTGAGCTTGAGGTGTTTGCCAAGGAAGAATGAAGCTCATCAAGAGAATGCCAAGAGTGTGCAAAGCAGTCATCAAAGCAAAAGGTGGCTACTTTGAATAACCTAGAATATAAGACATAATTTCAGTTGTTACACTTTTTTGTTAAGTATATAATTCCACATGTGTTAATTCATAGTTTTGATGCCTTCAGAGTGAATGTACAATTTTCATAGTCATGAAATTACAGAAAAATCTTTAAATGACAAGGTGTCCAAACTTTTGGTCTGTACTGTGCATATATATATATATATATATATATATATATATATATATATATATATTTATAGTTCATAGAGTTCTATATAGCATAATAGCCGCTAAATCAATTGCCGGCTTCTGTAAAATCATTACAGAACCCGACATGATATGACACATGGTTTACATATAGTAAACCATGTCATATCAAAACCATCTATATATGTCAGTGTTTAATAAATTTATTAGTTTGTGTTAGGAAAAATTTGGAACTCTAGAGATTAAATTTAAGGCTATAATCACGGAAAAAAATTGCGTGGGCTCCTATGCAATTTTCTCCGCCAGAGAGGGAAAACCGCTGGCTCATGGGTTAATAAGGGGTTAATGTCACCTTGCTATTGAAAGGTGACATTAATCTGGGTTAATAATGGAGAGGTGTCAATAAGACAACTATCCATTATTAATCCTATAGTAAATGGTTAAAAAAGACACACACATGAATTAAAAATTATTTTAATGAAATAATTACACAAAGTTTTTGACCAAATTTATTATGCTGCCAATCCAACTGAATCCCTTGTTCTCCTGTAACCAAAAAAAAATAAAAAACCAACAATATCCATACCTCTCCGCCATTCAGTCAGGTCCATCTCTGCAATCCATCACAAGGGGTTAACTAGTTTACAACATGGACCGTTGCTAATGCTAGCGGCCCAGCTGTTAACCACTGCAGAATTAATGAAATCATGTCTGCGCAGGCTCCCCGCCTGACCGGGGATGAACTGATTACCGTGGGAATGTTTCAGAACTTTTTCCCACGTTGTCAGTTCAACAAGGAAGGTGACATGCAGAGCAAGAACAGCAGCACACAGGGGGAAGGATCCGCATGACCACAGTAGGCAGAAAGAGGCAGTGGGTTGGCCAGAGACACAAGGCAGGCAACTGATTCCCAGAGCACCAACACCGGTAAAGTTCCCAAGCTAAGGTTTAAGTGCTCACGAGACTGGTGCTGTTTAAAAGACAGTTCAGTTAACCCAAAAAAGGCCATTTGCAACATCTGCCATGCCACCATCAGCAGGGGCAGTACGACAACCAGCCTGACCAACACCAGCATACTCAGGCACATACAAGCTAAGCACTCGACTACTTAGGCCAAACGCTAGGGTCCAGAAACAGTGTCAGTGGGTGACACTACTGCCTCTTTCCCTGTTCTACGGGCAAGCCAATCCACTGTCCATGACATAGGCACAGATGCCTCCCACCCTGCACTTGTCATTGCACACTTGCAACCATCATCAGCAATCATGTCCACGTCCTTGTCCCAGCACAGCATTCAGTTGTCCCTACCCCAAGTCCTTGTAAAGCAAGTGTAAATACGCAGCCACCCACCCACAGACTGCTTGCCATGGAAATGTTGCCATTTAGGCTCATGGAGACAGAACCTTTCCACAACCTAATGGCGGCGGCCGTCCCTCGGTACTCGGTCCACAGCCGTCACTGTCTCTCCCTGTGTGCCAACCCCTCCTTACACAAGTCCCATAACATCAGCCGTACCCTGATTAACGCTGTGACTGTGAAGTCCACTTAACTGGGCGGCACGGTGGCTCAGTGGTTAGCACTGCAGCCTTGCAGCGCTGGGGTTTTCGGTTCAAATCCCACCAAGGACAACATCTGCAAGGAGTTTGTATGTTCTACCATGTTTGCGTGGGTTTCCTCCCATATTCCAAGACATACTGATATAGAGAATTTAGATCGTGAGCCCCATCGGGGACAGTGCCAATAATGTCTGTAAAGCGCTGTTGAATTAATGGCGCTATATAATTGAGTAAAATAAATAAATAAAATAAAACCATGGACATCTGGACAAGTGCTTGTGGCCAGGAATGCTACATTTCCCTAATGGCACATTAGGTAAACTTTGAGGAAGCCGGGACCTAGTCGACCCTGGGACGGAACCTATGCTACTGACACTGAGGACTGCAGGCCCTGGTTCAATGAGGGTTGCCCCACCTTCTACTGCAGTTCCTGCTCCTCATCTTCACCCTCCATCTCACAAACATCAATAACAGTCGTAAGCTGAAAGCACTGCAGCACCCCCTCGGCCAAGCGGCAACAAGCTGTACTGAAGCTAATCTGCTTAGGTGACAAACCGCACACTGCCACAGAGTTTTTGAAAGGTCTAACTCTGTGGCTATCGCCCCTGAACCTACAACCTGGTGACAGCTCTGAAGCTTGGTAACCTTGCACACATACCATGCCTTGCCCATGTGCTCAACTCAAAACCTACCCAGATTTGCCTGAACTATTTGTGAAACTAAGTCACATGTGTGCCCATATCTTAAAATCAGCTATAGCTGCTGCCACCCTGGCAGTACTGCAGCAGCGCTTCCAAATTCCAGCTCACGGACTGGTGTGCTGCTATGATTCAGTAACCGAGGAGGATAATAGAAAAATAGGGTAGGCAACCAAACACCCAGAGAGGTTGGTAACTTAGCGGATTGCAGACCCCTAAACTGACAACACAACTAGAATTAGCCATGGGACGTACCTACGATGCCCTAGACGCCTCGACACAGCCAAAGAGTTAACTAAGCCTAAGAAGAGAAAAGGGAAAACTAACTGCCCCAGAGTAGAGCCTCAAAGGAATAGATAGCCCCCAAACATATATTGCCGGTGAGAAAGATGAAGTGCAAAACACAGGCAGAAAATAGAATAAGCAAATGCTGGGGCCCAAACTGTCTGGATAGAACAGGACAGGAAAGGATACTGTCTGCAAATCCGCAAAAACCCTAAGAAAAATTCCAACACGTCTGATATGCAAAAATACTGAGGCCACACGACCTCTCCCCCACTAAATCAGAACTCTGGTGTGAACTGGATGCAAAACAACAGATACTGAAATACCAGGAGACTAGAAATACAAAAAGACTGACATAAACTGTGGCAATAGAAAACAGAGTCCTGCACAGGTCCCCGCAGGAAACCCGGCTGAACACATACCAGCAAGGCAGGGAACAAATGCCACAGATTAAAACAGACAAATAACTTATCTGAAAGATGCAGGACAAAACAGGGAGCAAGCTGACTTCCAAAAGGTTCAGGAAGAAGACCAAATCACTGGAAACAACTAAGGGAAGGCTGCTCATTTAAATCTCCCCAGTCAGTAACACCTGATCTCCAATCATCCTCTTCAGGTGATTGACTTCTGTTAGCCAGACCAGCTCCATTACCAGCAGCAACCACCAGAGGAAGCTTAAACCCAGAAGCAAGATCAAAGGTGTTCACAACAGTGTGCAACGTCACCATGTGTTGGAACTCAACGTTACATATGTTGGCAAGGCTTTGTGAGCAGGAAAGGGCAGAAGTTGAATACCAGCTACACCATGCACCTCGTTATTCCTGTCAGCCTCTGCACATAAGAGCTGATGACATGGATGTCTGACATCTGTGTGGTTTTCCAAAACTTTGAGGACTAGACCAAGATGTTGAGCGGCGATGATGCCATAATCAGTGTTACCATCCCGCTTCTCTGTCTACTGGAACGCTTGCTGCTCACAATTAGAGAGAAGGCTTTGCAGGCGGAGCAAGTTGAGATGGAACAAGAAACTATACTGGGTGATGCTCCACAGCCCAGTCTCATCTCATCTTCTCAACACCAGATGCAGCAGAAGCAGCAGAGCACTCTCAAAGGTCTGGGATAATTTTCTCAAACCCTCCCAGTGCCCAGACTCTGATGCGTGGGGTACTCTGACAAGAAGGGAAAAGTTTTAGAAAATGCTGAAGGAGTACCTTGCTGACCATGCCAGCTTACTCCGTGATTCCTTTGTGCCTTACAACTATTGGGAATGTAACCAGCTTTCTAACCTTGGGCACTACATTGCGACCCAAAATCCTTTGGAAAGCTTCATATTTCAAGGCACCCAGGGCCACAGTCAGCAAAACAACCCTAAAATATCTTTGAAACTGCACCATTCTTGACTGTAACTACTGTGTTCTTTTATTTGTAGGCCTCATTCCATTTACACTAAAAAGTAGAATTATGTGCTTTACTGAAAAACTCTATTTTGGTCTCATCTGTCCACAACACACCTGCTGGCAGTCTAAAAATAGAAAGGGTCACCTGATGGTGGTCTGATGGCCCTGCAAAGAAAAAAAAATCACTTCCAATGTGTCTGATCATGTCTCACACAGCACATGGCCAGATAAGGCATTAAAATTATAAAATTACATTTCCTGTGGAACTTTTTTCACCATTGAAAGCAATGCAAACATGCACAAACGAACCAAAATACTGCATGTGAACTTAGCTCAAGGTGTGGAGGAGGTTTTTTTTTCTTCAATTTATTTTGCCTTATATACAATTCATTATCCTGTAAAGAATGTTTCTTAACATTTTTCCAGTCAAATCCATTTTAACTGTGGTTTTGTATGTTTAATTTTCAGTCCACAAAAGTGGCTTAATACTCTGACAACTTTGTTCTCAGCAGCAGTGGTCTTTCCCATCGAGTAACCGAACATTATAGTGTTCGCTAATCGGTAATGTATACCAACTTGTGCTCTGGCTCATTTGTTTGGTTTTGCAGAACAAAAGATGTACAATGTGAGCTTACCCTCATCTGCTGCTATAATTCACTGTATGATAAAATATCTCTTATTTTTGGGAAAGTTATCAAATATATTGCGTTATTTCTTTATGACTGTTTTTAACGTTTTGTCTATCCTTGTGCAAACTAGCATTTACCAATGTGTTACAGTGGCTGATATTATTCTTAATCCACATTATAATATCCAAAAGTCATTGTTAAACATTGTACAATAGACTGTAGATAAGGATATAACATGATAAGGACATCTATATAATTTTACGTTTCTCTACATCAATTATTACAGATGCTTAGAAAACATCACAAGGGTTTAGAACTTAAAAATCAGGTTGTAATAGCCTTTGTAGAGAAATTGGAACCTTGATAAAGATCTCCCCAATTTTTTTTTTATCAGGGTAAAGCTAATTGAATTAGGCATTGTCACTTCAAAACTAGAAATTTGGCAGGTTAATAACTCGATAACATTGCATTAAACACTAAATTAATGATTACTTTAATTCCTATCCAAGACTCTTCTGTTGTATAAAAAGTATTCCTTTTTTATCTGTCAAAGTATATTTCTTTTGACTCAATAGATAGAATGTTATTAGCACATTGTAATACAGTGCATTTTACTTTGCCTAACATGATTTGAAAAGTTTATATCGACATACAGTGTTAATAAACAGCATATTTCCCCGTAATCTTTTATACTCAATTGTTGCAAACTGTTGGATTACTAGATTTACGCATAGAATTTATCAAACTTAACGTCCATTCACAAATTATATCATAAGATATATTCTGCTATACAGTATATATTCATGCCTTACACATTGATACTACCAAGCTTTACACATTTATAGTACCTTTATACTGCATATATACATAGTGCTGCTATACCATACATTTTCATAATACCACACACATACACACGATCAAAGTTTTTGGTACCCCTCGTTTAATGACAGAAAAACTCACAATGGTGACAGAAATAACTTGAATCTGACAAAGTAATAATAATTCAAAAATCTATGAAAATGAACAAATGAAAGTCAGACATTGCTTTTCAACCATTCTTCCACAGAATTAAAAAAAATAAAACTCATGAAATAGGTTTGGACAGAAATGATTGTACCCCTGAAAATAATGTGTCAAAAGGGACATGTTAAATCAAGGGGTGTCCACTATTTAGCATCACAAGTATCTACAATCTTGTAATCCGTGAGTGGGCCTGTATAGAGGGCTACAGATACTCACTGTGCTGTTTGGTGACATGGTGTGTATCACACTCAACATGGACCAGAGGAAGCCAAGGAAAGAGTTGTCTCAAGAAATTAGAAAAAAAATTATAGACAAACATGTTAAAGGTAAAAGTTATAAGAACATCTCCAAGCAGCTTGATGTTCTTGTGAATACAGTTGCACATATCATTCAGAAATTTAATCTCCATGGGACTGTAGCCAACCTCCCTGGACGTGGCAGCAGGAGAAAAATTGATGACAAATCAAAGAGACGGATAATACGAATGGCAACAAAAGAGCCCAGAAAAACTTCTAAACAGATTAACGGTGAACTTCAAGCTCAAGGAACATCAGTGTCAGATAGCACCATCCGTCATTCTTTGAGCCAAAGTGGACTTCATGGGAGATGACCAAGAAGGACACCATTGTTGAAAAAAAATCATAAAAATGCTAGACTACAATTTGCCAAACTACATGTTGACAAGCCACAAAGCTTCTGGGAAAATGTCCTATGGACAGATGAGTCAAAAATAGAACTTTTTGGCAAGGCACATCAGCTCTATGTTAACAGACAGAAAAATGAATCATATCAAGAAAAGAACACTGTCCCTACCATAAAACATGGAGGAGACTCTGTTATGTTCTGGGGCTGCTTTGCTGCATCTGGCCCAGGGTGTCTAGAATCTGTGGAGAGTACAATAAAATCTCAAGATTATCAAAGGATTCTAGAGAGAAATGTGCTGCCCAGTGTCGGAAAGCTTGGTCTCAGTTGCAGGTCATGGGTCTTGCAACAGGATAATGACCCAAAACACACAGCTAGAAACACTCAAGAATGGCTAAGAAGAAAACATTGGACTATTCTGAAGTGGCCTTCTATGAGCCCTGACCTAAATCCTATTGAGCATCTTTGGAAAGAGCTGAAACATGCCATCTGGAAAAGGCAACCTTTAAACACGAGACAACTGGAGCAGTTTGCTCTGGAGGAGTGGGCCAAAATACCTGTTGAGAGGTGCAGAAGTCTCATTGACAGTTACAGGAGTCATTTGATTGCAGTAATTGCCTCAAAAGGCTGTGCAACAAAATATTAAGTTAAGGGTACCATCATTTCTATATCCAGGCCTATTTCATGAGTTTTATTTTTTTAAAATTCTGTTGAAGCATGGTTGAAAAGCAATGTCTGACTTTCATTTGTTCATTTTCACAGATTTTTGATTTATTATTACTTTTGTCAGATTCAAGTTATTTCTGTCACCATTGTGGGTTTTTCTGTCATTAAACGAGGGGTACCAACAATTTTAACCACGCGTGTATATAGGACAGTAAAATTATGCCACACATTCATAGCATAGCTATACTTCATACATATATAGTACTGCTATATGATACAAACATGCACACAATGCTTATACACAGTATATGATTAAAATGTCTAAACTTTCCAAAAAATCCTATGCAACAAGTTGTGCATTTATCAAATTAGCAATAACAGTAGAAAAAAGACATGGACCATGCACCTAAATATTATGCACTATACTGGAGCTAAGCAGAATTCTCAGAAGTGAACACAAGGTTCTTACATAACAGTTTGATCTAATTGTAAAAGCCCACTGCCCTGAAAATATACAGTTATATGAAAAAGTTTGGGCACCCCTATTAATCTTAAGCTTAATGTTTTATAAAAATTGGTGTTTTTGCAACAGCTATTTCAGTTTGATATATCTAATAACTATTGGACACAGTAATGTTTCTGCCTTGAAATGAGGTTTATTGTACTAGCAAAACATGTGCAATCTGCATTCAAACAAAATTTGACAGGTGCATAAGTATGGGCACCCTTATAATTTTCTTGTTTTAAATACTCCTACCTACTTTTTACTGACTTACTAAAGCACTTTTTTTGTTTTATAACCTCATTGAGCTTTGAACTTCATAGCCAGGTGTATGCAATCATGAGAAAAGCTACTTAAAGTGGCCACTTGCAAGTTGTTCTCCTGTTTGAATCTCCTCTGAAGAGTGGCATCATGGGCTCCTCAAAACAACTGTCAAATGATCTGAAAACAAAGATTATTCAACATAGTTGTTCAGGGGAAGGATACAAAAAGCTGTCTCAGAGATTTAACCTGTCAGTTTCCACTGTGAGGAACATAGTAAGGAAATGGAAGAACACAGGGACAGTTCTTGTTAAGGCCAGAAGTGGCAGGCCAAGAAAAACATCAGAAAGGCAGAGAAGAAGAATGGTGAGATCAGTCAAGGACAATCCTCAGACCACCTCCAGAGAGCTGCAGCATCAACTTGCTGCAGATGGTGTCACTGTGCATCGGTCAACTATACAATGCACCTTGCACAAGGAGAAGCTGTATGGGAGAGTGATGCGAAAGAAGCCGTTTCTGCAAGCATGCCACAAACAGAGTCGGCTGTGGTATGCAAAAGCACATTTGGAGAAGCCAATTTCTTTTTGGAAGAAGGTCCTGTGGACTGATGAAACCAAGATTGAGTTGTTTGGTCATACAAAAAGGTGTTATGCATGGAGTCAAAAAAACACAGCATTCCAAGAAAAACACTTGCTACCCACAGTAAAATTTGGTGGAGGTTCCATCATGCTTTGGGGCTGTGTGGCCAATGCCCGCACCGGGAATCTTGTTAAAGTTGAGGGATGCATGGATTCCACTCAGTATCAGCAGATTCTTGACAATAATGTTCAAGAATCAGTGGCAAAGTTGAAGTTACGCAGGGGATGGATCTTTCAGCAAGACAATGATCCAAAACACTGCTCCAAATCTACTCAGGCATTCATGCAGAGGAACAATTACAATGTTCTGGAATGGCCATCCCAGTCCCCAGACCTGAATATCATTGAACACCTGTGGGATCATTTGAAGAGGGCTGTTCATGCTCGGCGACCATCAAATTTAACTGAACTGGAATTGTTTTGTAAAGAGGAATGGTCAAAAATACCTTCATCCAGGATCCAGGAACTCATTAAAAGCTACAGTAAGCGACTAGAGGCTGTTATTTTTGCAAAGGGAGGATCTGCTAAATATTAATGTCACTTTTCTGGTGAGGTGCCCATACTTATGCACCTGTCAAATTTTGTTTGGATGCAGATTGCACATTTTCTGTTAGTACTATAAACCTCATTTCAAGGCAGAAACATTACTGTGTCCAATAGTTATTAGATATATCAAACTGAAATAGCTGTTGCAAAAACACCAATTTTTATAAAACATTAAGCTTAAGATTAATAGGGGTGCCCAAACTTTTTCATATAACTGTATATAATGTATATACTGTATGTATGTGTGTATGTATATATGTGTATGTGTGTGTGTATATATATATATATATATATATATACCCACAGTGGGGGAAATACGGTAAGTATTCGATACACTGACGATTTTTCAAGTTTTCGCACCTAGAAAAAATGGCGAGGTCTGTCATTTTTATCAACTGTGAGAGACAGAATCTTTAAAAAAGTCAAGAAAATTACATTGTATGATTTTTACATAATACATTTGCATTTTATTGCTTGAAATAAGTATATAATACAATAGAAAAACAGAACTTAATATTTCATACAGAAAATTTTGTTTGCAATAACAGAGGTCAGACGTTTCCTGTAGTTCTTGACCAAGTTTGCACATACTGCAGCAGAGACGTAAATATGAGTGTCTGAGCAAAGGGTCTGAATACTTATGACCATGTGATATTTCAGTTTTTCTTTTTTAATAAATTTGCAAAAATTTCTGCATTTCTGTTTTTTTTCAGTCAAGATGAGGTGCAGAGTGTACATTATTGAGAAATAAAATTGTTGCATTTACCAAATGGCTGCAATGAAACAGAGTGAAAAATTTAAAGGGGTCTGAATACTTTCCGAACCCACTGTATACTTGCCAACCACCAGTATGTTTCATGTATCCAGAACACATTACACAATCTAATCTGACCCATATGTACTGGCACATAACAGACTTTCCCACACATGCTTGGAACTTTGACTAATATTATCACACTGATGGTTGAGATTATATACAGTTAGGTCCATATATATTTGGACAGAGACAACATTTATCTAATTTTGTATCTGGACATTACCACAATGAATTTTAAACAAAACAATTCAGATGCAGTTGAAGTTCAGACTTTCAGCTTTCATTTGAGGGTATCCACATTAAAATTGGATGAAGGGTTTAGGAGTTTCAGCTCCTTAACATGTGCCACCCTGTTTTTAAAGGGACCAAAAGTAATTGGACAATTGACTCCAAGGCTATTTCATGGACAGGTGTGGGCAATTCCTTCATTATATAATTCTCAATTAAGCAGATAAAAGGGCTGGAGTTGATTTGAGGTGTGGTGTTTGCATTTGGAAGGTTTTGCTGTGAAGGAAACATGCGGTCAAAGGAGCTCTCCATGCAGGTGAAACAAGCCATCCTTAAGCTGCAAAAACAGAAAAAACCCATCCGAGACATTGCTACAACATTAGGAGTGGCAAAATCTACAGTTTGGTACATCCTAAGAAAGAAAGAAAGCACTGGTGAACTCATCAATGCAAAAAGACCTGGGCGCCCACGGAAGACAACAATGGTGGATGATCGCAGAATACTCTCCATGGTGAAGAGAAACCCCTTCACAACAGCCAACCAAGTGAACAACACTCTCCAGGAGGTAGGCGTATCAATATCCAAATCTACCATAAAGAGAAGACTGCATGAAAGTAAATACAGAGGGTTCACTGCATGGTGCAAGCCACTCATAAGCATCAAGAATAAAAAGGCTAGGCTGGACTTTGCTAAAACACATCTAAAAAAGCCAGCACAGTTCTGGAAGAACATTCTTTGGACAGATGAAACCAAGATCAACCTCTACCAGAATGATGGAAAGAGAAAAGTATGGCGAAGGCGTGGTAAAGCTCATGATCCAAAGCATACCACATCATCTGTAAAACACGGCGGAGGCAGTGTGATGGCTTGGGCATGCATGGCTGCCAGTGGCACTGGGTCACTAGTGTTTATTGATGATGTGACACAGGACAGAAGCAGCCGAATGAATTCTGAGGTATTCAGAGCTATACTGTGTGCTCAGATCCAGCCAAATGCAGCCAAACTGATTGGTCGTCGTTTCATACTACAGATGGACAATGACCCAAAACATAAAGCCAAAGCAACCCAGGAGTTTATTAAAGCAAAGAAGTGGAATATTCTTGAATGGCCAAGTCAGTCACCTGATCTCAACCCAATTGAGCATGCATTTCACTTGTTAAAGACTAAACTTCAGACAGAAAGGCCCACAAACAAACAACAACTGAAAACCACCGCAGTGAAGGCCTGGCAGAGCATCTAAAAGGAGGAAACACAGCGTCTGGTGATGTCCATGAGTTCAAGACTTCAGGCAGTCATTGCCAACAAAGGGTTTTCAACCAAGTACTAGAAATGATCATTTTATCTACAATTATTTAATCTGTCCAATTACTTTTGGTCCCTTTAAAAACAGGGTGGCACATGTTAAGGAGCTGAAACTCCTAAACCCTTCATCCAATTTTAATGTGGATACCCTCAAATGAAAGCTGAAAGTCTGAACTTCAACTGCATCTGAATTGTTTTGATTAAAATTCATTGTGGTAATGTCTAGAAGCAAAATTAGATAAATGTTGTCTCTGTCCAAATAAATATGGACCTAACTGTAATTATGTTCATGCTGTGGGATTCATTAGCCTTCCTGCCTCCGTGCGCCCCTTTTACATTTTTGTATTTGTGCATTTAGGTTCATGTATCATTGTCCACTGTCTCCCCATGCCTGTTATTTGCATATTTTTCTAATAAAGTTGTTATGCTTTTACTTGCAAATGGACTTTCTCGTCGTCTCTGGTAGTTCCTAACCCCCCTTTGGTCATCCAGTGGTAAGGCTACCCCCGGACCTCATTTCTCGTCGGTTTTGGTGGCCAGGGTCGCATCGGGATGTGATGGAACAGGTGTCTGCTTCCAGTGTTTGCGCGCATTCTAAAGTATCGCATACCCGTCATTCTGGTCCTCTTCTTGCACTGCCCATTACTAGCAGACCATGGACACACTTGTCCATGGATTTTATTACTGACCTACGAGTATCAGTAGGCAAGAATGTGGTTCTGGTGGTTGTGGATACGTTCAGTAAAATGGTGCATTTCATTGCATTATTGGCACTTCCGAATGTCAGGACTCTTGCTCAGGTTTATGTTAATGAGATCGTGAAACTTCACGGGTTACCTTCGATGTGGTGTCAGATCGGGGACCCAATTTGTGTCTAAGTTCTGGAAAGCCTTTTGTACTCAACTGCAGCTGTCCGTTTCCTCTGCTTTCCATCCTCATTCGAATGGACAGACCAAGCAGACTAATCAGAATTTGGAATTTGGTGATTGTGCATGACTAGCGGTGGACACCGCGTCTATCACATCACCGCAATCTACCTCAACCCCGGCTCTCTTTCTACTCAGGTTGGTGTGACTCTCTCAATTGGGACTACTTTTCTTGCGGCCATCTGTCTTTCATTATATTATAGTGAGCACATGTTACCTCCTCAGGCTGTTATCAATACCAGCGGTTTTTCCTCAATCTCTCCAGTTATCCTGTCTTACGATTTGGTATGTATGGCCCTACCTTGCCTTTCCGGGTCACACTTTCACACCATGTGTATACATATTTACACTTACGCTTATATTGTCACATAGTTCTTGCCTAATCTGAAACAGATCTGGTCTATCTTCTATATGTAGTATGCCGATACTGAGTATGTCTCTTTTCCCTTTTACTATCAATGCACTATATTGACCTTCTCCATTACTATGAGCTTTTGTGCTGTGATATCTTCAGTGCACTATATGGGCCTTTTTCATTACTTTGAGCTTTTGTGCTGTGATTTCTTCAGTGCGCTATATGGGCCTTTTCCATTACTATGAACCTTTGTGCTATGATCTCTTGTATACCTCTATATGTTCACACTATATCTGAGCTTTTGTGCTGTGATCTCTTTAATACCTATCAGTGCATTATATGGGCCTTTTCCATTACTCTGAACTTTTGTGCTGTGATCTCCTGTATACCTCTATATGTTCACATTATATCTGAGCTTTTGTGCTGTGATCCCTTTAATACCTATCAGTGCACTATATGGGCCTTTTCCATTACTCTGAACTTTTGTGCTGTGATCTCCTGTATACCTCTATATGTTCACATTATATCTGAGCTTTTGTGCTGTGATCCCTTTAATACCTATCAGTGCACTATATGGGCCTTTTCCATTACTATGAATTTTTTGTGCTGTGATCTCTTGTATACCTCTATATATGTTCACATTTGTACATATTTGTACATATTTACATTTATGATCATATCGTTACACAGCCTTGCTTATTTTGAATCGGATTTGGTCCATCTTCCAAACGTAGTACGCCGATATCGGGTATGACTCATTCCCTATTACTATCAGTGCACTATATGGGCCTTGTTTTCACCACTATTTGTACTGGGATCTCTTGAATACCTTCGCATTTTCTACTCTGTTGCATGTATATTTTGCCTTGACATATTATGTATATACTTTTGTTCTCTTATTTGGGATACATATGTTATTTTTTTTCCATTTTTGTAGTAACTGACGAAGGTCTTGTGACCGAAACATTTATACCTTTTACTACCTCACTTGGATTTATTAAATATCTCCAATTACGCATTTAAGTTGAGTGCCGAGTTTCTTTTTCTACTATTAATAATCAGAATTTGGAGACTTACCTCAGGTGTTTTGTCTCCAAAAACCAGAAGGATTGGGCATCTTACTTACCTACCGTTGGCCGAGTTTTCTACTAAGGCTGAGGTCACACTGGCGACTAAATCGTACCACTAGAAAGCGATGAAATATCGCTTTGCAGTCGAACCCATATTAATCAATGGAGTAGCTCCCAGCATCCGATTTTTTGTGGTCCGATTTAAACGTGCGAGTGCAATCGCAGCATGCTGCGATTGTCACCGATTGTGGGTCGACTATCGCCAATGCAAGTCTATGGGTGCGATGAAAAGTGGGATTACAAACGGACCGCACGTGTGACTTGCGATGAAATCGCACAACTTTTCCAGGTGACAGGAAACTGCCTTTGAAATTCTCAGGAAGCCTTTACATGCTAATTAGCTAAGCGAATCTTAAAAAAAAACAGGAAGAACGCCTACACGGAGTCCAGAAACATGGCATCTAGCCACATCAATGTGGAACTCCTCATCGTTTGGTGCAGGAGAGGCCTGAATTGTGGGACCAGCGCGATCCCAACTACAGTAATCGGACGCGCAAAGAGGCGGCATGGAAAACAATATGTGTGCACATTTTCCCAGACTATGAGCAGAGATCAAGGGAGGACCAAGAGCGTATTAGTAAGTACCACATGTAACTGATCTTTTTTTTATTTATTTTTTTTAAAATGTTCTGAACAAACTAATAATGTAGGCATATGTGTTTAAATGATATTTAAAATGCAGCATTATCTAACTCTTCATATTTAAACTACACATTGATGTGTGTGTTCACAAACAATATCCATGTATATTAAAATATCATCGATGCTTCGGCATTTATTGACTACAACATTTTTTACTCCCCTTCACCTCAGATGTAGTGTCTAGATCAGACCCGGGCAAGGGGCGGCCCGCGGGCCGCATCCGGCCCGCCGGCTGTCAGTGACCGGCCCGCGGAGGCGCTCCGGCAGTCTCAGGGCCCCGGCATCAGCTGGCACAATACTTACCTCTCCCGTGCCTCCGCTGCTGCAGCTCCGGGCTCCACCTGCGCTTCCTCTCACAGCCGGCCGCTGAATGACGTCATCATTCAGCGGCCGGCTGTGTCAGAGAGCGGGGACGCTGGACAGGTAAGACGTGTCTCTGTGTGTGTCTGTGTCTATGTAGTGCGGTGGTGTGTGTGTGTGTGTGTGTGTGTGTGTGTGT
Source organism: Oophaga sylvatica (assembly GCA_033576555.1). Taxonomy (NCBI): domain Eukaryota; kingdom Metazoa; phylum Chordata; class Amphibia; order Anura; family Dendrobatidae; genus Oophaga; species Oophaga sylvatica. The sequence continues at coordinate 759,992,220 of JARQOD010000001.1, forward strand.
GTGAGCGCTTATGTGCTGTCTGTGTGTGATGATGGGCAGGCATTGCTGATAATGGGGAGGCATTGATGATGATGGGAGAAGATGATGATAATGGGCAGGCATTGATGATAATGGGCAGGCATTGATGATGGGGAGAAGATGATGATGGGCAGGCATTGCTGATAATGGGGAGGCATTGATGATGATGGGGAGAAGATGATGATAATGGGCAGGTATTGATGATAATGGGCAGGCATTGATGATGGGGAGAAGATGATGATGATGATGATGATGGGCAGGCATTGATGATGATGGGGAGAAGATGATGATAATGGGCAGGTATTGATGATAATGGGCAGGCATTGATGATGATGGGGAGAAGATGATGATAATGGGCAGGTATTGATGATAATGGGCAGGCATTGATGATGGGGAGAAGATGATGATGGGCAGGCATTGCTGATAATGGGGAGGCATTGATGATGATGGGGAGAAGATGATGATAATGGGCAGGCATTGATGATAATGGGCAGGCATTGATGATGGGGAGAAGATGATGATGGGCAGGCATTGCTGATAATGGGGAGGCATTGATGATGATGGGGAGAAGATGATGATAATGGGCAGTATGTATATATACAGTATACAGTATATATATATATACAGTATTGGGTAGAACAGAGTTAATTATATTAGTCCGGCCCTCTAAAACCATCCCAATTTCTCATGCGGCCCCCTGGCAAAATTAATTGCCCACCCCTGGTCTAGATCCTTAAATTCAAATGTATTTAGTTCTTTTGTAAAGGGGCAAGCTGTTTTGTAAATGTATCTTAGTGCTTATAACATGGACACTTCTGGTTGTATGTTGATGTCTTTTAATATTCAAAATCCCATCACACATGACCACTATTTAAATGTTCAGTGTTACAGATGTTTTTTTTTTGCTTAATAAATACATATCAGTCATAATAACCGTTATGCTGTTATTAAATTTGTAGTGACAGATGTGACAAGGCGGTGGCGCAGCTGTCGGGACAGCTACCGGAGGGAGAGGCAGATGAGGGATCGCAGTGGGGCTTCAGCTTCTAAGAAGAGGAAGTACCTATATTTTGATCGCCTCAACTTCCTTGCGCCTGTGATGGAACTGCGACCGTAAGTGCATGTCTGTTGAACCACTATCATGGAAAACTTTGTTATTTGATGATTTTTAAATTATTTTATTTCTTTCCTTTCTAGGACTGAGTCTAACCTAACTGAGAGGGAGACTGGGTCAGACTCTGAAGTGCTTATAGACCCCGTTGGTGATGGGACAGAGGAGGCAGGCCCTTCCTCTGCAGCATGTTCTTCCACACAAGCAGCACCACCACCAGCTGCAGGAGCTGAGGAGTCACAAACCCAGCAGCCGGAACATGAGGACCTACCTCAGAGCAGCAGCCCTAATAGGCCTCAGGATGTGTCTTCTCCTCCTTCCCAACGCACAAGGCGAGGTAGGCGGCGACGAGAAGTAGTGGGTTCTGTGACAAGGAGGCAGGTGGACCGAGGAGTTCTGGACTATTTGTCCAGTGTAGCAAATGATGATGGGGAGTAGGCATTTTCCCGCAGTCTGGCCCGTTACCTCCGGGCTATTCCAAGACAGCACAGACTGCGGATCAGAGGCGGACTGCAGATTGTTGTGGATGCTGGAACAGAGCCTAATGATCCAAGCAACCTACTAGATTATCTAGAAAGATGGCAGGTTGGTCCTGAAAATATCTTAAGGTTGTTTGGACCCCAGCCCTCACAATCTGCTTCAGCCTCTGATCCTCCTCCTCATCATCATCCTCCTCCTCCACCTCCTCCTTGTGTCCAACAGAACCCAACTCCTCCTCCTCATCCTACTGCAGCTCCTTCATACTACGGAGCTACCCAGCTCCAAGCCATGGGACAGAGTGGCCATGCACAATATGCCCACTCTAACATACCCAATGTTGTTGGCTGGCCACAACATGGATATGTTAGACATGGGCATATTGGGGGTCATTCTGGTACTGCTCAGTCATATCAATATGACTATGAGCAGCAATTCCCTATGTACCCCTACCCACAAGGCCATCAGGATGCAGCCAGTAACCCAGCTGGTACGTTAGGTTCTGCACCAGCTCAGGGTCAAACACAGGTTGCAGATAGTGGAAGGCCTAACACACAACCTGGCCCTCCATCCTCACCACCACCAAGCTACCATCAATTGTAGCTGTAATAAGCTTTTTTTGTATTTAAGTTATATATTTTTTTGTTTTCATATTGACAATGTTATAAATATTTTATTGTTATGTTTGGACATGTTGGTCCGGTTTACAAAACATATCAGCCACTAAAAGGCTCCAAAAAATACACTAATGAGTAAAATTAGTGAAGTGCCATTGGTTGTCTGTGATTATTCTTATATGTTATGTCCTGTCTAAAGTAGGGTAAAGTGGACATAAAAGAATTACAGTCTTCCATGAATTGATGAATCACAAGTAAGTTTATGGTATCATATAACATAAAACACACTACAGTACATAGCTATGGCCTCCTCTTGCCAAGGAATAGCACCAGCAGGGGAAACAAAAAAATTGGTCAATAAGTCACGGACTTTGAGTCCAGAAGGGGGACGACGAGGATGGATGACTGGTCTCATAGGCCTCGTCATATTATCAGACTCAAGGTCAGGCATATCAGCTGATGAGCATTCATGCATTCTAGTAAAATTATGTAGTACCACACATGCTTGCACTACAAGATTAACATTTGAATCACTTAGCTGAATGGCTGATTGTAGGACACGCCATTTGGCTGTAAGAATACCAAATGTGCACTCCACCAGGCGTCGTGCACGAGAAAGCCGATAATTAAAGATGCGTCTCTGATGGTTCAGATTGCGACGAGGATATGGCCTCATAACATGACGAGTTAATTGGAAGGCCTCATCCCCTACTACAACATATGGCACTGCATCCATATTTGACTGTGGAAGTTGACATGGTGGTGGTAAGTCCAATTGGTTATTGCGTAGCCGCCGACCCATAATGGAAGAATTGAAGACTCTGGAGTCTCCAGTCCTTCCATAGGCCCCAATGTCTACAATTATGAAGCGGTAGTTACTGTCGACCAAGGCCAACAAAACTATAGAAAAATATTGCTTATAATTGTAGAATTGGGTCCCTTAGTTCGGCGGCTTACGCACACGTATGTGCTTCCCGTCCAGGGCTCCAATACAGTGTGGAAAATTACTGCTTTCTTGAAATCCACGTGAAATCCTCAACCAATCTTCCATTTTGGGCTCTGGCATCACCTCTTTATTTAGTCTTGACCAAATTTGTCCACAAGTAGAGCTGACTATTCCGGAAATGGTGGATTTCCCTATTAAAAACTCTAAATGCAGAGCAGCGTATGAGAGCCCAGTGGAAAGGAACCTGCAATACACAAACAACAACAAACATGTACACATCAGACAAACAAAATACAAGCACTGCATTAACCAAATTTAAACAGTGGACATTTGTCTACTCACCCATTCACTTAATGTTATGACTTACAAACCATTATGACTGCTACACACAAGCATATAGGGAAAAGGGCAAAATGTAATAATGGCATTGGGTACAGTATGTTAAGATGAACAAAGTAAGAACAATGGTAAAGTTGTTCAATTCTGGAAAACATCATCAACATATCGTTGACACACATCCGTAATGTTAGAAGAAGCCTTTCCTCAGCAGAAATTGAAGGATGCATCCTGGTGTTCTGAAAGGTGATTTCAGGGCGCAATATGTCAAGCAAAATATCAAAGGTGCCAACACTCATGCGACAATAGGCAAAAAACTTGTCTGGATTCCTACGCAGTGTCGAATACAGGCGCTCAAAATGCCCTTTGCTGATTCTTCGCATCACAAGGGGATGCACCCACATCCTTCTGCGGATTCTGGGAGAAACAACTACAGGGTATGACTCCCCAAAACGTCTGGATAGCAGCCAATAGTACAGTAGACGCTCAGTTCTATTAAACATTAGTCTGTCACTCATAATTGTAACTTAGCAGCAACACAACAGGAACCACTAAGAAGCCAAACACTCCACGGCAACGTTGGGAGGGTAAGAACAGTCAAACCACGCTTAAATATGGGTCTGGCTCATTATTCAAATCATTTGCAGGCCTCAAAACCGTTAAATGTCCATTTTGCTATGATGCCACTAAAAAACGGTAGTCGCTGGGTAATCGGATGTGAAACGTAAGCGTACATGCTACAAAATCGCATCAACTACTAAAAATCGGATGCCAGTCGCATCAATGTTCATTAAATTTTAATCCGATTATCGACCGACTAAAACGGTCCGATTTTTTTAGACGTTGTGTGTGACTCCAGCCTAATAATCATCTCCAAGAATCTATTGGCAGGTCAATGTTCTTTGGTGCATAAGGTTTCCATCCACAGTTTCGTACTTTTAGTTGGGGAGGGGCTTTGTGAGTTCTTGAGGAGGAAAGTTTTGCTTTGTTGCTCTCTTCAGTGTGGCGGGTGGTTCAGAGTAATTTTAAGATCATGGGAGACAGGTATAAATATATGGCTGACAGGAAACGCTCACCAGGTCCGACCTAAGTGTGAATAATAATAATAATCTTCATTTTTATACAGCACCAACATATTCCACAGAGCTTTACAGTTTGCACACATTATCATAACTGTCCTGATGGAGCTCACAATCTAAATTCCCTATCAGTATGTCTTTGGAATGTGGGAGGAAACCGGAGTACCGGGAGGAAACCCACGCAAACACGGGGAGAACATACATCCTTGTAGATGTTGTCCTTGGTGGGATTTGAACCCAGGACTCCAGCGCTGCAATGCTAACCACAGAGCCACCGTGCTGCCCTAAATGACTTTGGGTGGCTGTCTACAAGTAATATCAAATTGAAGATCCCTTCCTGGAAATTGGGACCTAGGTTTATTGCCCATATAAATCACCCGCCGTCATTAATCCTGAAGCTTTTCGTCTTGAGTTACTCCAGGCTCTTAAATTTCACAAGGTGTTTCACAGGTCTCTGCTCAAGAGGTATGTTGAATCTCTTGAGTCCTCTCCCCTGCCACTGCCCCAATCATTGTTGATGGTAATTTGGAGTTCCAGATTTCAAGGATTGTTGATTCTCATCTCAAGTGTTGTTCCCTCCAGTACTTGGTGCACTGGAGGGGTTATATTGCAGAGGATAGGATGTGGCTTTCAGCATCAGAGGTGAAAGCCCCTAGACTGTTTCATTCGTTCAATGCCTCTCATCCTGAGTAACCGGGTCCTGGGTGTCCAGAGACCACTCGTAGAAGGGGGGTACTGACACAGGTATGTCAGGTGTGACAGACAGTCATCCTGAATCTGGCTGCAGAAGATCATTGTGATTAAATCTCCAAGCACCTTCTTGATTTTTGCATCTCTGTTATGGAGTGATATCCTTCTCCCTCTAGGACACAACAGTTACCTCCACCTTCTGCTGCTAATTAACACATCCTTGCTGAAGGTTTAAATACCTGCAGTTTCTTCATCAGGGTGCTGGTGTTTCCCTCTGTCTGGTCAGCTGGTGTCTTCTTGGACAATTACTAGCATCATATCTAGGTGGTCTTCTTAAGCTAAGTGTATCCCTCATTTGTCCACCCTCTGTCTTTAGTTGTAGTGGGAGCTGACTACTGCACACCCCATCTCCTCTCTTTCCAGGGCTTATCGCTAGTGTAATGCAGGGATTAGGTTCCTGCTCTGCGATAGGTGCAAAACCTATTTAGGGACGTTTAAGGCTTACAAGGTAATTTTAGATCTGCCTAAGAGTCTCGACTCCCCCCTTCCCTAGTGTTTGGGCTTCCCTCCTTCTCCCCCTTGTTGTGCACCCTGCTTCTCCCTTACTCAACATGACAATTTTCTAATAAGTGTCAACAATTGATGCCTTCTCACCAAGCTGCTTGCCTATTGTCCTGTAGCTCATCACAGCCTTGTACAGATCTAAAATTTTGTCCCTGGTGTCCTTAGACAGCTCTTTGGTCTTGGCCATGGTGGAGAAGTTGGAGTATGATTGATTGTGTGGACAGGTGTCTTTTATATAGAGTTCAAACAGGTGCAATTAATACAGGTAATGAGTGCAGAATAGAATGGCTTCTTATAGAAAAACTAACAAGTCTGTGATAGCCAGAATTCTTGCTGGTTAGTAGGTGATCAAATACTTATTTCATGCAATAAAATGCAATTTAATTATTTAAAAATTATACAATGTGATTATGACTCCACAGCATGTATTTTTTTATTTAGGCCAGACATGTTTCCTAGGTCGGTCAAGAGACATTGGACATTGTTCATATGAGCCTAAACGTTGACTCTCAAATTGATTATTGTGTTGCTGTCCTTGGAGGACAGGGACACAGGGTCATTGAACAATCAACGTTTGCTGATATGGTGATTAGCCAATTGCATAAGTCCATGTAGCTTGCTGACCTGCAAATAGTGAAGGACAAACTACGCAGATTGATTAAATGCTCAAACAATGAGAGTTGACTTCATCCCACCTACCCCCTCCTGACCTTTTGTAAGGATTCCGGATTTTCCATCGCCCTGTCCTGGAACTTCCTGTTTGTCCTGCTATTTAAGTTCAGGTCGGATATTCCTCCTTGCCTGAGTATTTTATTGCTGTTTGCTTCTGAGCTTCCAACTGGCTTGCCTCTGGAGTCCCTGCTGCTGCTACTCATTACTCGGTGCTCTGCCTCTTCACTACCAGCTGCCTTCAGTCCTCTGAGTTTCTTCCGGATCCTGGCTGGGGTTACCTACTGTCCTGACTTCTAAGACTGTGTCTGTTTCGGGCTGCTGTGCGGGACTTGAGCGGGACTTTTTCAGCCCTAAAAGTTACTCTTAAGGATCTTCTCCTTGTTATGCTCCACCCGTGATTTTCTGGACTTCCATGAAGGGTGTTGTCTCCTCTGCATAATTCTGAACTTCCACGTATAAGTGCCAGTCGCACTCTTGCCTCTAACTACTGCTGGACTTCCACGTATATGTGCCTGTCGCACTCTTGCTTTGTATTATTGCTGTTCGCACTATAGCTTGATTTTCACGTATCAGTGCAGTTCACACTCTTGCGTTATATTACTGCTGGCCTTGTTTGCTTTAGCGGACGCACACCACTATTACATTTGCTGGAAATTTCTGTTTTTTGCTGTTCATTTTACCGTAATTGCAGGAGAGCCTCTGTTTGTTTTTGTTATACTTTTTACTTTGTTAAAATATAATTTATTTGTCTCTACTTTGGTCTCAGATCCATTTTAACCCACGCCATCAGATTCCATAGTACCTACATAATTGTTACACCTGTGGATGATGGCCTGAAAGACAAATGTGAACTATAAATGGCGATTTGACTCTGTTCCCAGTGAGACTTTACAGAACAGGAGCCAGGACACCATGGCTCCAATCAGAGGGATACAGATTTGAGACACTCTACCAGAAGTTAGCTTAAGGGAGAAGGGCCCCAGCTGGATGAATACAGATCTGATCCATTGACCATCACCAAACTCATGGAGACTTTTGGAGAAGCCTGGTTGGGACCATCCAGTCATCTGGCCAAATCGGGACATTGGAAGAAGCCAGGTTGGGACCAGCAGGTCAGCTGGCCCCATGGAGACAAAAGGAGAAGCCAGGTTGGGACAATCAGGTAACCTGGCCACATACGTCCATGAACTGTCAGCTTCCTAAGCTTGTTACCTCCTCTCTGTGGGTGCTAGTCAAAAATGGGGTGCCACTGGTGGAGTAGTTGGCCCTGGAAGCCCCAAAATCATAGCTGCTCTAGTCCTGGTGAGCCAGTGGAACGGTGACACTGTTAGTGATTCAATAAAGTAATGGCATGCTGTTTTACCCTAACCCTGTGCTGTCTGAGTAGTATTCTTCCCACTAGAAAGAAGAGTGGGCATTTAATGAGATGAGCCCTGGTCCATGCATTCTTTCTAAGGCAGCAGATGAGAGAACCCACTGACCTTCATGTCACCACGCTTGTCAGCAGTGGGATACTACTCAGCCCGGCTGATCCTGGGTAGCTGCAGGGGACTGGTGTTCGTAGACACCGTCTAAGGGCTCTACCACCAGGGAGGCATATAGACAGACCCAGCAGAACATAGGTGAGGCATACACACCAGGTTTCAGATGCCACTATGTCCAATCCCACCAACTCGGCCTTGAGAAGAGGACCGGTGGGGATATACAGCCACAACAAGAAATGGCAAACACATGAGCTGTGCCAGCTTTGATGGATCGAATACTGTTCCACCGACACTTGGTCGGATTCGGTACAGTAATTGGATCTTTGATAAGGCAAGAATGCAGTGGAAGACGATGAAAACTCCACTGAAGTGGACCCAGAGGAATTAAACTGCTTGCCAAATCCAGGACCAAGTGGTAATCTGGAATCAAATACTCAGTCACAAGCAGCATGAATCCAGGAGTTGTTGGCCACATTGGGACCTGGTGCCTCAAGTTGCAGAAGGAGCCAGAGATGTTTTATTGTAACGAGCAAACCATCGAGCCGCAGAATCGCAGGGGAGGCAGTGCCACACCATTTGCCTTCATCAACTTGCAGGAACCAAGGTGTGTAGAGGATGCCATGTGTGGACGCAATTAATACGAGTTTGGTTCTCGTCGATTACTTGAGGAGTTCCCCAGGTCAAGCCAAGGACCAGGAGAAGGAAGATCGGAAGCCTATCACGTCTGGCTAATTAAGGTGGGGAAGAAATGTGAAGACACAGCATTTATCATTAATTAGGCCAGATTAATTTTTCTATGGTGGGTCAAAAGACATAGGCCATTGTCCATATGAGCCTAAAAATTGACTCTAGAATTGATTATTTTGCTGCTATCCTTGGAGGACAGATAAACAGGGTCACTGAACAATTGATGTTTGCTAATATGTTGATTACCCATTGTGTAAGTTCATGCAACGTGTTGCACGGCAAACTATGCAAACTGATTAAATACTCAAACCATGAGAGTTAACCTTATCCCATCTTTCACCTGACCTGTGGATGATGGCCTAAAGAACAGTTTTGAACTATAAAATGTGGATCTGCCTTTGTTCCCAGTGAGACTCTACAGAACAGCAGTCAGGACACCATTTCTCCAACCAGAGGGATACAGATTGGAGACCCTCTACAAGAAGTCATCTTAAAGGGAATCTGTCACCCCAAAATAGCCATATCAGATAAAGATATGGCTGAATAGTGCGTCCCATAACTAAGCTAACGGTGGGTATTATATATCATGATACCCCCGTTTTCATATCAAAATACCTTTGTAAAGTTGGTGATTGTAGGTGTCAATCACTGCAGTCAGGTCAGGAGGGCAGCGGTTTTCATGTCCTCCCCCGCCCCCGCTCCTCGTCATCTGTTGCGTTAAGCCGTCTGTGAATACCACAGACGGCGTTAGGTTCCCACAATTGCGCAATTCAAAATCCGGCCCGGCGCATGCGCAGTATGCTTTGCCCAACAGTGGGCAAAGCATAAAATGAGTACAGCGCATGCGCTAGTCTTTCCTTGCCCCGGAAGTCGTCCAAGGCAAGCAGTCATTTCCGGGGCAAGGAAAGACTAGCGCATGCGCTGTACTCATTTTATGCTTTGCCCACTAAATAGTTTTTAGTGTTTGGTCCAGCCAGGAGTCAATATTTTAGGGCTTATACCATCACGTGAAAAAAAGTTCTGATTTTGGTCAAGAAAAGTAGGCCTATTGTAAAGGAAGTGCCATACGATTTTCATGCGAGTACAATCTGATTTTTCACAGCTAGCATCTGATTGACATCTGAATGCCATGCGATCGCTATCCAATTCCAATGTGATTTTAACATGAGCTTTTACATAGAGATATGCTCTGTCATTTACATATACATGTAGATATACCGTATATACTCGTGTATAAGCCGAGATTTTCAGCACCTTTTTTTGTGCTGAAAATGCCCCCTCGGCTTATACACGAGTCATTGGGCAGAAACCAGCGGGGGAGGGGGTGCCGCGGCAGGAGCCGGTGGCTGGGACATCATACTCACCCTCCCCGTGCCATCGCTGAACGTCCTGGCGATCCTCCGTTGTACCCGGCTTCCTGCAGCGCTCCTGTGCTGAGCGGTGACGTAATACCGCTCATTAAGGTCATGTAATATGGACGCGATGCCACTCCCATAGGCGTGGCGTCCATATTCATGGCCTTAATGAGCGGTATTACGTCACCGCTCTGCACAGGAGAGCTGCAGGAAGCCGGGTACAACGGAGGATTGCCAGGACGTTCAGCGATGGCACGGGGAGGGTGAGTATACGCGGGGAGAACGGAGGACGGGGGAAGCATGGAGGAGGACAATGAGCACGGAGCAGGACGGGGGGGAGGACGGAGAGCACAGAGGAGCATGGAGCAGAACGGGGGGAGGATGGAGGGCACAGAGGAGCATGGAGCAGGACGGGGGGAGGATGGAGAGCACTGAGGAGCACAGAGCAGGACGGGGGGGCACAGGAGGATGGAGCAGGAAGGGGGGAGCACAGCGGAGGACGGAGCAGGAGGGGGGAGCACAGAGCTGGATGGGGGAGCAAGGAGCAGGACGGGGGCAGCACAGAGCAGGACGGCGGTTTATACACCTGGCTTATACGCGAGTCAATAAGTTTTCCCAGTTTTTGTGGCAAAATTAGGGGTCGGCTTATACACGGGTCGGCTTAAACATGAGTATATATGGTGTATATATATATAAATATATATACAGTATATAATATAAATATTAATAATATAAATAGATAGATAGATAGATAGATAGATAGATGAAAAGCCGGCAATTCATCTGCAGTGTAAAGTAAAATCTCAGGGTGAGAGGTTACAATAGCATACATATGTACACATAGAGTAGATATAAAGGTGTCAGTGCAGTGACATAAATAATTAGTACAGTGTGTGTGCAGCTTACTGTGCATGTATTTAATTAATAAATGATTGATTTTTTGTCCCCGACGGGTCTAGCTCTGCTACATCTAGATGGCAGGCTGCACTGTTGCATGATGACACTTTACAGCCTGCCACCCAGCATAGACACTGAGCTGTGCTGCTACAGAAGACATTGGCAATACAACCTCCCCAACTATCACTTCACTTGCCAATGCACCAGGGCAAGTGTGAAGAGTCGGGTAAAATGTCAAAGTCTATTTAATGCGCCATTTCTGGGTGGTAGCTATTTTTAGACTGGGGGTAATCCTTGGCCTCTTACCAGTCTAAAAATACCAGCCCTCAGCTATTAGCTTTAGCTTGGCTAGTTGTCAAAAATGTGAGCGGCCCCATGTTTTTTTAAAATGATTTTTTTTAAATAATTAAAAAAGCAGTATGGGGACCCCTCTATTCTTGATAACCAGCCTTCATAACTCTGACAGCTGAAGGTTGCAGCCCGCAGCTGTCACTTTTATCAAAAATACAGTGGAACCCACGTCAATTTTTTTTGTTATTATTTATTTATAGCGCAATTGATGGGTCAATTGATGCCTCTTTTCCTGGTGTCTACCCCTAATTTTAACTGTTTGGAAGCTTTTGGGTCCCCTGAAAGTGTTGTCTGTGTTTAACATATTCTTCCAATGGTGTTTGTCGAATTGTTCAGCGAACATAGCCTAACCGAACCTATATACAGTACAGACCAAAAGTTTGGACACACCTTCTCATTCAAAGAATTTTCTGTATTTTCATGACTATGAAAATTGTAGAATCACACTGAAGGCATCAAAACTATGAAGTAACACATGTGGAATTATACATTACACTTTACAAAAAAGTGTGAAACAACTGAAAATATGTCTTATATTCTAGATTCTTCAAAGTAGCCACCTTTGGCTTTGATTATTGGTTTGCACGCAGAAAAGGTGAACGGCTGGACTCTACATGCCTAGTTCCCACCGTGAAGCATGGAGGAGGTGGTGTGATGGTGTGGGGTGCTTTGCTGGTGACACTGTGGGGATTTATTCAAAATTGAAGCGGTGAGCGGTCCAGCTCACCCCAAACCATCTCGATTGGGTACAGGTCTGGTGACTGTGGAGATCAGGTCATCTGGCGTAGCACCCCATCACTCTCCTTCTTGGTCAAAAAGCCCTTACACAGTCTGGAGGTGTGTTTGGGGTCATTGTCCTGTTGAAAAATAAATGATGGTCCAACTAAACGCAAACCGGATGGAATAGCATGCTGCTGCAAGATGCTGTAGTAGCCATTCTGGTTCACTATGCCTTCAATTTTGAATAAATCCCCAACAGTGTCACTAGCAAAGCACCCCCACACCATCACACCACCTCCTGCATGCTTCACGGTGGGAACCAGGCATGTAGAATCCATCCGTTCACCTTTTCTGCATGCAAAGCAGTAATCAAAGCAAAAGTTGGCTACTTTGAAGAACCTAGAATATAAGACATATTTTCAGTTGTTTCACACTTTTTTGTAAAGTGTAATGTATAATTCCCCATGTGTTAATTCATAGTTTTGATGCCTTCAGTGTGATTCTACAATTTTCACAGCCATGAAAATACAGCAAAATCTTTGAATGAGAAGGTGTGTCCAAACTTTTGGTCTGTACTGTATATATATATATATATATATATATATACACACACACAGTGGGTTCGGAAATAACTCAGACCCCTTTAAATTTTTCACTCTTTGTTTCATTGCACCTCACAGCTCACAGTGCATGTTAGACCAAATGAGAATCATGAGGTCAATGGAACTGGCCAAGGAGCTCAGAGACAGAATTGTGGCAAGGCACACATTTGGTCAAGGTTACAAAAGAATTTCTGCAGTACTCAAGGTTCCTAAGAGCACAGTGGCCTCCATAATCCTTAAATGGAAGAAGTTTGGGACCACCAGAAGTATTCCTAGACCTGGCCATCCAGCCAATCTGAGCAATCGTGGGAGAAGAGCTTTGGTGAGAGAGGTAAAGAAGAATCCCAAGATCACTGTGACTGAGCTCCACAGATGCAGTAGGGAGATGGGAGAAAGTTCTACAAAGTAAACTATCACTTCAGCCCTCCACCAGTCGGGCCTTTATGGCAGAGTGGCCCAACGGAAGCCTCTCCTCAGTGCAAGACATATGAAAGCCCCCATAGAGTTTGCTAAAAAAAACACATGAAGAAATCCCAGACTATGAGAAATAAGATTCTCTGGTCTGATGAGACGAACATAGAACGTTTTGGTGATAATTCTAAGCGGTATGTGTGGAGAAAACCAGGCACTGCTCATCTCCTGCCCAATACAATCCCAACAGTGAAACATGGTGGTGGCAGCATCATGCTGTGGGGGTGTTTTTCAGCTGCAGGAACAGGACGACTGGTTGCAATTGAAGTAAACATGAATGCGGTCAAGTACATCCTGGATGAAAACCTCTTCCAGAGTGCTCTGGACCTCAGACTTGGCTGAAGGTTCACCTTCCAACAAGACAATGACCCCAAGCACAGAGCTAAAATCACAAAGGAGTGGCTTCAGAACAACTCTGTGACCATTCTTGACTGGCACAGACAAAGCCCTGACCTAAATCAAATTGAGCATCTCTGGAGAGACCTGAAAATGGCTGTCCAGTAGGGTTGAGCATTCCGATACTGCAAATATCGGGTATCGGCCGATATTGGCTGTATCGGAATTCCGATTCCGAGTTCCGATATTTTCGTCTTATCGGATACCGGAATCGGGATTGTCACTGTCACTGTCAGTGTCCGTCGGTCGGGTCTGTCAGGAGTCAGTGGCACTTACCTGTCAGAAGATCTCCGGCGGTCACGTCCTGGACTGCTTGATGGCCGCAATCTTCTTTCCCCGGCGGTCACATGCAGTTTCTCGCGATAACTGCAGTGACTGCTGGGTAATTCCGGCCGTAAAGCAGTCAGTCCGATGACGTCACCGCCGGGGAAGCAGGTAATCAGCTGTGCTGCGTCGCGATGACAGGCTCTGCCTGTCATTGCGATGTAGCAGAGTTGGATCGTCGTGGGACTGTCGTTATGGACTGCGTCGGACAGGTGGTATACTGTTGGTTTGTTTTTTTTCTTTTTTTACAGGAGATCGATGGCGTCGCAGGAATGAGAGTACAATAAAATTAATGAAAACTGTGTTGTCTCTTTTATTTCATTAAAATACTTTTTTCTTGCTTTGTCTTTTTTTATGCATTTAATAAACTTTGGGATTAATAATGGATCGGTGTCTTATTGACACCTCTCCATTATTAACCGGGCTTATTGTCACCGTGCAATCAACGGTGACATTAACCCCTTATTACCCCGCTTGCCACCGCTACAGGGCAAGTGGGAAGAGCCGGGTAAAGTGCCACAATTGGCATATCTTTTGATGCGCCAAATGTGGGGCTGCTGTAGCCTGGTATTATCAGGCTGTTGAGGGCCAAAATCCATGGGCCTTGACAGTCTTTTAATACCAGGCCGCAGCAGTCTGCATTTTACTTGGCTGGTTAACAAAAATAGGGGGATCCCCACGCCGTTTTTTTTTCGAGGGGATCCCCTATTTTTGTTAACCAGCCAAGCTAAGCAGACTGCTGTGGCCTGGTATTATCAGGCTTGCAAGGTCCATGGATATTGGATCCTTACCAGCCTGAAAAACCAGGCCTCAGCGGTCTGCTTCATCTGGCTGGTTAACAAAAATAGGGGGGACCCCATGCCAATTTTTTTCGAGGGGATCCCCTATTTTTGTTAATCAGCCAAGATATGCAGACTGCTGTGGCCTGGTATTATCAGGCTGGCAAGGTCCATGGATCTTGGCTCCTTAACAGCCTGAAAATCCAGGCCTCAGCGGTCTGCTTCATCTGGCTGGTTAACAAAAATAGGGGGGTCCCCACGCCAATTTTTTTCGAGGGGATCCCCTATTTTTGTTAATCAGCCAAGATATGCAGACTGCTGTGGCCTGGTATTATCAGGCTGGCAAGGTCCATGGATCTTGGCTCCTTAACAGCCTGAAAATCCAGGCCTCAGCGGTCTGCTTCATCTGGCTGGTTAACAAAAATAGGGGGGACCCCACGCCATTTTTTTTTCGAAGGGAACCCCTATTTTTGTTAATCAGTTCCCTCTGACGTCACTGATTGTGTCCCTGGCTGACCTGAAGTGAAAGTGGAAAGCAATCAATTAAGCTTTCCACTTAAGGGCCCGTCTCACATAGCGATATCGCTACCGAGATCGCTGCTGAGTCACTAGTTTTGTGACGCAGCAGCGAGCTCACCAGCGATATCGCTGTGTGTGACATTCAGCGACGATCAGCCCCCCTGCCGGGTATCGCTGATCGTCGCTGAAATGTCAGGACCTTTTTTTGATCGCTGGTTCCCGCTGACAGGCACGCATCGCTGCGTGTGACAGGCGGGAGACCAGCGATCCGCTGGTAACCAAGGTACACAGCGGGTTTCCAGGCACGGGGCTGTGCCTAGAAACCCGCTGTGTACCTTGGATACCAGCGCCCTGATGCAGGGAGCTGGTATCCAAGGTACACAGCGGGTTTCCAAGCGCTGCGCGGTGCCTGGAAACCCGCTGTGTACCTTGGTTACCAGCGGATCGCTGGTCTCCCGCCTGTCACATGCAGCGATGCGTGCCTGTCAGAGGGAAACCAGCGATCAAAAAAAGGTCCTGACATTTCTGCGACGATCAGCGATACCCGGCAGGGGGCTGATCGTCGCTGAATGTCACACACAGCGATATCGCTGGTGAGCTCGCTGCTGCGTCACAAAACTAGTGACTCAGCAGCGATCTCGGTAGCGATATCGCTATGTGAGACGGGCCCTTAAGCGATGTTACCAGCAGTGTCGCTGTCCCAGATCGCTGCCTGAGCTGCCTGTTTGGCAGCTCAGCAGCGATCATGTAGCGATACACCAGCGATCCTGACAAGTGCATATCGTTGTCGGGATCGCTGGTGTATCGTTATGTGACACCCAGCCTTTACTCTCCTGTCAGGCAGGAGAGGAACTCATTCATTTGGGGTTTACTGTGAGGCTGCAGCATTAGCTGCGGTCCCTGCAGTAAACATTAACCCTTTCTGAAGGATTACACCGTGGGACCTGACTGTGCATGGGATAGGTAAGATATATTTTGCTTTTTTATTTATTTTTATTACAGGAAATGGTTTTTGCAGTAAAATAAAATATGGTCAAAAACATGTGTCTTTATTTCATTAAAATGATTTTTAATTAAAGTGTGTGTGTTTTATTTTTATTTCATGCAATAGGATTAATAATTGATAGTTGTCTAATTGACAGCTCTCAATTATTAACCTGGCTTAAGGTCACCTTTCAATAGCAAGGTGGCTTTAACCCCATATTAACCCATTCGCCACCGCTACAGGGCAATGGGAATAGACGGGCAAAGTGCCAGAAAGGGCGAATCTAATTATAGATTTGTCTTTCCTGGGGTGTCTGGGGGCAGATGTTAGTAGCCGGGGGGGGCAAAAATAATGGTCCCTCTCTGGGCTATTATTATCTGCCCCCACTCACTGGCTTTGTCTGTCTGGTTGCGAAAATAGGGCGGGAGCCCACGCATTTTTTTTCAGCAATTTTACACCTCATATATATATATACATGTCATTGAATTTGTGACACATATATATATATATTTATATTTGTAGTTCATACACTTCTACATAGTATAATAGCCGCTAATTCAATTGCCGGCTTTTGTGAAAATGCAGAACCCGACATGAAATGACACTTGGTGTACATAGGGTTAACCATGTCTTTTCATGTCCTTTGCTATCTAATTTGCACAAACAATTAAATCAGTCTATGTGTGCAAAATTTCACACCTGTAGGGGTTAATTAAAGGTGTAAATTCGTAGCAAAAAAGTCCGTTTTTTTTACAACGAATTTACACCTTTAATTAACCCCTACAGGTGTGAAATTTTGCACACATAGACTGATTTAATTGTTTGTGCAAATTAGATAGCAAAGGACATGAAAAGACATGGTTAACCCTATGTACACCAAGTGTCATTTCATGTCGGGTGCTTCTGTCTTTTCACTGAAGCCGGCTTTACCCGGCAATTGAATCAGAGGATATTTTACTATGTAGAAGTGTATAAACTATACATATATGTATATATATATGTCACAATGACATGTATATATATATATATATGTATTCTATGTGTGTATATTTAGTGTTTACAAGGAAAGAATGGGGCTTTTTTAGTTGCGATATTTTGTTCCCATAGACTTACATGGGACTTCCGGTATCGGTATGGGTATCGCCGATATTTTAGTGATATCGGCGATACCATTCCGATTCCGATACTTTAGGATATCGGAAAGTATCGCTCAACTCTACTGTCCAGCAACGTTCACCATCCAACCTGACGGAACTGGAGAGGATCTACAAGGAAGAATGACAGGTGATCCCCAAATACAGATGTGAAAAACTTGTTGCATCATTCCCAAGAAGACTCATGGCTGTACTAGCTCAAAAGGGTGCTTGTACTCAATACTGAGCAAAGGGTCTGAATATAATGACCATGTGATATTTCAGTTTTTCATTTTTGATAAATTTGCAAAAATTTCCACATTTCTTTTTTTTTTCAGTCAAGATGGGGTGCAGAGTGTACATTAATGAGAAAAAAAATGAATTTTTTTTGCATTTACCAAATGGCTGCAATGAAACAAAAAGTGAAAAATTTAAAGGGGTCTGTTAGGGTTCGAGTTCCCACTGCTGCACAAGGGGAGTCTCGAACCAGTCCCCCTGCGGTCCCCCATCCATCTCCGGCCGCAGTGGAGCCTGCTCAGCAAAGACGTCGGTCCCAGCGTCTCGCCCAGTCTAATACTGTGCAGAGACTTGCTGCTGCCTCTTCAGGTTCTGCTATTGTAGCCAGTACTGGTCAGCGGCGAGCAGACGTCTTTAGGACAAAGTCCTTTGTTGCTTCATCTGAGCATGCCCAGGGCAAGATTTCCCATTGGAGATCAGGGGTCACATGCTCAGATACAGCTGCCACTCCTATTGGTCCTTCAGGAAGGTCCTCTGCCTGTTGATGTTCTGAAGCAGCTTCCCATTGGTCCTTCCTGGAAGGTCTTTTTCTCGTGACTGCTATAAAAGGCTGTCCTTACCGCACGGCCGTTCGCTAGGATCAATTGCATTATGTGCTTTGTGCCAGTGTGATCATGCACGCATGTGGTTAGGGCTCGGCTGAAATAAGCCCCTAGAATACCGGCACCTCTGGTGAGGAGATTTGGGTGCACGTGGTTAGGGCTTGACTGAAATAAGCCCCTGGAATACCGGCTTCTCTGGTGAGGAGATTGCTTGATTGCGTTGCTGTCTGCATGATCATGGACTGCTATCTGCACAGCAGTTATCTGTGTATCCCTGTGGTGTTAACAGGACACAGTAGCTATCTCTGCATCTTTACCACAGCGACTCTGTGGTGTAACAGAGTTCGCTTATATCGCTATATAGCGCTGCGGCATTCCCGCTAGCAGCTCTGTGGATTAACAGAGTTCGCACTATCTGCCACAGCGTGCTACGGCGTTTATTTTAGAGACTCTGCAGGATAACAGAGTTCGCTACTTACGCCATCTTACTAGCAGCAGGCTCTGCCTGCACGGTGGACCCCGGGCTGCGAACGCACCTCTCTACATTATTTATTAGGTGCGTTCCGCAGACCCTAACATAATCCTAGCGCCAGGGTCTGGCTAGTAAAATGGCGGATGACCAGCGTTTACCGCAGTACATCCAGCAGCTGGAGGGTAGGTTGGCGGCTCTTGAGCGCACAACCTCAGCTGTGGATGTTACCGCAGTCGCTGTTCAGGCTGCTAGCGTGGCTGCAGCCAGTTTGTCCTCTGCCACCTCTCCCCTACATTATCCCACCTCCCGCTTCCTGACAAGTTTGCCTGTGACAGCAAGCAATGTCGGGGATTCATGAGTCAGTGCTCTATACAGCTCGAGCTTCTGGCTGCACATTTCCCCACGGATCGGGCACAAGTGGGTTTTGTACTGTCTCTACTCTTGGGCAGAGCGTTGGAGTGGGCAACGCCACTGTGGGAGCGCAACGATCGTGTGGTGCGGAGTGCTCCTCGTTTCCTGGAGGCTCTTAAAAAGGTCTTTTTAGGACCTCAGGTCACCCATGATACAGAGCTCCAACTGCTGGCATTGGCACAGGGTTCGTCTTTGGTCAGTCAGTTTTACGTCCAGTTTCGGACTCTGGCCTCAGAGCTAGCCTGGTCGGATAAAGTTCTCATTCCAGTTTACTGGCGATGACTGGCTGACCATGTTAAAGACGCTTTGGCTACCAGGGAGATTCCCGCCACACTGGAGAAGCTTATCTCCATATCTATCCGCATCGACCTCCGTTTTCACGAGCGAGGTTGGAGCGGGCCCAGTGTAGGCAGAGGATTCGGTTGGCTCCCACCTTTGCCAAACCTCTTGAATCCCCCAATCTGGCGTCCGAACCCCAAAAGGCCACAGAGGTTCCTCGTACAGGACCTAAGTCTCGGGCCATCCGAGTATCCGTGGTCTGTAACCTTTGTCAGCAGACAGGACACTATGCAAACAAATGTCCACAGCGATCGGGGAAGCGATCGCGTCTAGTGGCCCTGGGAGGATATTCACTAGAGACAAAGGCATTTTCCTCCAAGATGACATTTAAAGGGACAGTCACTGTAGACTCTTCCACACTTACAGTTGAGCTTTGTGTGGACTCAGGAGCAGAGGGGAATTTCATGTCATCTACCTTTGCTCGTCGCCACGCAATACATCTGGTAGCGCTCGACAAACCAGTGACTGTCCGGGTAGTGAATGGGTTGACATTGCCCTCGCCAATTACACATCAGACTGTCCCTCTTACTTTGTCTGTACCCCCTTCCCATCAGGAAATTATTTCCCTTCTCGTCCTTCCTGAGGGAATAGACAAAATCCTACTGGGAGTTCCCTGGCTCCGTTCCCACTCCCCTCATATTGAGTGGACCTCCGGTAGGATACTGGGTTGGAGTGAGTCATGTAAGGACAGATGTGTCAGGGAGTGCATTCAGGTTACCACTACAGAGATACCCGCAGATCTTTCTCCTCTTCCCAAGTGCTATCGGTCATATGCAGACGTGTTTTCTAAAAAGGCTGCGGAGACTCTGCCGCCCCATTGTCCCTACGACTGTCCTATTGACCTCTTGCCTGGAGCAGAACCTCCTCGGGGAAGGGTCTATCCCCTCTCTCTTCCTGAGATGGAGGCTATGTCTCAATATATCCAGGAGAATCTGGCAAGAGGGTTCATTAGGAAGTCAGTGTCACCAGCAGGAGCGGGGTTCTTCTTCGTGCAGAAGAAGAGTGGAGAATTACATCCGTGTATAGATTACAGAGGTCTTAATGCCATCACCGTTAAGAATAAGTACCCGTTGCCCCTGATCTCTGAGCTCTTTGATAGGCTCCGGGGAGCAAAGGTATTTACTAAATTAGATCTGCGTGGTGCTTATAACCTGATTCGCATCCGTGAGGGGGACGAATGGAAGACGGCTTTTAATACCAGGGATGGGCATTATGAATACCTGGTGATGCCCTTCGGGCTCTGTAATGCCCCAGCCGTTTTCCAAGACTTTGTCAATGACATCTTCCGGGATATGCTGTAGTCGTCTATCTGGATGATATTCTCATCTTTTCTCCAGATATTGACTCTCACCGGAGGGATGTCTGCAAAGTCTTCGACCTGTTACGGGCGAACTCCCTCTATGCAAAGTTGGAGAAATGCATGTTTGAGCAGGAGTCTTTACCTTTCCTGGGCTATATCATCTCCGCCCAGGGATTGGCTATGGATCCTGCCAAACTACAGGCTGTGATGGATTGGCAAGAACCCCATTCTCTTAAAGCGGTGCAGCGCTTTATGGGGTTCATTAATTACTATCGCCAATTCATTCCCCACTTCTACACTTTGGTAGCTCCCTTGGTAGCCCTCAACAAGAAGGGAGCCAATCCCAAATTGTGGTCAGAGAAGGTCTCCAAGGCCTTTACTTCAATTAAGTCCCATTTTGCTAGCGCTCCCATCTTACATAGCCCCGAGGTTGATAAGCCTTTTTTATTGGAGGTTGATGCCTCGTCCGTTGGTGCTGGAGCAGTCCTTTTTCAAAAGGATGCTCAAGGTCGGAAACATCCTTGTTTCTTCTTTTCCAAGACCTTCACACCAGCGGAGAGGAATTATTCCATTGGGGATAGGGAATTGCTAGCCATGAAGTTGGCCTTTTCCGAGTGGAGACATCTCCTGGAGGGGGCTCGATTTCCCTTTCAAGTTTTCACTGACCACAAAAATTTGGTCTATTTACAGACCGCCCAGCGGCTAAATTCTCGTCAGGCCAGATGGTCCCTGTTCTTCTCCCGGTTCCATTTCACCCTCCATTTCCTCTCCGGTGAGAAGAACATTCAGGCCGATGCTCTTTCTCGCTCCGTGGTGTCCTCTGAGGAGGTGGAGGAGGAGCCTCGGTTGATTGTCCCCACAGAGAGCCTAAGAACTGTGGCCCCGGTTTTGCTTGAATCTGTGCCTCCGGGCAAGACTTTTGTGCCCACCAATTTGCGACCGGAGGTACTCTCTTGGGCACATTCGTCCAGGGTGGGTGGACATTTTGGGGCAAAAAGGACATCTGAGTTGCTGGCGAGGACATACTGGTGGCCACATATGGTCCGTGACGTCAGGGAATACGTTCAGGCGTGCGTCTCCTGCGCCAAGAATAAGTCCCCTAGACAACGGCCTGCTGGCTACTTTTCCCTTTACCGGTGGCAGACAGGCCTTGGGAGATCGTCGGGATGGATTTTGTGGTGGGCTTACCCAAGTCTCGGGGCTGCACCATCTTCTGGGTGATAACCGACCACTTCTCCAAAATGGTGCACTTGGTGCCCTTACCACGGTTACCGTCTGCACGGGCCTTGGCAGCATTATTTATGAGGCATATTTTCCGTTTGCACGGAATGCCGGACAAAATCGTCAGTGATCGAGGTCCCCAATTTGTGTCTCGGTTCTGGAGAGAGCTGTGTCGTCTACTCAGCATTGAGTTAAATCTCTCCTCGGCATATCATCCCGAGACGAATGGGTTGGTAGAGAGGGCCAACCAGACCTTGGTCACATACTTGTGACATTTTGTATCTGCCAGGCAGGATGACTGGGCATCCTTGCTACCGTGGGCTGAGTTCGCTCTAAATAATGCTGTGGCTGACTCCACCGGACAGACCCCATTCCTCCTGAACTACGGTCAGCATCCGTGGGTACCAGTGCCCACGCCCGTGTCTTCCGCTGATTCCAGGGTGGCATACTGGGCTGTGGAGGCATGGGACATTTGGGACCGCACCCAGGATGCCATTCAGGCCTCCAAAGAGAGGATGAGGTCTTCGGCCGATGCCCATCGGCCCCCGCTCCTACTTTTACTTTGACCTAGTGTGGCTCTCTGCCCGAAACATCAGGCTACGTGTTGAGTCCACCAAGTTGGCACCTCGCTTTTTTTCCCTTTAAAGTTCTTGAGCAGGTGAACCCGGTGGTTTACCGCCTAGCCCTTCCGCCTCGCCTTGGTATCACCGACACCTTTCACGTGTCCCTCCTGAAACCCGTGGCCATTTCCCGGTTTTCCGAGTATCTGCCGGGACGTCGGGTTCATCTACCTACGATCATGAGGTGAATGCCATTGTTGGGTGCAAGGTGGTACGAGGCAAAAAATTTTATTTGATGGATTGGAGAAGATTATGGGCCTGAGGATAGGTCCTGGGAGCCTGCCGAGCATGTTCACACTCCGCAGTTCATCGCTGCCTTTGAGTGCAGCAAGGCCCAAAGAAGGGGGGCCCTAGGAGGGGGGTAATGTTAGGGTTCGAGTTCCCGCTGCTGCTCAAGGGGAGTCTCGAATCAGTCCCGCTGCGGTCCCCCATCCATCTCCGGCCGTAGTGGAGCCTGCTTAGCAAAGCCATCGGTCCCAGCGTCTCGCCCGGTCTAATACTGTGCAGAGACTTGCTGCTGCCTCTTCAGGTTCTGCTATTGTAGCCAGTACTGGTCAGCGGCGAGCAGACGTCTTTAGGACAAAGTCCTTTGTTGCTTCATCTGAGCATGCCCAGGGCAAGATCTCCCATTGTAGATCAGGGGTCACATGCTCAGATACAGCTGCCACTCCGATTGGTCCTTCAGGAAGGTCCTCTGGCTGTTGATGTTCTGAAGCAGCTTCCCATTGGTCCTTCCTGGAAGGTCTTTTTCTCGTGGCTGCTATAAAAGGCTGTCCTTACCGCACGGCCGTGCGCTAGGATCAATTGCATTATGTGCTTTGCGCCAGTGTGATCATGCACGCATGTGGTTAGGGCTCAGCTGAAATAAGCCCCTAGAATACCGGCACCTCCGGTGAGGAGATTTGGGTGCACGTGGTTAAGGCTTGGCTGAAATAAGCCCCTAGAATACCGGCTTCTCCGGTGAGGAGATTGCTTGATTGCGTTGCTGTCTGCATGATCACGGACTGCTATCCGCACAGCAGTTATCTGTGTATCCCTGTGGTGTTAACAGGACACAGTACCTATCTCTGCGTCTTTACCAAAGCAACTCTGTGGTGTAACAGAGTTCACTTATATCACTATTTAGCGCTGTGGCATTCCCGCTAGCGGCTCTGTGGATTAACAGAGTTCGCACTATCTGCCACAGCGTGCTACGGCGGTTATTTTAGCGACTCTGCAGGATAACAGAGGTCGCTACTTACGCCATCTTACTAGCAGCAGGCTCTGCCTGCACGGTGGACCCCAGGCTGCGAACGCACCTCTCTACATTATTTATTAGGTGCGTTCCGCAGACCCTAAAAGGGTCTGAATACTTTCCAAACCCACTATATATATATATCTATATAGATAGATATAAATATAGATATATAGTAATCACTCATATGTACCTACTTTATTTCTACATAATTATTTATTTTAAAAATAAATGTCTTCCATTATCCTCTCTAGTCTTCATACTTCTTCCATATTCCCTTTCCACCCATCTTTCCTCTCACTGTACCCAGCTTTCCACACAGCACATCCTTGTGCTGTTTGGCGTCATGGTGCTGTTCCCTCCTCCCTCTGTTTTTTCCTTTTTCTCCCTTGGTTCAGCCACCATGTGCTCTCTGACAGGGAGCCTGCAGTTTGAATCATGTGAGCTGAGTTTTTTTTATCACTCCTCTTGTCTGGATGGTGTAACCAGGGCTTACTGTCATGTGGGGGTCTTGGTCCTATTAACTTATCACCTCCTTGTCGCACCACATCATATTGCTTTACTAATTATAATCTGACTGTAATTTTCCTGTTAGTTCCTCAATCAATGCTACAAATTATTCACATTACTTATTGATCTGTCTAGCTGCTCATTACAGTTTATATGCATATGACTAAACACTGTTCTGAATACACATGTACTTTCTCACTGTACTTTGTTTAGTATAATTTATGATTGTCTTTCTTTTCATATCTGCTGAAGATAACCGTAGGAATTTGAAACATGTCGCAGTCCTTATATATTAATATTAAAAATAAATGATTATATTAAAAATAAAATATTTATTTCCTATACTACTTGGATCTGTTTGGTATCTCTTCTTGCCATCTACAACCAGGACAGTAGCGCCCATTGCTCCCTATTTTCCTCTCATATCAATGACTCTTTCTAAGGCTTAGGTCTCTTTCACACATCAGTTTTTTGCGATCAGTCACAATCTGTCGTTTTGAGAAAAAAACGGATCCTGCAATTGATGCTACAGGATCCATTTTTTTCTCATAGACAAGTATTAGCGACGGATGGCCCGCACGTTTGATCCGTCGTTTGACAGATCTGTCGAAAAATCTTTGTCAGTCGGACGGAGATAACGGACATAGGAACTTTTTTGGGGACGTCGGAAAATTGTACAGCGATGGATCCAGTGCCATCCGTCTGGGGCTATAATGGTAGCCTATGGGCGCAGGATCCATCGCTGTCCGTGAAAAGACGGATTCCAGCGACAGATTCCGTTTTTTTTAATACTGAGCATGCCTGTAACAATTTGTATTCCTTTCTGGCATCTCTCTCACTGCACGCAGATGACATCCGTGTACAATCCGATGGTTTCCACACCCTCGTTGACTTGCATGACCGCATATAATTCGAATATCGGATCAAACTTGGGCAAGCTGAGATATTTTTCCTGGGACCGGGAAGAAAAAAAAATTGAGCATGTGCTCCATAAAATAACATCAATCCGAATGTGATCGGATGTTTTGTCGGATTGCACTCGAGCCTAAAGTACGACCATGAACACGAGCCCTAAAAGAAGTTCTGCAGTAGATGAGGCTCGTACTCTAAGATATAATGTACATCCTGTGTCCTACCCCTTATATATGGTCGCTTGATTGGCAATATTCCTAGAAATTATTATGGGAGAGACTCGAGAGGGAATAATATTCAATATATCATCAGATTTGCTTCCTTTATGAGCTTAAGCGGCTGTCAGTTGTCAGACTTCCCTGATCAACAGATTTCAGTGTCCACTTATATCAAGGTCAGATCTGCAGATAGGGAAATCCATGCTAAGAAAAGACTCTGATGACCCAGAAGATGAAGCATGGTCAGAGCTGCTCAGGGAGTGTGCACAGGGATCACTACTACTGCTGCTTTATCAAGTGGCTGGAAGAAACTTTGGGACTTTATTACAACTCCAGGCAGAAGAGGAAACTTCAGTGAGTGACTTGTAGCAGCAATGCCCATTCTGGTCAGGGTTGGGTGGGACACGTCCACTATGCCCCACCTCCTGGAGGATCAGGGTAGCAAATCTGGAATTTCCTTCTGCCACTCCTGCCGTAGAAATCACTTCAAGCTGCCTGGCAGTCACAGGGACTGAGCACCATTTCCGTTGTGTGAGCTGCTGCACAATAACAAGACGGTCCCTCCTCATCCTCAGCACATCCCTGCAGATCATCTGAGTCCTGCTCCTCGCCCACTCACTGGGATCCACAGTCTGGGAACTTGTCCCCCACTCCCTGCACTGGGCATCTAGGAGACAACTCGTGGATTGCATTCTTCATGAGAAGTTTGGAGGCTCCTTTGGCCACTGCTGAGATGCCCATCTACCCCCCACTGCCAGCTGCTTCTGGGGGACTTTGAAACTTTGCAGTGATCAGGGTGTCTGGATGCAGACTGAGCAATCGGCTTCTCTGGGTCGGATGGGGATGAGGAGAGGAGGAAAGTTCTCTAGGATGGAGGGAACATGTGTGAGGGAATGGACTCTGCTGCTTGTGAAACACAAGGGGACACCAGGGTCTCACTTCTTCTTCTTTGTGGTGGTTTTAATGCTTTGCTGTGTGAACTATGGAAGTGGCCAAGAACTCAATCCTAGAGGAAGGAATGTCTGCAAACCTCCTGGGTAAGAGCCTGTACCAATAGCTTGTACTTAGTGTGAGCAATGTATGCTTCTTAAAGGGAAATGAATGTAAGGGGTTAACTCAAGAAATTGCAGAAGTATTATATTCCTGTAAAAGGAAACTGTAGAAAAAAGTCATACGTGACTTAAACATGCATTGTAAAGGCTGGTAGGAAAGTTCTGTGCCTTGAAATCTCAGTGATGACTTCTAGCTACTTCTATAAAACTTTCCTGAACTATGATTGCAAAACCATTAATGTATCATAAAGAGGAACTCTATCAGGACTGAGTTCTGAGAAAGCTGAAACTGTTGCAGAAAGTCTGCACTGCCTGAAAGAGAAACTCTGGCAAAGTTTGACATAATGTGAAACTTATGGGTAAGATTAAAAAGTAGTCTTGGTACCTTACCCCCTAGGTAGCTTTCCTGCCTTCACTCCTTCACTGTTGCTTATCAATATCATTTTATGGAGAGGTGACCACTGTAATACAGGCTACAGAGTTAACTCTCTATTAGATGATACTGTGGCCAGGTAAAAAAAAAATAAAAATAAAACCATAACCTCGTTAGATTGGACCATGAAATGTCCTACTTGCTCAACGATGTGTGGTTTGGTGGGAAATCTGGTAAATCAAGAGTGAAGATGATGGCTGGATTCCTACAGAATATTCTCAGAGTTTTAGGAGTTGGCACGTATTTGGTTAATTGAACTTGGTATATTAGTAAATGCTGTGGGAGATAATGGAGCTTTGGCTGTAAATATTTGGAAATTTGCTGACAATATTTTGACAATTGCACAAAGTACTGGACAGAGGCATTGAGAAGTGGACACAGTGACTAGGAGCTAATGAGTTAGAATGTGCCAGTAGGTTTCCAATAGGAGGGGCCCCAGAATTGCATAACATGGGATTGATTGGTCACTTCTAGGCAATGGCAGGGACCCTGGGACTCCTCTGTCTTCCAGCTTTGTGCTGTGCTGATTAATGAGTGACAGCGAGGATCAAATCCATCATTGATAGGCAGAGGAATCCATGGAAGGGCATTTCATAAATGACCGCCAAACGCCATTTTCTTGATGTGAATTGCTAGTTCCTTTAATTTCTTTAATAACTTGGCTGTAACTTTTCTAACAGGTAATTACGTTACCTCGCCTCAACACTTCAATTATATTGCAATATATTGCATTGGCAAGGCAATAAATCTCAGCTAATGGGATGAATATATCCTTTACCTGAATTCTTGAGAAATTGCAGAATGAAATACTGGAAGGTATAATTGTAACAAGTGGCAGAACTTAATTAGGAGATTAATACTTGATTTTTTTCATTAATAATTCATATAAAGGCAATTTTATATTCCTGTTAGAGACAGTTAATGTATGAAATATGGGGGTCAGAGGTAATTAGCAGCTTTGGCTTCTATGAACTTCTTTTCATAGAGACATTTTCTTTTCTCCAGACCCAATCTTTTTTCGCCTCTAGTCGAGTTATGGCCTCTAGCCATGATCTGCAGAAACTATGCTTCCGTTCAGTACGTTTAGATGGCATTGTATGCATAAAGATGTCCGATTTATGCATATGAGTGTTTTTCACCGATAGCACTCATACCTATGATATTCTATGGGACCATTCTCATAGACGATATTTTTCCTGGGACTCAGTGGTCCCCGGCAAATATCTGAGGGTTGGATCAAAATCAGCAATGGAACTCAGTGGGTCCGTGAAAAAATTAGACTGCACTCAGATGACATCTGATGGCAGTCCTATTTTCACAGACTATCAGAATGGAGAAGGTGTAACAAAATTTCTTACATTTCTCCACATGCGAGCAAATCGGATGACACTCATACCACACTCTCATCAAAGTCTGATCAGAATAATCTGTTTGATTTTCTTGTACGTGAAAAATTGAGGCCAAAGTATACTAACTGCAACCTATCATCAAGAACTATGTATGTTGCAATATAAATGTGACATTATATATCTTTACAAGCCTCGGTGTCGCTATTATACATTTATTGCTTTAAGACGATAATTCAAAATGGCAGCCTATCTCCAGTCATATACGCAGTATGGGTTAAGTGGCAGGTTAGAGTAAAATTCTATAGTGGCTAATGTAGGAGTACATCTGTGTAGTATACACAGTTGCTGATGTATATATGATTTTGCCAACATTTGTGACTTTTAGCCAGACCTGGTGTGTAACAGTTGAGACATTGTAAAAATGTGGTGTAAGCTTTCGTGCGTTCGGGAGGGCCTTCTGAGGGGAAACACAGAGTATCAGGAAAGTTATTGCTGCATTTTCCTTACATTGTAGACATACAGAAATTGATTGGCCCGGAGTGTGGACTTGTCTACAGGAGGAGCATTAGAACGCTTCTCATACAATGCAGGTTAACTGGAGAATACTTATTAGTAATATTAACGTACTCTGTACTAAGAAAGTGGAGGGAATTAAAAAATTGGACCAAAAAGGGGGAGTACATTGATTTAGCCAATTTTATTATGTGTTTAGACATTTTTATTGCTTCGTTGACACTTTTGAATTGTCCTGAAAAAGGGGAATTGCTAAGAGGATTGTTAAAATACTGATTTTTCAATGGCGTGTCTCATCTTTTGGGAATAAGATATTGGTGTGACATCGAGGGAATGTAGAATAGAGATAAAGCCTTATTATTTATTTATTATTCTCTCTTATCTTGCACCAATCTATTTCACAGTGCTTTACAGACATTATCATCATTGTCCCTTTTGGGGTTCACATTCTAAATTCCCTATCAGTATGTTTTTGGAGTATGGGAGGAAACTGGAGAACCGGAGGAAACTCACACATACACAGAGAGAACATACAAACTCCTTGCAGATGTTGTCCTTGGTGGGATTTGAACCCAGGACCCCAGCACTGCAAAGGAACATTGCTGACCTAGAAATATATGCCAAATTTGTTCTACAAATACATTGATCAATGTTTCCGATTATCTGCCCCAGTTTAATCCTGTCTAAATTTGGGGTGGATATGTAAGGCATCGTTCACATCTGGATATATAACAAGAGAAATATGGAAATTACGGAAGTGCTGGACCAACCTCATGGGGACACCAGAGGTGCTAAATGGTCCTATTGATTATAATGAGGTCTGTCTGGTTTCCATCTCGGTGACTGGTATTTTAACAGACAAAGTGTGAACAGAACCTACCCACTGTATTGTGTTTGGCCTATGTAAATAGTTAACATAGTAACATAGTTAGCAAGGCCAAAAAAAGACATTTGTCCATCCACTTCAGCCTATATTCCATCAGAATAAATCCCCAGATTTACAGTACAGGCCAAAAGTTTGGACACACCTTCTCATTTAAAGATTTTTTTGTATTTTCATGACTATGAAAATTGTACACTCACTGAAGGCATCAAAACTATGAATTAACACGTGGAATTATATACTAACAAAAAGTGTGTAACAACTGAAAATATGTCTTATATTCTAGGTTCTTCAAAGTAGCCAACTTTTGCTTTGATGACTGCTTTGCACACTTTTGGCATTCTCTTGATGAGCTTCAAGAGGTAGTCATCGGAAATGGTCTTCCAACAATCTTGAAGGAGTTCACAGAAATGCTCAGCACTTGTTGGCCCTTTTGCCTTCACTCTGCGGTCCAGCTCACCTCAAACCATCTCGATTGGGTTCAGGTCTGGTGACTGTGGAGGCGAGGTCATCTGGCGTAGCACGCCATCACTCTCCTTCTTGGTCAAATAGCCCTTACATAGCCTGGAGGTGTGTTTGGGGTCATTGTCCTGTTGAAAAATAAATGATGGTCCAACTAAATGCAAACCGGATGGAATAGCATGCTGCTGCAAGATGCTGTGGTAGCCATGCTGGTTCACTATGCCTTCAATTTTGAATAAATCCCCAACAGTGTCACCAGCAAAGCACCCCCACATCATCACACCACCTCCTCCATGCTTCACGGTGGGAACCAGGCATGTAGAGTCCATCACAGTGGTTGGAACCAAAGATCTCAAATTTGGACTCATCAGACCAAAGCACAGATTTCCACTGGTCTAACGACCATTTCTTGTGTTCTTTAGCCCAAACAAGTCTCTTCTGCTTGTTGCCTGTCCTTAGCAGTGGTTTCCTAGCAGCTATTTTACCATGAAGGTCTGCTGCACAAAGTGTCCTCTTAACAGTTGTTGCTGCTGTAAACCTGTGATTTCGGAGGCTGGTGACTCGGATAAACTTATCCTCAGAAGCAAAGGTGACTCTTGGACTTCCTTTCCTGGAGCGGTCCTCATGTGAGCCAGTTTCTTTGTAGCGCTTGATGGTTTTTGCAACTGCACTTGGGGACACTTTGAAAGTTTTCCCAATTTTTTGGACTGACTGACCTTCATTTCTTAAAGTAATGATGGCCACTCGTTTTTCTTTACTTAGCTGCTTTTTTCTTGCCATAATACAAATTCTAACAGTCTATTCAGTAGGACTATTAGCTGTGTGTCCACCAGACTTCTGCACAACACAACTGATGGTCCCAACCCCATTTATAAGACCAGAAATCCCACTTATTAAACCTGACAGGGCACACCTGTGAAGTGAAAACCATTCCCGGTGACTACCTCTTGAAGCTCATCAAGAGAATGCCAAGAGTGTGCAAAGCAGTCATCAAAGCAAAAGGTGGCTACTTTGAAGAACCTAGAATATAAGACATAATTTCAGTTGTTACACACTTATTTGTTAAGTATATAATTCCACATGTGTTAATTCATAATTTTGATGCCTTCAGTGTGAATTTACAATTTTCATAGCTATGAAAATAGAGAAAAATCTTTAAATGAGAAGGTGTGTCCAAACTTTTGGTCTGTACTGTATGCCCTTCTGAAGAACCTAATAACTGTAAGATACAATATTGTTACGCTCCAGGAAGACATCCAGGCCTCTCTTGAAACACCTCGACTGTGTTCGCCATCACCACCTCCTCAGGCAAGGAATTCCAGATTCTCACTGCCCTATCAGTAAAGAATCCTCTTCTATGTTGGTGGAAAAACTTTCTCTCCTCCAGACGCAGAGAATGCCCCCTTGTGACCGTCACCTTCCTTGGTATAAACAGATCCTCGGAGAGATATTTGTATTGTCCCCTTATATACTTATACATGGTTATTAGATCGCCCCTCAGTCATCTAGTTTTTACATTTGAACATTCAGTAGTCAATTATGTTTGTTATTCCTGGTCTCCAGTGTCTAATTTTTATCAGGACTCCCACCTACCATGTGCTAATGTATAATACTGGTGCTTTTTTCTGTGCCTGTCTGCCATTTTCGCAATTAACTTGTTTGTGGAAGTCCATATGGCTTTCCTACTCCTAAACTCCTATTGGTGGGATTTGTAAATGTACATCTCAAAAAGGAAGGCTCTGATGAATGCCTCTGTGTAAGCATGCTGTGGCACATGGTGACTGTAGGCTTTCATGAAATAAAACAAGTAAAACTTGCAGCACACATTTTTCTCTCTGTAAAACTTTGCATGGGAAAGTGCAAAAGACTGTTTTTCTATACTTTGCAAAACTAATATGCTAACGGATGCTAAAAGAAACATGAATAAATGGGGCCCTAATAATATGTTTGTCCTGCAGTATGTGCCAGGAGTTTTCCTTGTGCGTACACAGAAGATAGTGTATAAATGCTATGCCAATGCAATTTACTTATATAAAGAACAATGACAATACTATGTGTCATAATTCCACCCTTCAGTTTGTCTGGGATGCAGTTACTGATGATTCAGCTGTGCAATATGGTGCAGAGGTGTGCTGAAGCTGTCAGTACTTTGACAGCTCAGTCATCCAGTGTGGTGGTGCAGGGCAACCTGACCTGTTGGTGTTTTGACTGACAGCTTGGTAGTTCAATCTCAGTCTGGGTGAAGCTGGGCTGTCTTCAGGTATTCTTTGTCCCAGGTGATTGCCCAGCTACTTAGCTCAGCAGTCAGCCCCAGACCTTTACCAGACATCACTTCAGCTAAGTGTGGTTGGTATTCTCTGTGCCCAGTGTTTTACTTGATGATCTTTTGCTGCCTGACCATGGACTTCGTTCTGCCCCTCCGTCTGGTTAACACGTTTCTCTGATCCGCTATCCTCCCGGTATTCTTAGCTCGGACTTGACCTGACTACGCCTTTGTCTCTTCCTTCTGTTTATGACATACTCTCCTGGCTTTTGACCTCAGACTCCTTAACTATCCCGACTCATGGCTTTTCCGTAAAAAGTGACTCAGTGTCACATTATGTATGATTATTATTTATCAGTGTAGGTTAACCTAATTCATTCCATATTTTTTTTCTCTCAGGCAGACTATTTGACACTGCAAAACTAGTGGCTTATTCTTAATATTCAGTCTGTGGGGGGGTCTGACTGTGGTCTGCTTCTTAAAGGGGCAACTGCAATATCTGCCGCTTTATTTTGTTCCAGGCGCAGTCTTAGCCCATTAGTTATTGTGTGGCTTAAGGTCAGACAATTAATAGTTCTGGAAATTCAGATTGAATGAAAATTCTGCTTTTAAAGGGGTTTTCCAAACAACTAAGTACATTTTAATAAATTTATCTTGGAATAAAATAATTTCCACAATTGGATGTGTTAAAAGAAGTTACTGTGCTGACATAATCGTATAAATGTGCCCCCATAATTTGTGCCCTGATTGTGCAGGAACATGATTTGAACATTGCACAGTTCCTGGGCAGGGAAGGATGCAAAAGAAGAGTATACAGACAGGACATCATGGAATCACAGCAGACTTTTTCAGTGAGGTAAAACATTTGCTGCTTGCTTACAAACATGTTGTACCTAACAGAAACCAGCATCTGAGATCCCGTGCTGTCATGTCTGTATAAACTTTTGCTTCCTCACCTGCCCAGGAGCTGTGGTATGATCAGACCATGTCCCTGTACGGTCAGACACAGCCATTACAAAGTACATAGCAGGGGCACATTTATAAGATTATCTCAGCAAAAGAACATTTTATTTAACACATCAAACTGTGGAACTTATTATTCCAAGATTATTAATTAAAATTAACTTTGTTCATTGGAAAATCCCTTTAAGCAAATTTTCACAGTTATAATGTCTGTATAATGATGAGTACAGTAATCTTATATTAAACTTGACTCGTTTCTCTTTTCATGGCCAAGTTAGATTCAGAATCTCTTTTTTTCCTGGTACCAGAAAACAGCATATTCTGGGTCATCACAAGTCACATAGTGTAACTAAAAGGCGTACATCTGATATAGCAATCAGTCAAAACCTCTGGTTCCAAGGGCGACCAATCACATTTTTAAAGCAGCTGTGAATATGCAGAAAAAGAATGTAATGAGATAACTCAAAAGTAGTTGTAACATTTTATAATTTTAAAGTGCAAAATAATGTTTAAAGCCCCGATTCATCTTTGATGTTTCTTCAGTTTTCTGGAGTAATTGCTCATTCTTACTGGCTTTAGTACTTGCTCCTTAATTTCTGTACTTTTTACAACACTTTTTAAGTTCTTTCTTTTTTGAGTCTTTTTTTTATTTTTCTGATATAACTTTGCTGATCCAGATGTTTTAGGCAGATTCATGAAATGCGACTTTTACCAAATTATTTTATCGTATCTCACTCCATTCTCTGCTGAAGTTTTCTGTTCAGGAATAGTTGAGAAGTTGATGTTTAGCTGACCGCTCTGCTATGTAGAAGGAGTAGTGCGTCGCTTGCAAGTAGTCTTTGTTACGCGTTTCGGGTCTGTAATGAAACCTTTCTCAAGAAAAAATAAAGGTATGTTTTTGCCATATAACAGATTCCGTTTTGACTATTGTGGCATGTATATAGTGCATTTTGACCATGGCAAGGGGGTTGGAAGTCTGACGGCGTAAAACCTGTCACTTCACAAGGGTAACATTGCTAAGTAACCCTGAGTAACAATTTCAACATGCTGCTGCATATGCATTACGCCACCATTTTTTGAAAGAAGTGTTGGCGACATTATAAAAGCAGATGATTGGTGCCAACAGGAGGGCAGTCAGTCAATTGCAAAGGGAACCTGTGCCATAATGTTTCCCCTGCTGGTGCTATTCCTTGGCAAGAGGAGGCCATAGCTATGTACAGTCATGGCCAAAAGTTTTGAGAATGACACAAATATTATATTTTCACATGATCTGCTGCCCTCTGGTTTTTATGTGTGTTTGACAGATGTTTTTATCATAGACAGAAATATAATAATTGCAAACATATGAGTAACAAAAGCTTATATTGACAGTTAGAATGAGTTAATGCAGCAAGTCAATATTTGCAGTGTTGACCCTTCTTCTTCAGGACCTCTGCAATTCTCCCTGGCATGCTCTCAATCAACTTCTGGACCAAATCCTGACTGATAGCAGTCCATTCTTGCACAATCAATGCTTTATTTTGTCAGAATTTTTAGGTTTTTTGTTTGTCCACCTGTCTCTTGATGATTGACCACAAGTTCTCAATGGGATTAAGATCTGGGGAGTTTCCATGCCATGGACCCAAAATCTCTATGTTTTGTTCCCTGAGCCATTTAGTTATCACCTTTGCTTTATGGCAAGGTGCTCCATCATGCTGGAAAAGGCATTGTTGATCGCCAAACTGCTCTTGGAGGGTTGGGAGAAGTTGCTCTTGGAGGACATTCTGGTACCATTCTTTATTCATGGCTGTGTTTTTAGACAAGACTGTGAGAGCCGATTCCCTTGGCTGAGAAGCAACCCCACAAATGAATGGTTTCAGGATGCTTAACAGTTGGCATGAGACAAGACTGGTGGTAGCGCTCACCTTGTCTTCTCCGAATGAGGCGTTTTCCTGATGTCCCAAACAATTGAAAAGGGGATTCATCAGAGAAAATAACTTTACCCCAGTCCTCAGCAGTCCACTGCCTGTATCTTTTGCAGAATATCAGTCTGTCCATGATGTTTTTTCTGGAGAGAAGTGGCTTCTTTGCTGCCCTCCTTGAGACCAAGCCTTGCTCCAAGAGTCTTCGCCTCACAGTGCGTGCAGATGCACTCACACCTGCCTGCTGCCATTCCTGAGCAAGCTCTGCACTGCTGGTAGCCCGATCCCGCAGCTGAAACAATTTTAAAAGACGGTCCTGGCGCTTGCTGGTCTTTCTTGGGCGCCCTGGAGCCTTTTTGGCAACAATGGAACCTCTCTCCTTGAAGTTCTTGATGATGCGATAGATTGTTGACTGAGGTGCAATCTTTCTAGCTGCGATACTCTTCCCTGTTAGGCCATTTTTGTGCATTGCAATGATGACTGCACGTGTTTCTTTAGAGATAACCATGGTTAACAGAAGAGAAACAATGATGCCAAGCACCAGCCTCCTTTTAAATTGTCCAGTGGTGTCATTCTTACTTAATCATGACAGATTGATCTCCAGCCATGTCCTCATCAACACCCACACCTGTGTTAATGGAGCAATCACTGAAAAGAGGTTAGCTGGTCCTTTTAAGGCAGGGCTGCAATGATGTTGAAATGTGTTTTGGGGGATAAAGTTCATTTTCTAGCCAAATATTGACTTTGCAAGTAATTGCTGTTAAGCTGATCACTCTTTATAACATTCTGGAGTATTGCAAATTGCCATTAGAAAAAGTGAAGCAGTAGACTTTGTAAAAATTAATATTTGTGTCATTCTCAAAACTTTTGGCCATGACTGTATCTTGTAAGAAGATTGTGTAAGGGTTTGTTCACACACAGCGTTTTTGCTGCATTTTGTATTTGCAGCTAAAACCTGCTCTCTATATTTAGTTCAAAATGCTCTTTTTTTATATTTTTGCAGTGTTTTTCACAGCATTTTTTATTACATATGTGATTTGTCTATTGTACAGCTTTAATAAAATTACTTTATTCACCGAAAACAGCATGAAAAATAACCTCAATTTTTTTTCACTTTCTCTTTGCTATTTATGGATGAAAAATGCGGCAAAGTACGCTGAAAGTATTGACCTGCTGTAGGTTTCAAAAAGGCTGCAGTTCCCAAATTCAGTCAGGAAAAAAAAAGAAGAGTTTACATGAGAATTCTGAAATCTCATAGCTTTTCCTGGTACTGTAAAAAGTAGCTTCTAATTTACATAAAAAAAGCCACAGCAAAAACACCATGTATGAACATAGCCAAATAAGTGCTGCCAAATTATAGACCAAGAGCTCCAGTGCACACAACCTGGGCCATGTCTTTATTGGTATTCTGCCATGCTGTAGTTGTTGGCTTAACTAAGATTGTGCCTCTGCCCGAATGTGACCATTTAGAATTGTGCTGCCTTGTTGGTTAGAAAAAGTCAACAGTTGTGTTTGGATATTGAGCTTGTGTTGTCGCATTGCCTAACGAAGGAACACTGCAGAACTTGGCCCACCACTCGCATTCATCTCTACAGCCAGATCCTGTATCTTACAATTTGGTGATATCTTGCACGATGTTGAGTTTGCCACATTTTGGGTTGGCAATATTACGCTTTGTTCTTCAACTTACATACACGTAAATAAATAGCATTTAGTGTAGTCTTTGTGAAAGCTTATCAAGAAGTTTGTATTCAAGACACCAAGAAGCTCTATCATGCCAAATCTCCAAACTTATATCATTATTATTTCACTTTGTGCTCTTCATGATAATGGTATAAGGAAAAATATATCACTTTGGCATGACACTATCCTACTGTTAACCTGGCAATGATTAAAGTAGGAAAAGAGAATGTAGTTGTATGACTTATATCCATATAACACTTGCACATTGTAAAATGCTGACTCACAAACCTATATAATTGTAGGGAATGCTTGCCAGGTCCTGGTTCTAATTGCTCTTGGAATGCATCGGAGCTAAGTGTTATGTTGCCGAATGTGTTTAATGTAAACTGTATTGTACGGCATGTTCTAGAACACATTCCATATGGTATATTCTCTGTACTTTAAAGTTAATTTTTGAGTATCCCCACATATTCACATGGTTATATGCATGTCTCTTGTAAAATAAAGAGGGGACTAATGTTTAAATATTCGCTTCAACATTGAATATCTCTAGTAAATGCTCTGTTTTGCTTATGGAGATGAAAATGCAGTAATAAACTATTTGTATATTTAGTTAAACTCTGGTTCCAGTTGCTATTAATTTTTAGCTCAGACAGTTAAAGATTTATTCCAATCTGAGAAGGGTATAACTATGTCTGAACGCCATCCAGACATGGTGGGTATACAAAAACAGACAAGCACAAGTGCGCTACACTGTTGCTCTAACTCCTGAGGCTCGCATGTTTTTGCCCCAGCTATCATATGTTTTTCCCTTGACAAGTCAAGGACTAACGTGCATAAAATATCAAACGAATAACATACTATGCAATGCATGGCAGGTCAATTAGCATCCTCTGTTTAGGCACATAAAGAACTTTTTGCCTACACTCCCTAAGAGGGAATATAGATAGTTGTCATTGCCTATGAACAGCACTTTTACCTATGGAGTCAAAAATTTGTTGTGCTCCCTCTTTCGATGTGGGCAAAGTTTTTGGAAGATTCTACAAAAGATATATACAGTATATGAAAGTATCACAGTTTGTAAATGACTGTGAACAAGCCACAAGCATAACAGGCTAATTAAGGTCTGAAATCTTGGTCAAAGTTATCTTAGCACACAGATCTCCAATGGTGACCAAACTTTTGCATCTGCCCATTTTCCTTTTTGTAATTTTCAAAATGTAAAAAATGACAATATATTTTTTTGTTACCAAAATACAAAGGAAATGTGTCATCTTTAACTTTAGGCTATTTAGAGATCATTACATCTTTAACTTGATTAACTGTTCATTATAACAGTAATTTTGACCAGTGGTGCCCAAGCGTTTACATGCCAGTGTGTGTACATATACTGTATGTATATATGTTATACTGTACAAATACATTTATTATTTTACCAGTATTGGTAACTCAGAAATCGTACAGTGACTAAAGTATAAGTGTGATGTCTTATTAGTTTAAGACTTGAGTTATTGTATTTGACATGGACAGTACGAATATCAGAACTCAACATCATTGTGTGTTTTCAAGTCTCTCTATATGACAATAGCACTGCTCCTGGTATCAGACTTGATATTTCTTATGTTTATTGAGCGTGAAAGTCTTGTTGTCACTTATGCAGAATAGATAAGTAGAAATGAAACGAATGTGACTGAGATGTGTTCTGATGAGAATCAATGTCACCTTTCCGCAGCAAAGGCAGAAACTAAATGCTGGGGTTTGTAACAACCATGATTCATTTTTCCAAGTCTCTATGGCAATTTATGCCCTCATTTAAATGGTTATTCCTTTCCCTACAAAAAAAATCTAGATATTCCCTATCCATAGGATAGAGGATAACCTTGCTGATTGCTGGAGGTCCAGCCACTGAGACCCCAGCAGTCAGAGTTCTCGAATGCTGAAAATGGAGTGGAGGTGTGTGCATACATTGCCTTTTCTCCATATATTGTCAATGGGACTGCTGAGGACACAGCTTGGATATTTCTAGCAGCCCCATATGACCTTCCTCATTTTTCTGCTGCATAGTATGTAGGTGTTCTCACTTCATGTACTTTATCTTTTTTCAATATTCATCAGAAGTCCACTTTTGTGATATTTATTCACATCAATAGAGGGCACACCATTAGCAAAAACACTCAATACTGTACATTCATGCAAACTGCATATATAGTAACAACCATATGGATACTAGATGTCGCATTAAAAGTTATCACTATGTTAATTTTGAGAGTTTTATTGTTATTATTGTTCTATTAATAAGCGACACTTTCCTAGTATAATCTACAAAGAGATGAGATACATCTACACAAATACAGTCCTGGGAGTATGTTCATGTTAGCTGGGATGCCAATTTTAATATATTTCTATTTAAATAGATTTTCTAGAAAATTCCTTTGAATAGGTGAACCTCTCCTAGAACCTTCACCGAAAGAATGGGCCATGCCTTGACCTTCACTAGAGTACCAGACATAAAGGGCAGTAACACTCTGGAAATTCTTATTGGTTACACATTCATTGGAACTAGGCCAACAACATTATCTCACAGTCAATAGAAACCACAATAGCATTTGTGTAATTGTGCCATTCTCCATTGGAATTTATAATGTGCTGCTGGTATGCTTAAATTACTGTTTTTCTTAATCAATTATCCTCAGAGCATTGCAAAGTTCAGAATTTTGGTAATATACAGTACAGACCATTTGGACACACCTTCTCAGTTAAAGATTTTTCTGTATTTTCATGACTATGAAAATTGTACATTCACACTGAAGGCATTCTCTTGATAAGCTTCAAGAGGTAGTCACCGGAAATGGTCTTCCAACAATCTTGAAGGAGTTCCCAGAGATGCTTGGCACTTGTTGGCCCTTTTGCCTTCACTCTGCGGTCCAGCTCACCCCAAACCATCTCGATTGGGTTCAGGTCTGGTGACTGTGGAGGCCAGGTCATCTGGCGTAGCACCCCATCACTCTCCTTCTTGGTCAGATAGCCCTTACACAGCCTGGAGGTTTGTTTTGGGTCATTGTCCTGTTGAAAAATAAATGATGGTCTAACTAAAAGCAAACCGGATGGAATAGCATGCCGCTGCAAGATGCTGTGGTAGCCATGCTGGTTCAGTATGCCTTCAATTTTGAATAAATCCCCAACAGTGTCACCAGCAAAGCACCCCCACACCATCCCACCTCTTCCTCCATGCTTGACGGTGGGAACCAGGCATGTAGAGTCCATCCATTCACCTTTTCTGCGTCGCACAAAGACACGGTGGTTGGAGCCAAGGATCTCAAATTTGGACTCGTCAGACCAAAGCACAGATTTCCACTGGTCTAATGTCCATTCCTTGTGTTATTTAGCCCAAACAAGTCTCTTCTGCTTTTTGCCTGTCCTTAGCAGTGGTTTCCTAGCAGCTATTTTACCTTGAAGGCCTGCTGCACAAAGTCTCCTCTTAACAGTTGTTGTAGAGATGTGTCTGCTGCTAGAACTCTGTGTGATATTGCCCTGGTCTCTAATCTGAGCTGCTGTTAACCTGCGATTTCTGAGGCTGGTGACTCGATAAACTTATCCTCAGAAGCAGAGGTGACTCTTGGTCTTCCTTTCCTGGGGCGGTCCTCATGTGAGCCAGTTTCTTTGTAGCGCTTGATGGTTTTTGCAACTGCACTTGGGGACACTTTCAAAGTTTTCCCAATTTTTCGGACTGACCGACCTTCATTTCTTAGAGTAATGATGGCCACTCATTTTTCTATACTTAGCTGCTTTTTCTTGCCATAATACAAATTCTAACAGTCTATTCAGTAGGACTATCAGCTGTGTATCCACCAGACTTCTGCACAACACAACTAACGGTCCCAACACCATTTATAAGGCCAGAAGTCCCACTTATTAAACCTGACAGGGCACACATGTGAAGTGAAAACCATTTCCGGTGACTACCTCTTGAAGCTCGTCAAGAGAATGCCAAGAGTGTGCAAAGCAGTCATCAAAGCAAAAGGTGGCTACTTTGAAGAACCTAGAATATAAGACATAATTTCAGTTGTTACACACTTTTTTGTTAAGTATATAATTCCACATGTGTTAATTCATAGTTTTGATGCCTTCAGTGTGAATTTACAATTTTAATAGTCATGAAAATACAGAAAAATCTTTAAATGAGGTGTGTCCAAACTTTTGGTCTGTACTGTATGTCAATACCTCTCCTTTTTTTCTCTCAACCAACATGCTTTAGTGCTGTTTCAACTTCCAATTTCATGCTTCTTTAGATGCTCCTTTTAACTGCTGCTCAGAAAAATTCCTACGCTATACTCAAACAATCAAAGTACAGGACTATACCTGTGCAGACTCCTTGCTCTTAACCTTCATACACAGACAAGAGAATTCCTTGTTCTGATTGATTAAATATAGTTTGTCAGTCTTTCTGAGCAGCAGTTGAAAGCAGCTTCTAAAGAAGTTCAAGCTTTAAAATAAGTTTGAACAGGGCATTGAAACAGCACTGCAACATTGTGTGTGTGTTTGTCTATGTAATAATTTTAAAATTTTTGGAGAGTAAGTGTATAAAAAAAATAGTTACTCTTTAGGTTCCAGATTTTTTTAAAGTCTTAGTCAAGAGTATTTTTGGTGACATACATGGAATGTCACAGTTGCATGACAGCTTCTAAGACATGTTGTGTGACAATATTTTTTTTTATTTTGTTTTATGACCTGTTTAATTGAGAATAGCCCAAAATGATTGGCATCACATAGTTATTTGTGTCTAAACCCAAAGAGATAACGCTTTCTATAGAAACTTTCTCTATATTAGATGGTTTTAGTTCATCCAGTTACTATCACGTGAGACATACTAGACCATTAATACTCTTGGCTAAGAATACATCATAACTGTAAAACTGTGAAATATGAGGACCATTCCTATATCTTTATAACACTATCTATGGGGTAAAGTGTCAGGGCATGGCATGAGGATTATTTTATAATATTTCTAGACAAATGTATTTACTTGTTCTTATGATTTAATGCAAACAGCTGCCATATTAGAAAATAGAAGAATGGAATTTAATGTATATATTTATAGTATAGGCTCCCTGCTGACCTTAGAGATTTTCTCTCTTATTTAGTTATAAAATGAATCACCCATTGTTGGTGTTTGGTGACATTTTAGAAAAATGTGTACAGCCTCATGTATGAGAAATGCCAAAAGTAAAATAAGACTTGTTATCCAAAAAGACCATTTTAAACCTTAGATTGTGTATGATGTCCCTTGTTGACTGCCATGACCATATATTTTTTTGGGACTGTTTTCTCCCGTGAGGCCCATTATTCTGTTTTTGTTCCTGACCTTAAGTCTTAACCACAAATGTACAATGTCCCAGAAAGTAACAAGTAGAAGGAAATCACGGTGGCTCAGTGGTTAGTACTGTTGCTATGTAGCTCTTGGGTCCTTGGTTCAAACCCCACCTAGGACAACATCTGCATGGTTTCCTCCAGATATTCTAGTTTCTTTCCTCACATATGACCATAGAAGCACAAGTTCATGGGTATCTGTATTGACCCAAAGCGATTCTATAATAATAATAATCTTTATTTATATAGCGCCAACATATTCCGCAGCGCTTTACAGTTTAACAGTTTCAAAACATAAGTCATAAGTAACAACGTTAACCATACAATAATTCTATTTAACAAAATAGTGGTAAGTGCAGTTAAATAGTAAAAAGGAATTGTCCAACTTTGGATTCTAAAAATAACTTTTAATTTGTGCGTTGACCACTCTCAGCTTCTATGTCTTTGTGTAATCAGAGCTATAGCTAAGTGAATCCGAGAGTGTTGACGCGGGAAATGACGCTCTGAGAGCACTGTGGTTCCATCATTCTGATGGACATGGGGATGTCATACCATGATCCCTTTTGAAAGTGTCTACATACATGTTTATGTTATTAGAGGATCATATGCAATGCAACCAAAGACTTGTTATTTGGATAAATTGTGTTAACTGTATTTTGAATAATATTATTTTTTATTGATATTAGTGATGAGTGCAAGTGCTCGTTACTCTAGTTTGCCTAGGGTGGTCGGGTGTGCACCGAGTATTTCAGATGCTCGAGTAACATGTTCGAGTCCCCTCAGCTGCATGTTCCATGGCTGTTAAAACCCCACAAAACATGCGGCCGCGGGGTCTCGAAACATGTCACTCGAGCACTCGCGATACTCGGTGCATACCCGAGCACTCTAGGCTAACTTGAGTAGCGAGCACTTGCGCTCATCGCTAATTAGTCTGTGGTTGCATTGCATTGGATCCTCCTAGATAGCTATAGTGATGCAGTGCTTCTCCCAGTACTCTGTAATATTTGGGAGTATATTTTACTATTCATTTTGTAAAGCCTGAGAGACAGGAGAAGGTTTCTGAAATGTAAACATTTTACATTGAGTTGTCCGTCGGATTTCCTGTTAACCCTCCTATTCTCTGTGGGCCTAGCTGGAAGTGCACAATAATTGTAGCTGACAGCATAGGCTGCTTGCACACGCATCAATATTCATGCTCAGCTTGGAACATTCTCTTCCTGCGCCTGTTAGTATTGTTAGTGTACTGTTCTCTACTTTTTACATGATCACGTGAATGATAAGTTAACTTCCCTCTCAACGGAGAAACGCACAAGCAACTACTGTCTGTTACTGAGGCCATGTGTCCTCTCACTGCTAATAAACTCCTATCCAGGAACGCTAACACATTTCCACAACTCTCAATTGCTTCTTTTATGGGGCTATGAACGACTGAGTTACCTGATGGCCGAT
The DNA here is from genome assembly GCA_033576555.1 of Oophaga sylvatica. Classification (NCBI taxonomy): domain Eukaryota; kingdom Metazoa; phylum Chordata; class Amphibia; order Anura; family Dendrobatidae; genus Oophaga; species Oophaga sylvatica. The sequence continues at coordinate 760,035,827 of JARQOD010000001.1, forward strand.
GCATATTCATATGTTGAGTGGGTTCGTGTGTCTTCCATACGTTCCTTATGACTGCTGGCGTTGTGCTTGTAAATTAATTGCTGGCATAGGACAAAGGTAGCACAGAAGGAACTAGTTTACAGCTTGAGAAGTCATTTAAAATACAGGCAGGCTGTGGATTAATGGGAAACTGTCAACTGCCCAGATTTGGAGGGTAGTCTGCTTTGAAAATCACTTCGTATAGTAGGACACCGGGGACAAGACTGACCGTGGGGGTTCAGTGCAAAGCTTGTGATCAGATTTAACGACACTTAAGCGGAGTATGCACTCAGAAAATGAATTATTATTTAAATCAAGTATACAAGTTAAAAATGCAAAAAAAAAGTTTTCAATATCACTATCTGTATTTAAAAGTGAAACATTGTAAAATCTTTCAATTAGGCCAACAACCCTAATATTAACCCCTTTGAGATGGAGCCCTTTTTCGTTTTTGCGTTTCTGTTTTTCGCTCCCCTTCTTTCCAGAGCCATAACTTTTTTATTTTTCCGTCAATATGGCCATATGAGGGCTTGTTTTTTGCGGGACAAGTTGGACGTTTGAACAACACCATTGGTATTACCATATCATGTACTGAAAAATGGGGAAAAAAATCCAAGTGTAGTGAAACTGCAAAAAAGTGCAATTGAATAAGGTTTTTTTGGATTTTTTTTTACCATGTTCACCAAATGCTAAAACTGACCTGCCATTATGATTCTTCAGGTCATTACGAGTTCATAGAAAGAGAAAAACTTGGCACTCAACTTTTTGTCTTATTATGATAATTTTTATTCTGCAGTCCGTGAGGGAGAAACGTTTTGGTCCAACATGGACCTTCTTCAGTCTGATTGCTTGGAGAAGAAGGAAAAGGGAGATGAAAACGAAGCTAGAAAGGTAATATGAAAAGACATCTTTCAAATGCCCTGATGTAGTTTCTGATTGCTGAGCTAGAGATGCAGCAGTGGTAGTCAGTTGGTTCCCCAGAGAAAAAAACGCTGTGTCCACTGCTTGTTTTTTCTTCTTCTCCAAGCAATCAGACTGAATAAAGTCCATGTTGGACCGAAACGTTTCTCCATCATGGACTGCAGAATAAAAATTATCATAATAAGACAAAAGTTGAGTGCCAAGTTTTTTCTTTCTATTGATTGGTTTGGGTAACCTACTTGAGCACCTTCACGGTAGTGCCACGTTATATATTTATAATTACGAGTTCATAGACACCAAACATGTCTAGGTCTTTTTTTATTTAAATGGTGAAAAAAAAATCCAAAGTTTGTTAAAAAAAAAATTGCGTCATTTTCCGAGTCCTGTAGCGTCTCCACTTTTCATGATCTCGGGTTGGGTGATGGTTTAATTTTTGCTTGCCGAGCTAATGTTTTTAATGATACCATTTTGGTCCAGATACAATCATTTGATCGCCTGTTATTGCATTTTAATCAAGGTTGCGACGACCAAAAAAAGTGATTCTGGCGTTTTGAATTTTTTTCTTGTTACGCCGTTTAGCGACTGGGTTAATTCTTTTTTATATTGATAGATCAGGCGATTCTGAATGCGGCAATACCAGATATGTGTATGTTTTATTTTTTTATTGTTTTATTTTGAATGGGGCGAAAAGTGGGTGATTTAAACTTTTATTTTTTTTCATATTTTTAAAAACTTTTTTTATTTTACTTTTGGCATGCTTCAATAGTCTCCATGGGAGACTAGAAGCTGCCATAACCCGATTGGCTCTGCTACATACAGGCGATGATCAGATCACCTGTATGTAACAGAATTACTCACTTGGGATGAGCGCTGACCACCGGGTGGCGATCATAGCAATCTAGCAGTGACAACTATAGAGGTTTGCTGGAGACCTCTGGTTGTCATGCCAATCCATTGGTGACCTTCGATCACGTGATGGGGACTCCGATGGGCGGATATTCAGCGCGATTGCCGGAAGCGCATGTTAAATGCTGCTGTCAGAGTTTGACAGCGGCATTTAATGGGTTAATAGCCGCGGGTGGATCGCGATTCCACCCGCGGCTGTTCCGGGCACATGTCAGCTGTTCAAAACAGCTGACATGTGCCGGAAAAGATGTGGGCTCAGCGCTGGAGCCCACATCAAAGGGGGAGACACGACATGAGCAGTACTAGTACAGCGCATGTCGTGAAGGGGTTAAAGCAGTTGTCCTCATTCAGAAAACATTTTCTGGCTTAGTTTGTTGTAAAAAAACAAGCAAATCGCATACAAAGTTTTGAAACTAATACTTTGTTAGCCGTTATTATAATACGGGCCGGATTGGAATGCAGTATAACACTAATATATATATATATATATATATATATATATATATATATATATACATTCCCCAACACTAACATTGCAACACCAAGAAGAAAAAGTAGAAAAGTAGATGCTTTATGGAAATCACAGGATCGATAGAGATGTTAATGATAGGCTAATAATTATTTATCATGCTTCGCTTATATAGCGCTATCATATTCCGCAGTGGTTTACATACATTATCATCACTGTCCCCATTGGGCTTACAATCTAAATTCCCTATCAGTATGTGGAATTTTTATTCACATAATAATAATCCATCCTTAGTGACATTTCTAGCCAGTCATTATATGTGGGTCACTTAACTTGTTCGCACTGTTGGCGTCGTCACATCAGTTCACACAAAGGAAAAAATCTGAGCCTAAATATAGATATTTACAATTCTCTGGACACCATGTTTACAGTTGCAGAGAAGAAAACTTTGAAACTTGGAGAAGGGACTTTTGCTGAGTACCGTATATACTCACGTATAAGCCGACCCGTGTATAAGCCGACCCCCCTAATTTTGCCACAAAAAACTTGGAAAACTTATTGACTCGTGTATAAGCCGGGTGTATAAGTTGCCGTCCTGCTCTGTGCTCCCCCATCCAGCTCTGTGCGCCCCCATTCTCCTCTGAGCTCCCCTCCTCCTGCTCCATTATCTTGTCCTGCTCCGTGCTTTCCATCCTCCCCGTCCTGCTCCGTGCTCCCCCATCCAGCTCTGCACTCTCCCATTCTCCTCTGTGCCCACCCCCATCCTGCTCCGTGCTCTCCGTCCTCCCCCCGTTCTGCTCCGTGCTCTCCGTCCTCCCCCCGTTCTGCTCCGTGCTCTCCGTCCTCCCCCCCGTCCTGCTCCGTGCTCTCCGTCCTCCCCCCGTTCTGCTCCGTGCTCTCCGTCCTCCCCCCGTTCTGCTCCGTGCTCTCCGTCCAACCCCCGGTCTGCTCCGTGCTCTCCGTCCTCCCCCGTGCTCTCTGTCCTCCCCCGTTCTGCTCCGTGCTCTCCGTCCTCCCCCCATCCTGCTCCGTGCTCCTTGTCCTCCTCCATGCTCCCACCATCCACCTCCATCATACTCACCCTCCCCGTGCCATCGCTGAACGTCCCGCCGGCAATCCTGCATTCTCCCCGGCTTCCTGCAGCTCTCCAGCGCTGAGCGGTGACGTAATACCGCTCATTAAGGCCATGAATATGGAGACCACGCCCATGGGAGTGGCGTCGCGTCCATATTACATGACCTTAATGAGCGGGTATTACGTCACCGCTCAGCGCTGAAGAGCTGCAGGAAGCCGGGGAGAACGCAGGATTGCAGGGACGTTCAGCGATGGCACGGGGAGGGTGAGCATGATGTCCCAGCCACCGGCTCCTGCCGCCGCATCCCCTCCCCTGCTGGTTTCTGCCCTATGACTCGTGTATAAGCCGAGGGGGCATTTTCAGCACAAAAAAAGGTGCTGAAAATCTCGGCTTATACACGAGTATATACAGTAAATTCTTAACATTGAGGTGCAAGGCATGCTTTTGTTTTTAGGCATGATTGCTTCTTTAATTACAACCAATAGCAGTATAGCCCCCTTGAAATAAAAAGATGAGGGGCACCCAACTGTGAAAACCTCTATAAGGCCGGAGTCACACTCAACGATAAAAATTCAGTCCATATTAAACGGCCGTAATACGCTGAGAAGTCCCTAGAAAAGTGATCCGTATGTAATCCGTTTGCAATGCGAGGATGCGATTTCCTCGCATGAAAACATCGGTGCGTCATCCGTATGCAATCCGTACGGCGAGATTTTCTCGCCAGCTTGCAAAACTGACAAATAACGGTTTTTAGGCCTGAAACCCATTTAAATAATCATGAACAACCCTATTTATTGGCTCCTCAACAGGTGGCACCCTCCAATCTTTGCCTTTCACTCCGTGCTTGTGTTGCGTGAGTTGTGCTTTGTCCTAAATATGGGAGACACACTTACTTTTAACACAACTGAGCGTGTGTTGTATAACTGGGTATTGTCACGATGTTTTGGTCAGCCATACCCAGTGATTGTGGATCACAGGAGGCATAGAAGATTTTGGGTCCATCCCCTTTTGAGGCGACGTGACAGTAAAGGCCATTTCCACTGTCTCTACACTTCTCTGCGTAGCAATCCCAACAAGTTTTTTTCTTATTGTCGGATGTCCCTTCGCACTTTTGATATATTGTTGGAGATTGTGCGCCCTGGGATAACGTTTCAGGACACAAGGATGCGTAAAGCAATATCTGCCGAGGAGCGCCTAATCCTTACGTTACGGTATGTATGCAACCGATATATTGATGATGTATTTGAGATATTTATGTATTACCTAGCCTTACATCTTTGTTATTTAGACCTCTATTGATCTATGTGTGACCCCCCCACAAGTTTTCTGATCCAATATAACCTTGGATATGACCCAAAAACCACACACCTTGCATTTGTATGTTTTTGTGGCAATGTTTGTTATTAATGGACTCAGAGTGTCATCAATGTATAACCATGTACTTAACTGGATGGCTTATCATGTGTATTTTGTGTTTACCCTTTAGATTTCTTTCCACGGGGATGTCTTATGCAGCATTGCATTTAGAATTCTTACTTGGAAAGTCAACCATCTCTGGGATTGTGCGGTCAACATGCGCAGAAATCTGGTCCTGACTCCATCACCTGGTCATGCCTCAGCTGCAAATGGAAGATTGGATGCATATAGCGTGTGGTTTTCAGGAGACCTGCCAGTTTCCTAACTGTCTAGGAGCCCTGGATAGGAAGCACATCCGTGTGCGTAAGCCGCCGAACTCAGGGTCCCAATATTACAATTATAAACAATATTTTTCAGTAGTTCTGTTGGCCCTGGTTGACACTAGCTACAGGTTTGTAATTGTCGATATTGGGGCCTATGGAAGAACTGGAGACTCCAGAGTCTTCAATTCTTCCATTATGGGTTGGCGGCTGCGCAACAATGAGTTGAACATCCCACCCCCACGTTACCTACCAGGGAATAATATTGAAGCCTTGCCTTATGTGATGGTTGCAGATGAGGCTTTCCAGTTGACGCGGAACGTCATGAGGCCATATCCACGGAGAGCCATCAACCACAGGCGCACTATATTTAACTTTAGACTTTCCCGTGCACGCCGTCTTGTTGAGTGTGCCTTTGGTATTCTGTGTGCCAATGGCGGGTTCTCTAGTCCGCAATTCAACTTGGTGAAGCCAATGTTAATGTGGTAATACAGGCGTGTGTTGTACTGCATAATTTCACAAGATACCATGATTGCCCAGCAAATGTTGATGATGAGGTTGAGGATGTAAGTCCTGATCCTACTAATGGAAGACCTGTCCATCCTCTATGTCGCCAGCCCTCTGGCCTAAGAGTGCGTGATGTGTTAACAAATTATTTTGTTTCCCCTGAGGGATCTACTTCCTGGCAACAGAATGTGATGTCTATGTAGTACTTATGGCAGTTTCTCACAGTGTTTTTGTAATGTTTGACCCTTTGAAGCCTATAAGTGTTTAGAAGATACCCTTTGTTCTAGGTTGATAATAAAATATTGCTTAAATAAAACATGACACGCATTGCTTTTTTTGTTGTGCAAATGTATCTTTTCTTTGCATCACATTTTTTTCAGCCATATTACCATCATATGGCTGTAACGGCCTAACATTCAGGCCTCATAATATCCAAATGTCGTAAAACGGACAAAGAATATGAGAAAGTAATACAAATTGTACAAACATCATAAAAAAATATCAACAACAGGCCAACACATTGCCTCATTATAGGTTTTGGTAAGTTGGGGGTGGGGGTGAAGGGGGACGGTTACCTTGGGCAGAGGTTGGTCTGCTCTGTTGGGCAACCTGTGTATCACCCTGGGCTAGGGGAGTTGGCCACGCAGTATTCAGGCCCAAGGTTTGTTCCTGTGGTAGCGCTCCATAATAGTGTTGAGCATGGTATGGATGGCTGACATCCTGGCTATGGGAGTAACCCATGACTTCATAACCCCCAATATGGCCATGTCGACCAGACACATGTTGGGACCAGCCTCCAACATTGTGTCTGGTCAAGTGGCCATATTGGGCGTGTGCACTGAACTTGGGCAGGTGTCCATAGGTTCTTTGGCCTTCGGTTTGGGTGGCCTGTGTCTGGAAGGTAGGGGGTGCAGACTCTAATTCCCCTGACTGCTGGTGGGGAAGGTCTTGCAGCGGCAGAAGGTTGGTTTGTGATAACTGCCACCTTTCTAAAAAAATAAAAATGTGCAGAGGATTGTTGGGTGGGGCACAAGTGTCCAGTACTATCTGGAGAGCACCTCGGGCATGTAGTCTGAGGGAACGCAGGACCGGGCGCAAATATTGGGCAAGGCTACGAAAGAATGCCTCTTCCCCATCATCATCAGCAGCCCTGGAAAGATAGTTGAGGACACCAGTATCCACTTGCCTCCTAATGGTAGAGGTGGAAACTACTCTTCTGCGGCATCCACGAAGTGGTAAGGCAGAAGGCAGGGGTGACATTTCAAGTGGCAGTGTAGGACTGCTGCTGTGGCCCACATCTTCCTCCTGGGGATTAGCCTCCTGTGTGGATGCTGATGCTGCTTCACATATTGGTGGTGGTGCTGCTGGCTGATTGGTGTCGGAGGGTGCCGAAGATGGGCCAGCAACTTCGTCACCTTCACCGACAGGGTCAATGATGACCTCGGAGTCGGATGCCGTCTCTCTTTCTGTAAGGTTTGACTCCGTTCTGTTGGATAGAAAACATTGAACATTACAATAAATAAGTTATGGAGACAGTAGAACATGTGCTTAAGGTGTACCTTAATGCATGCACTTACGGCCTAAGATCCATGCTGGGGGCCCGAAAATTCAAACGGTCGTAATATACATATTTCCGTTTTTTTGGGGCTGCATCCCCACTCCTCCCTAATTGCTGGCGTTCACGCCGGTACTGGTCCCGGCAACTCCGCCACCGTCTAGTTACATCATTCACTGAAAAGGAAAATAGCATACAAATGATCAGATTGGATGTGTTTGAACATGTGTGTGTAATGTGGCCTGTGATGTAGCAAATGTGTATCCTATACAATATGGGTAATATAGGACACACATAAGATATCCTGCATTGTAACTTTAGATTTAAGAGTGAACACAATAGTTGCATAAATCTACTTACTAATTTCTTGCTGCTCCGCACAAGGCCGCTCCTCATAACCAGGGACCATGTGGCCGCATATACACCTCCATGCTGCCTCCTTGCGGGAGCAGTCCGCATAATGGGGGTTGCCTTGGTCCCACAAAACTGGCCTTTCCTGCTCCAGCACTAGCAGCATTTCAACATTGATGATTCTGGCCATTATATCTCCGTGGAGGCGTGCTTCCTGGTTAGGAGTGTAGTGTGCCAGGCTAATCTGCATGTCAAAACTTCCTGAGAAAGCATGATTGAATTTCCTGTCACCAGGAGAACTGCTGCGTTTTTCTCGCAACTCACACATCTGGTCCGTGTGCAATCCGTTTTTTTCACGCACCCATTGACTTGCATTGGCGAGTCTCGGCCGTAATACGCTGCAAATCGCAGCCAGCTGCGATTCCACTCGCACGTATAAAACGGGCGAGAAAACAGCGAATGATAGGAGCTGCACCATCGGTTAACATTGGTCCGAGTGCAATGCAATTTTTTTCTCGCATTGCACTTGTCCATATTTCTCGCTAGTGTGACTCCGGCCTAATCATGAGGTTTTCTTCAATGTTTTACGCAAGAAAAAGTAGTTTTAGTTTCAAGAAGGTAGTGATTCTCCTTACAGAAGTGTTAGATACACTCATTCTGTTTTGCCATCTTTTGGAGAACATTTCTCGTGCAATGGCAGACAGCATTACAGGCAGACCATAGACGTGCTAGGAATGAAGTACACAAGTGGGAGGTTTTAAACCGAAAATAACTTCCTCACGGCCCTCAACAGATCATGTTTAGGGGTTCGTACCGAACACCTATTGTTTGGGCACGGATCTCAAACATGGACTTCCCCAGGAAGTCCATGTTTCTGTTTGGGTTTGGCCCCCCGAACATGGGGCAGATAACAGTGCTAGAAACACTGGAGGCTCCGATTGGCGGTAAGATTAATACCACCGGTCAGAGTGCTGCAGCTCCCTCGCTGTCAGATGATAGGGTGAGCCTGCAACTGTCACTGGAGGTAAGAAGTTTACCTGCAGTCACAGGCGTAGGCTGATGGGACTACTTCTCCCATGAGCCTACTCCTGCTGTCGCTAATAACAGCGAGAGCAGGTGGCATCTGATGGGAATATTCATCAGCCAGCGCTGAGCTATAAATACATTTTGTTTTAAATGTTGTGGGTTCCCCTGTATTTTTGATAACCAGCCAGGCAAAACTGACAGCTGCAGGCTTCAACCCTCAGCTTTTAGCTTTAGCAAGGCTGGTTATCAAGAATAGAGGGATCCCCACACCATTTTTTTAATTATTTACATAAATAATTAAAAAAAAACTGCTGTGGGATCCCCCCATTTTTGACAGCCAGCCAAGCTAAAGCAGACAATTAGGGGCTCCAGCCTAAAAATATCATCCAGGGATTCACCCATCACTAATCATGTTGTCAGAATTCCTTTAGCACTGTACAGGTAATGGAATTATTATCAAGTCATCAGAAATTGCCACAGGTTCTCTCACCCGTATAATAAGGAAATCCTTAAGACATGAACTGTTGGGTGGCCGCGATGACTGGAGGTTAGTAAACACTGCCTTGGTCCTGTTCACACTGCGTTTCTGCAGTGCATCTGTGCCCATCTGAACACACAGGCACTTTCCGAGAAAAAAAACCACTAATGGAGTTCAATGTATTCTATTGCCCAATCGACACTTTGTCTGAATCCCGATTTTAAGGGATATTCAGACGTAACCCATGGACACACTGCCAAAAAGCAGTGTGAACAGGGCCAAACCTATGGCTCTCCAACTGTTGAGAAACTGTGGATAGCAGTGCATTCTGGGAGTTGTGATTTCACAACAGTTTAAAAAACTAGATCTGAGCTGAAAAACTATTTATTTTGTTCAAAGTGCATCTTGTGCATATAAGGGTGTGACCGCCCTGTTTCTGAGCTGAGAAATCCATCCTGTCTGGCCTATGCTTTAACTAGTGGGTTCAGTCCCTCTGTCCTTGTTCACATTTACGTCACTTGACAAATGGAAAGGTTTTTAATACAAGAGTTAGGACTGTCCCACAAGGGTTGCCTTGACGTGGCGGGATGACTTGTACATTCTTTTGATCAAAATTATGTTTACTAAATACCCTTATAATTATTACTACCTTCATACATTTTTTTTTTTGCAAAAAAAAGTTTATTTACAGTTAGGTCCATAAATATTTGGACAGAGACAACATTTATCTAATTTTGGTTCTAGACATTACCACAATGAATTTGAAACAAAACAAATCAGATGCAGTTGAAGTTCAGACTTTCAGCTTTCATTTGAGGGTATCCACATTAAAATTGGATGAAGGGTTTAGGAGTTTCAGCTCCTTAACATGTGCCACCCTGTTTTTAAAGGGACCAAAAGTAATTGGACAATTGACTCCAAGGCTATTTCATGGACAGGTGTGGGCAATCCCTTCATTATATCATTCTCAATTAAGCAGATAAAAGGGCTGGTGTTGATTTGAGGTGTGGTGTTTGCATTTGGAAGGTTTAGCTGTGAAGGAAACATGCGGTCAAAGGAGCTCTCCATGCAGGTGAAACAAGCTATCCTTAAGCTGCAAAAAACAGAAAAAACCCATCCGAGAAATTGCTACAACTTTAGGAGTGGCAAAATCTACAGTTTGGTACATTCTGAGAAAGAAAGAAAGCACTGGTGAACTCATCAATGCAAAAAGACCTGGGCGCCCACGGAAGACAACAGTGGTGGATGATCGCAGAATACTCTCCATGGTGAAGAGAAACCCCTTCACAACAGCCAACCAAGTGAACAACACTCTCCAGGAGGTAGGCGTATCAATATCCAAATCTACCATAAAGAGAAGACTGCATGAAAGTAAATACAGAGGGTTCACTGCACGGTGCAAGCCACTCATAAGAATCAAGAATAAAAAGGCTAGGCTGGACTTTGCTAAAAAACATCTAAAAAAGCCAGCACAGCTCTGGAAGAACATTCTTTGGACAGATGAAACCAAGATCAACCTCTACTAGAATGATGGAAAGAGAAAAGTATGGCGAAGGCGTGGTACAGCTTATGATCCAAAGCATACCACATCATCTGTAAAACATGGCGGAAGCAGTGTGATGGCTTGGGCATGCATGGCTGCCAGTGGCACTGGGTCACTAGTGTTTATTGATGATGTGACACAGGACAGAAACAGCCGAATGAATTCTGAGGTATTCAGAGCCATACTGTGTGCTCAGATCCAGCCAAATGCAGCCAAACTGATTGGTCGTCGTTTCATACTACAGATGGACAATGACCCAAAACATAAAGCCAAAGCAACCCAGGAGTTTATTAAAGCAAAGAAGTGGAATATTCTTGAATGGCCAAGTCAGTCACCTGATCTCAACCCAAATGAACATGCATTTCACTTGTTAAAGACTAAACTTCAGACAGAAAGGCCCACAAACAAACAACAACTGAAAACCACCGAGGTGAAGGCCTGGCAGAGCATCAAAAAGGAGGAAACACAGCGCCTGGTGATGTCCATGAGTTCAAGACTTCAGGCAGTCATTGCTAACAAAGGGTTTTCAACCAAGTACTAGAAATGAACATTTTATTTACAATTATTTAATCTGTCCAATTACTTTTGGTCCCTTTAAAAACAGGGTGGCACATGTTAAGGAGCTGAAACTCCTAAACCCTTCATCCAATTTTAATGTGGATACCCTCAAATGAAAGCTGAAAGTCTGAACTTCAACTGCATCTGATTTGTTTTGTTTCAAATTCATTGTGGTAATGTCTAGAACCAAAATTAGATAAATGTTGTCTCTGTCCAAATATTTATGGACCTAACTGTATTTTAGGATATTTGTTTTTTGTGTCTGGTTTTCACAAACAGGCTGTAGACCGCTTCTTCAAATTGAGAAATACAGGAAGTTTAGTTGAATTTCAATAATTTTACGTGATAAAGGATAGAAAGCACAGACATTTTAATGTCAGTTCAGGTGTTTTCAGTCCCGGGTAGAAAGTGTAGACTGGACAGCTCTATACAGACCTCCTAATATAAACTGGAAAGTTTTTGCTATGCACATTGTGAATGTTTAAAAATAGCCGGCTGTGGATGGGATGACTAATGTGCGCTTCTTGTTTTGCAAAGCTTTCTTTATTTCACTTTGGAAAGATTCTAGAGAGGAATAAACTTTGAGATTTAAACCAAATGTTTGCTACATTTAAAGAGAAAGCTCATGTTAGAAAATATTTTTTTTTTTTATGTTAGACAAGGATGTGAATATGTTTGATTTAAGGGGCATGTACACATTTACACAAGCATATGTATTTCAGATGGAGTGCCCATACAATTCTGATTTGGCTTTTATCCTAAGTCACATTACAAAACTCGTTAAAGGGTTGATTGTGACTTGTAGGATCGCTACTTCCAATAGGTGGCGCTGTAGAGTACAAGTCCTCTTTGTTTGAAGAGGCAATTTGCACATACAAAGGTAGTAAAGATTACATAGAAATTACTAATTGTATGTTCACATTTCAGTTTTCATTTTGAAGAAGACACAAGGTAATAGTCGATATATAGCAAAATAAAACATTTTTGCTTTTTTTTATTTTGCCTCTTTTTTAGCTGAAATATTATAATCAAAGCATTTGGCTCTCAAACAGTTAATCTTTAAGACCAAGTGAACATTACCAGAGAGATTTCACTGGGTGCTTGTACTTTCTCTTTCTGATGCTGACCATTCATAAGCAAGCAGCATCACATTGAGGAAAAAAGAACATGCCCCACAATAGCATGTTCAGTCTGCTTGCCTCACATCAGAGTGATAACATACTGGAGCACCGCAGAGCTGAGTGTGACTCACTTAGGCTACTTTCACACATCCGTTTTTCTCCATCCGGCACAATCCGTCCGATATGTAAAAAGACGAATCCGGCGCAGATGGTGAAAAAACTGATGCAACGGATTCGATTTTTAGTCAGATCCGGCCTGAACTTTTGAACCTGAAAAATGCAGTCTGTGTGAGATAGAGAGAGTCTGGGCATGCTCAGAGCTGATAAACGGAATGCGGTAGCCGGATCAGGCTAAAGACTGATCCGGTGGCCAGATTCTCCCATTGACTTGCATTGCACCCAAGAGCCGATTGCGCCGCATCCGCTGCTGTCAGTTATTTTCACCGGACATAAAAAACGTTACAACATGCGTTGTGTCCGGCCACTGGAAACAAAATTTTAGATGGATCCGGCAAAAAAAGGATGAAATGCAAGCACATGCGGCGAGATCCGGCGCTAATGCAACTCAATCATAAAAAAACGGATCCGGCAGAATAAAAAAACGGATGAAATGCAAGCACATGCAGCGCGATCCGGCGCTAATTCAACTCAATAAAAAAAAAAGGATCCGGCGGAATAAAAAAACTGATCAGTTTTTGGCAAAACAAGCCGGATCCCGCCGGACGGCAAAAAACGGATGTGTGAAAGAGGCCTAACAGCTTTCAGCTGTCATCTACACTAGTTTCAATACAAACAGTTCTAGTAGCCCACCTTTCATAATGATACAAGCTCTGCCAATCATAAGCAGGCATCCACATAGAAATGGAAGAGGAATACTCTCCCAGCATAGCTAAGAACAGGCTCTGTATGAAATATAATGACACAGCCTGCTCTCCTCTCTGCAGAGTAAAGACGTGCTAGAGCAGAGCAGACCTGGGTGTTATTTACAACTTTCATTTTTCATGTAAGTGTGGGGGGAATGGTAGTACAGCAGAGTTGGCAGCACTACAATTGGTTTGGCAATGCTATTGTGCATTTGGTACTTTCAAAAAAGCTCATTTGACTTTGAGAGGAGAACGACTAGAAGTGTTTATAATGAGACATACTTCTGTAGCATTGTCCCTCTCCTACACCGAATCCCAGAGATGAGAGCTGAAAGCTGTTAATCAATCTCAGATCTGCTGTGCTCCACCACATCATCACTCTTTAGTGAGGAGAGCAGCCTGTCATTATGTCTCACATTGAGCCTGTTCTCAGCTATTGTGGGGCATGTTCCTCTTTCCCCAGACTGTTGCTGTCTGCTTATGGTTGGTCAGCATCAGAAAGAGGAAGAAGTACACACCCCTAGTGAAATCTCTCTGGTAATGCCCTCATGAACTTAAAAAAATAACAGTTTAGGTGGCAAGTATTTTGATTACTAAGAATCTTCGCAAGAAGAAAAATTGCAAAATAAAAAATCAGATATGCTTTATTCTGCTTTACAGGGCCTATTACATTGTGTGTCCAGTTCGACATGAAAAAATTAGTGCAAGGCCCTCTTTAAAGAGAGTCCCACATGTTTAGAAAATTGTAATTAATATTAACATATGGATGAAAAACAATGTATGACTGCTGCCAATATGTTTTTCTCTTCTGCTGTATCTTAGATGTGCCTGGTCAGTAGTGTCGCTTGGGTTTTCCCGGCATGCTCGGGTGGTCTCCGAGTAGCGCTCGGAGATTTAGTGTTCTTAGTGTTTGTCAACACAGCTGCATGATTTGCGGCTACTAGACAGCCTGAATACATGTGGGGATTGCCTGTTTGTTAGGGAATCCCCACATGTATTCAGGCTGTCTAGCAGTCGCAAATCATGCAGCTGCAGTGACAGAAACTAAATCTCCGAGCACTTCCAAATACTCGGAGACCACCCGAGCATGCTCGGGAAAACCCGAGCAACGAGCATACTCGCTCATCACTAGTGGTCAGCTAATTCATATCTGGCAGTCTTGTTGCTATACAGTCATGGCCAAAAGTTTTGAGAATGACACAAATATTATATTTTCACATGATCTGCTGCCCTCTGGTTTTTATGTGTGTTTGACAGATGTTTTTATCACAGACAGAAATATAATAATTGCAAACATATGAGTACCAAAAGCTTATATTGACAGTTAGAATGAGTTAATGCAGCAAGTCAATATTTGCAGTGTTGACCCTTCTTCTTCAGGACCTCTGCAATTCTCCCTCTCAATCAACTTCTGGACCAAATCCTGACTGATAGCAGTCCATTCTTGCACAATCAATGCTTTAATTTTGTCAGAATTTTTAGGTTTTTGTTTGTCCACCCGCCTCTTGATGATTGACCACAAGTTCTCAATGGGATTAAGATCTGGGGAGTTTCCAGGCCATGGACCCAAAATCTCTATGTTTTGTTCCCTGAGCCATTTAGTTATCACCTTTGCTTTATGGCAAGGTGCTCCATCATGCTGGAAAAGGCATTGTTGATCGCCAAACTGCTCTTGGAGGGTTGGGAGAAGTTGCTCTTGGAGGACATTCTGGTACCATTCTTTATTCATGGCTGTGTTTTTAGGCAAGACTGTGAGAGAGCCGATTCCCTTGGCTGAGAAGCAACCCCACATATGAATGGTTTCAGGATGCTTAACAGTTGGCATGAGACAAGACTGATGGTAGCGCTCACCTTGTCTTCTCCGAATGAGGCGTTTTCCTGATGTCCCAAACAATCGAAAAGGGGATTCATCAGAGAAAATAACTTTACCCCAGTCCTCAGCAGTCCACTGCCTGTACATTTTGCAGAATATCAGTCTGTCCATGATGTTTTTTCTGGAGAGAAGTGGCTTCTTTGCTGCCCTCCTTGAGACCAGGCCTTGCTCCAAGAGTCTCCGCCTCACAGTGCGTGCAGATGCACTCACACCTGCCTGCTGCCATTCCTGAGCAAGCTCTGCACTGCTGGTAGCCCGATCCCGCAGCTGAAACACTTTTAAGAGACGGTCCTGGCGCTTGCTGGTCTTTCTTGGGCGCCCTGAAGCCTTTTGGCAACAATGGAACCTCTCTCCTTGAAGTTCTTGATGATGCGATAGATTGTTGACTGAGGTGCAATCTTTCTAGCTGCGATACTCTTCCCTGTTAGGCCATTTTTGTGCATTGCAATTGTGTAGCCCTGGTGTTAGGCACACGCAGTACCCTGGAGAATGTGTGGAGAGATAGCAGTTCAATGCTCAATACCCATTCACTCAACATACACTAGACACACCCTTAGGGTAGTGTAGTCACTTGTGAGGGAGTGGTCAGGGTGTATTGGTTGAGTGATTAGAGAGTCAGTTTCCTGTCTTCGGACAGAGCAGACGTGTGGAGTCTAGCTGGGACTTGGAGGGAGGAAGCAGTCCAGCCTGGCTCTATCAGCAGTTCAGCAAGTGGAGGCCAGTAAGGGCGAGATATAGATCACCTCAGCCTGGTCAGAGCTGTACCTCACTTGAAGACACTGATTAAGAAAGAAGAGCTTAGTACAGAAATACTTCAGTCACCTGTCTCAAGGACAGTGAAAGGTTCAGAGACGTGCTCCTGCCTAGTGGATAACTGAGAGTCTGGAACTAACTCTAAAGGAAGAGAAGAAGGAAGTGATTACATGACTTTTTGCAAGTGTGAGTGTTTATGCTACCAGCGAGGACAAGGCGAAAGGCACAGTGGAAAGATTATTTGAAAAGTGCTTTTGGATTGAAGAAGTCCTGCACATTGTAACCGGTCACTGGGGACCGAAGGATCACTATTAGCTTCAAGCATAGTGGTAAGAAAACCAGAGATTTACCGGACCTTAGGTCGCGGCAAACAGCCCCGAATAGTCAGTACGTAACTGGGGTCAGGGGGAGTGAAGACTTTGAGTCAGTGCACGACAAGATAGGAATTCAGCTCTCTCACAGGAAGGCTCCTACCACAAAACTGACTGGGCAGTACAGCTATGGAATAGCTGGAGTTATAGAGGGAACTACGCTTCAGGCTGGTTGTACTCATCGTGTTGAAAGTAAAGGAGGCCCCTAACTTGTCCAGCTGCTATCTCAAAATACATTCTCCTTGGATCAGCCTCCCTGGGACCTGCCTGAACATCTTACAAGTAAAGGTATGGAAAGACGCTGACCGTGTGAGACTGTGTTATTTATCTGCACCCGACTTCACTAACTTCATAGACTTTGAGGGACCAGTCCCACCTGTAGGGGACCTGACATCTAGCTGCATCACCATCCCCTCGGAGATCTACAGCAGCGCTGGTACAAATTACCAGAAGACTACAGGTGGCGTCACGAACTGTATATAAATCTATCCCCTGTAAATATTCCCCCAACATACGCCAGACCGCCAGGGCCACAGACCGAGCCACCGCTACCTGTGACAAACCCCATAGACTTCTGTGTAGCCCTGGTGTTAGGCACACGCAGTACCCTGGAGAGTGTGTGGCGAGACAGCAGTTTAATGCTCAATACCCATTCACTCAACATACACTAGACACACCCTTAGGGTAGTGTAGTTACTTGTTAGGGAGTGGTCAGGGTGTATATTGTTGAGTGATTTTAGAGTAGTCGGTTTCCTGTCTTCGGACGGAGCAGACGTGTGGAGTCTAGCTGGAGGGAGGAAGCAGTCCAGCCTGGTTCTGCAGCAGTTCAGAAAGTGGAGGCCAGTACGGGCGAGATATAGATCACCTCAGCCTGGTCAGAGCTGTACCTCACTTGAATACATTGAGAAAGAAAGAAGAGCTTAGTGCAGAATTACTTCAGTCACCTGTCTCAAGGACAGTGAAAGGTTCAGAGACGTGCTCCTGCCTAGTGGATAACTGAGAATCTGGAACTAACTCTAAAGGAAGAGAAGAAGGGAGTGATTACATGACTTTTTGCAAGTGTGAGTGTTTATGCTACCAGCGAGGACAAGGCGAAAGGCACAGTGGAAAGGATTATTTGAAAAGTGCTTTTGGATTGAAGAAGTCCTGCACGTTGTAGCCGGTCACTGGGGACCGAAGGATCACTATTAGCTTCAAGCATAGTGGTAAGAAAACCAGAGATTTACCGGACCTTAGGTCGCGGCAAACAGCCCCAAATAGTCAGTACGTAACTGGGGTCAGGGGAGTGAAGACTTTGAGCCTGATCAGCAAGATAGGAATTCAGCTCTCTCACAGGAAGGCTCCTACCACAAAACTGACTGGGCGGTACAGCTATGGATTAGCTGGAGTTATAGAGGGAACTACGCTTCAGGCTGGTTGTACTCATCGTGTTGAAAGTAAAGGAGGCCCCTAACTTGTCCAGCTGCTGTCTCAAAATACATTCTCCTTGGATCAGCCTCCCTGGGACCTGCCTGAACATCTTACAAGTAAAGGTATGGAAAGACGCTGACCGTGTGAGACTGTGTTATTTATCTGCACCCGACTCCACTAACTTCATAGACTTTGAGGGACCAGTCCCACCTGTAGGGGACCCGACATCTAGCTGCCTCACCATCCCCTCAGAGATCTACAGCAGCGCTGGTACAAATTACCAGAAGACTACAGGTGGCGTCACGAACTGTATATAAATCTATCCCCTGTAAATATTCCCCCAACATACGCCAGACCGCCAGGGCCACAGACCGAGCCACCGCTACCTGTGACAATCCCCATAGACTTCCATGGGCTCGGCTCTGAGTACCCCATTGCCCTGGTAACCCACAATTGTGGTGGCGGGTCGACACACTTCCATGGGCTCGGCTCTGAGTACCCCATTGCCCTGGTAATCCACAATTGTGGTGGCGGGTCGAGACACAATGATGACTGCACGTGTTTCTTTAGAGAAAACCATGGTTAACAGAAGAGAAACAATGATGCCAAACACCAGCCTCCTTTTAAAGTGTCCAGTGGTATCATTCTTACTTAATCATGACAGATTGATCTCCAGCCATGTCCTCATCAACACCCACACCTGTGTTAATGGAGCAATCACTGAAAAGAGGTTAGCTGGTCCTTTTAAGGCAGGGCTGCAATGATGTTGAAATGTGTTTTGGGGGATAAAGTTCATTTTCTAGCCAAATATTGACTTTGCAAGTAATTGCTGTTAAGCTGATCACTCTTTATAACATTCTGGAGTATATGCAAATTGCCATTAGAAAAAGTGAAGCAGTAGACTTTGTAAAAATTAATATTTGTGTCATTCTCAAAACTTTTGGCCATGACTGTACATGTGCTGCCTAACAGCCATTATATATAGTAAGGATGCGGAACACAGTGTAAACTTGGCTTCATCAGATTACTAAAGTTTTAAAGGGGATGTCTTTTTGTCCTTACTAGCCAAGATTAGATACAGCACAAAGCACTGATGAAGGGACTGATTAGGTCCCGAAACACACTTCCATTTCACCATAAAGAAATTTGCTTTTACATCTAGACTTCAGTCTGAATTCTTGTAAAAGCATAATAGCCAAGATAAGCCATTATTTTCCGCTCCACATCTCTAGGGTTCAAGCTTAACCCCATCGACAAAATATTAGTAATCAGATTGAAAAAGGAGTATTCCAAGATAAATACATTTCCAAAATGCTAAATTCTCCTGACTCTCCTTTGGCAGATTATGTTTAAATGGAGACGAATCAGACAGTTAAAATTGCAAAGCCTTATCCTTTAGTTTTTGGGAGACATAAGCCACTGCCAGAGGATTATGACAACGGCTTTCTCTGCTCTCCCCATTGACGACACATGATCACTCAGCTGAACTGAGCAATTATGTGTATGGTGGAGTTAGGAGAGATAGCTGTCTGGCGGACAAGTGTTTGTCTAACAGCTATCTCGTGTATGGCCGGCTTAAGGGGTATTGTCATGCATGAAAAATAGAAAAATGTTGCTTGCTATCCATGGGGTTTATTTGCGATTTAGGGCATACTGCACAACCTAATTTTTAGTGGTTAAACAGTATACAGTAGTTTCTAAAGACCCTTTATTCTTGTTACATAACCTTAATTGTCTGTCCATAGTATTAAGATGAGATGTATGGTTTGTTTCCCATCCAGCTGAAGTGTAATCTCTTCTCTCCTCATCCTTGTACCTGGCACTTATTAGTTATAACCTTTTCATTTGAATAACGGTCTCACTTTGAGCGGGGCCTCTGCAGGACGATTAATACAAATACTGTGTGCTATTCATCATTACACTTGCATAGATTTCCCAGCTGCCCCATAACACATGGCTTCTGTATAGGAAGACAAACAGCTGCATCCTGTCTGAGCCGACCCTGCTCTTATTTAATAGATAGCCGCTTATAGGACCAAATAAATATTTCCTCAAGGTTAGGTATTATGAAATGTCACCATGTTTCAGATGCCACACTATGAAAAGCTTCGCCCATAAATTCTGAGATTTCTGGCCTAGCGCAGAAGAAAATACGGACAGCTGGCATTCACAATGCAGATTCCAGGATTAATTGTAGTCACTTCCTTTACTCTACAGTTTTCGGTAATCAGAGGAAATCAAAGCAGTGCTATAAATATGACTCTTTCTTTTTTTTCTTTAGCAGGCGGGCGGAAGGGCTGTCTTGTTGGAAAAAAGATCATTTGAGCTTTCGTATAATAACGAGTGGTTCTGCTGAATATTGTATGCTAATAGATGCGGAAACTATGAGAAATGTAAACAGCTTTGTTATGTTGCATCCCTTTTATACCTCCGCATTAATCATATGTACATAAAAAACATATTCTCATGAATTTTTGAAATAGTAAAATGGAAAACCAAAAAATACAGACTTGAAATTCAAGGTCAAATAGGGACAGCGTGCCTGGAAAGAATGAGCAAAATGATGGAAATGTAAGGAAGCAATATGTAATGTAAACCTTGGAAGGCAGGCAATAGATAACGTAAACACAAGGAGGCAGGCAATCATGTACTGGATCTTTTAAGGACTATAGAAGATATTTCTTCATTGACTTCAATAGAAAGGAAGTAGATATTATCAGAGGTGCCTTGACAACACTTAAGCCCCCGTCACACACAGCAATCTCGCTAGCGAGATCGCTGCTGAGTCACAAGTTTTGTGACGCAACAGCGATCTCCCCAGCGATATCGCTGTGTGTGACATTCAGCAACGATCAGCCCCCCTGCTGGGTATCACTGATCGTCGCTGAATGTCCTGGACATTTTTTGATCGTTGGTCTCCCGCTGGCAGGCACGCATCGCTGCGTGTGGCAGGCAGGAGACCAGCGATCAGCTGATACCCAAGGTACACATTGGGTTTCCAGGCGCCACGCAGCACCTGGAAACCCGACGTGTACCTTGGTTACCAGCTCCCTGCACCAGCGGGCTGGTATCCAACGTACACTGCGGGTAACTAAGCGACGTTACCCGCAGTGTCGCTGTCCTGATCGCTGCCTGAGCTACCTTTTTGGCAGCTCACCAGCGATCATGTAGCGACACACCAGCGATCCTGACAAGTGCATATCGTTGTCTGGATCGCTGGTGTGTCGCTATGTGTGACGGGGCCTTTAGGAATATTTTCCAGCTATCTCTTGACAGTATGAAGAATCACTCAGAATTTCTCCCTTACACAATGGGAGTATTCTCTCAAACCCTGTGAATGATCTGTAGACAAAGGAGTAGATTAATAACAGTTGACCAAGGAGTAGATTGATAACAGTAGACCAAGGATTATATTAACTGAAGACCAAGTAGTAGACCAAGGAGTAGATTGATAACAGTAGACGAAGGAATAGATTAATAACAGTAGACCAAGAAGTAGATTGATAACAGTAGACCATGGAGTAGATTGATAACAGTAGACCAATAAGTATATTAACTGTAAACCAAGTAGTAGATTGATAACAATAGACCATGGAGTAGATTGATAACAGTAGACCAAGGAGTATATTAACTGTAGGCCAAGTAGTAGATTGATAACAGTAGACCATGGAGTAGATTGATAACAGTAGACCAAGAAGTATATTAACTGTAGGCCAAGTAGTAGATTGATAACAGTAGACCATGGAGTAGATTGATAACAGTAGACCAAGAAGTATATTAACTGTAGGCAAAGTAGTAGATTGATAACAGTAGACCATGGAGTAGATTGATAACAGTAGACCAAGAAGTATATTAACTGTAGGCCAAGTAGTAGATTGATAACAGTAGACCATGGAGTAGATTGATAACAGTAGACCAAGAAGTATATTAACTGTAGGCCAAGTAGTAGATTGATAACAGTAGACCATGGAGTAGATTGATAACAGTAGACCAAGGAGTAGATTGATAAGACAAGAAGACTAAAGGTACTGCCATACTTAGCGATCTCGTTAGCGATCACAATAACGACGCAAACTAACGAGATTGTTGGTGTGATCGCTTTTAGGTCGCTAGTAGCTGCCAAACAGGAGATCTCATAAACGACACATCAGCGGTCAGCGATCTCTTTAACGACTTTGGCGGTCGTTAGGATCTGTCATTAGCATGTACTGAGCGCTTCTGATTCATAGGAATTTCCAGCATCGCTCCTGCTCTCTGCGTCCTGCTAGCCTGCTTTGCAACTTCTGCAATCCTCTCTGTGACGCAAAAGAGAACCTACAGATATTGCGATCCACTCCGTGACGCTAAAAAACCCTAGTCCCGCCTGCGCCGCTGTCATATGCATCACAAACGAGGTCGCTCGTCGTTCGCAAAAGGTGCCAAACACAGCGATATAGGCTCACCAGCGGGACGCCAACGATCAAAAAACGGTCCAGAACGCTAGTGAACGATCAGCGACATCACAGCAGGGGCCACATCGTTGCTACATGCCACACACAACGACGTCGCTAACGAGATCGCTAAATAGTGACGTTTTAGCGATCTCGTTAGCGAACTCGTTAGCGATCTCGCTTAGTGTGGCATACCCTTTAGGAGTAGATTGATAACAGTTACATCAGTTTTACAGTGTATGGCTGAATGCAAAGTTCTATGAAATGAAGATGGACATGTGTTGCTTGTGTATAACCATATTTTATTTCCAAATGTATTAGCTTTGGCAAGATTGTGTATTAACGCTAGATGACCATATTCCACTCAGTAGTCAAATTAGACAACCCCTATGATCATTTATTCTGCATAAGAAGAGGGTACAACCCCCCCACCACCCAAATAAGGCCTCATTCAGATGTCATTGATTTTTTACATACACATAAAATCAGTGCTTTTCATCTTAGTTTGAAATCAGTGTTTGGTCAGTGAGTCAGTTTTGCCATCAGTTCTTGATCAGTGATTTTCACGTATGAAATAAAAATAAAACGTATCATCATACCGCTTGGAAAAAGTGTAATAACACGCGATCAAAAAGTCGGATATAAATACACATGATACCGCTGAAAACGTCATCTTGTCCCGCAAAAAACAAGCCGCTATACAGCATCATCAGCGAAAAAATAAAAAAGTTATAGCTCGCGGAATAAACTGATGCAAAAATAATTATTTTTTCTATAAAATTTTTTATTGTGTAAAAAACGCCAAAACATAAAAAAAAATATATAAATGAGGTATCGCTGTAATCGTAGTGATCCGAAGAATAAAGCTGCTTTATCAATTTTACCACACGCGGAACGGAGGAAAAAAAAAAAAAAACAATTCCTGAATTGCTGGTTTTTGTTCATTCTGCTTCCACAAAAATCGGAATAGGAAGCGATCAAAAAATGTTATGTGCCCGAATATGGTACCAATAAAAACGTCAGCTCGTCCCGCAAAAAATAAGCCCACAGATAACTCTGTCGGCCGAAATATGGAAAAATTATAGCTCTCAAAATACGGCGATGCAAAAATTTCTTACAAAAAATTATTCCAAAAAAAAGCATCTTTTAGTGTGTGACAGAAGCTAAACATGAAAAAAGGATGTAAATCTGGTATCGCTGTAATCGCACCAACCCGAGGAATAAAGTCGCCTAATCACTAATACCGCACGAGGAACGGCGTAAAAAATAAAACCAATTCTTCACCTTTTGTGGATTTGTTCATTCTGCCTCCCAAAGATCTCAGTAAGGCGATTACAGTGGTTCCCCCCCACATATGGGGTATCAGCGTACTCAGGACAAAATGCACAATAGCTTTTGGGGTCCTATTTCTCCTGTTACCCTTAGAAAAATAAAAATTTGGGGGCAAAAAGGTCATTTTTGTGGAAAAAAAATATGATTTTTTTATTTTCACGGCTCTACGTTATAAACTTCTGTGAAGCTCTTGGGGGTTCAAAGTGCTGACCACACATCTAGATAAGTTCCTTGGGGGTCTAGTTTGCAAAATGGGGTCATTTGTGGGGGGGTTCTACTGTTTAGGCACATCAGGGCTCTCCAAGCGCGACATGACACCCGCAGACCATTCCATCAAAGTCTGCATTTAAAAACGGTGCTCCTTCCCTTCCGATCTCTGCCATGCGTCAAAATAGTGGTTCCCCCCCACATATGGGATATCAGCGTACTCAGGACAAATTGCACAATAGCTTTTGGGGTCCTATTTCTCCTGTTACCCTTATAAAAATAAAAATTTGGGGGCAAAAAATTATTTTTGTGGAAAAAAATATGATTTTTTTTATTTCACGGCTCTACGTTATAAACTTCTGTGAAGCACTTGGGGGTTCAAAGTGCTCACCACACATCTAGATAAGTTCCTTGGGGGTCTAGTTTCCAAAATGGAGTCACTTGTTGGGGATTTCTACTGTTTAGGCACATCAGGGGCTCTCCAAACGTGACATGACACCCGCAGACCATTCCATCAAAGTCTGCATTTGAAAAAGGCGCTCCTTCCCTTTCGAGCTCTGCCATGCGTCAAAATAGTGGTTTACCCCCACATATGGGGTATCAGCGTACTCAGGACAAATTGCACAATAACTTTTGGGGTCCTGTTACCCTTTGGAATATAAGAATTGGGGGTGGAAAGATTATTTTGTGGAAAAGATATGATTTTTTAATTTTACTGCTCTACGTTATAACCTTCTGTGAAGCCCTTGGGGGTTCAAAGCTCTCACCACACATCTAGATAAGTTCCTTGGGGGTCTAGTTTCCAAAATGGGGTCACTTGTGGGGGGTTTCCACTGTTTAGGCACACAGGGGCTCTCCAAATACGACATGGCGTCCAATCTCAATTCCAGCCAAAAAAGTCAAATGGCGCTGCTTCCCTTCCGAGCTCTGCCATGCGCCCAAATAGTGGTTTACCCCCCACATATGGGGTATCAGCGTACTCAGGACTAATTGCACAATAACTTTTGGGGTCCTTTTATCCTTTGGAAAATAAAAATTGGGATGAAAAGATCATTTTTGTGGAATAAATATGATTTTTTAATTTACGGCTCTACGTTATAACCTTCTGTGAAGCCCTTGGGGGTTAAAAGCTCTCACAACACATTTAGATAAGTTCCTTGGGGGTCTAGTTTCCAAAATGGGGTCACTTGTGGGGGGTTTCCACTGTTTAGGCACACAGGGACTCTCCAAATGCGACATGGCGTCCAATCTCAATTCCAGCCAAAAAAGTCAAATGGCGCTGCTTCCCTTCCGAGCTCTGCCATGCGTCAAAATAGTGGTTTACCCCCACATATGGGGTATCAGCGTACTCAGGACAAATTGCACAATAACTTTTGGGGTCCTGTTACCCTTTGGAATATAAGAATTGGGGGTGGAAAGATTATTTTTGTGGAAAAGATATGATTTTTTAATTTTACTGCTCTACGTTATAACCTTCTGTGAAGCCCTTGGGGGTTCAAAGCTCTCACCACACATCTAGATAAGTTCCTTGGGGGGTCTAGTTTCCAAAATGGGGTCACTTGTGGGGGTTTCCACTGTTTAGGCACACAGGGGCTCTCCAAATACGACATGGCGTCCAATCTCAATTCCAGCCAAAAAAGTCAAATGGCGCTGCTTCCCTTCCGAGCTCTGCCATGCGCCCAAATAGTGGTTTACCCCCACATATGGGGTATCAGCGTACTCAGGACTAATTGCACAATAACTTTTGGGGTCCTTTTATCCTTTGGAAAATAAAAATTGGGATGAAAAGATCATTTTTGTGGAATAAATATGATTTTTTAATTTACGGCTCTACGTTATAACCTTCTGTGAAGCCCTTGGGGGTTAAAAGCTCTCACAACACATTTAGATAAGTTCCTTGGGGGTCTAGTTTCCAAAATGGGGTCACTTGTGGGGGTTTCCACTGTTTAGGCACACAGGGACTCTCCAAATGCGACATGGCGTCCAATCTCAATTCCAGCCAAAAAAGTCAAATGGCGCTGCTTCCCTTCCGAGCTCTGCCATGCGCCCAAATAGTGGTTTACCCCCACATATGGGGTATCAGCGTACTCAGGACTAATTGCACAATAACTTTTGGGGTCCTTTTATCCTTTGGAAAATAAAAATTGGGATGAAAAGATCATTTTTGTGGAAAAAAATATGATTTTTTAATTTTACGGCTCTACGTTATAACCTTCTGTGAATCCCTTGGGGTTAAAAGCTCTCACAACACATTTAGATAAGTTCCTTGGGGGTCCAGTTTCCAAAATGGGGTCACTTGTGGGGGGTTTCCACTGTTTAGGCACACAGGGACTCTCCAAATGCGACATGGCGTCCAATCTCAATTCCAGCCAAAAAAGTCAAATGGCGCTGCTTCCCTTCCGAGCTCTGCCATGCGCCCAAATAGTGGTTTACCCCCACATATGGGGTATCGGTGTACTCTGGAGAAATTGTACAACAAATATTGTGGTTCATTTTCTCCTGATACCCTTGACAAAATTTAAAAAAATTGTGTCGAATGAAAAATTTTGGGAAAAAAAGTTAAATGTTCATTTTTTCCTTCCACATTGCTTCAATTCTTGTGAAGTACCTAAAGGGTTAATAAACTTCTTGAATGTGGCTTTGAACACTTGAGGGGTGCAGTTTTTAGAATGGTGTCACTTTTGGGTATTTTCTGTCATATTGACCCCTCAAATTCACTTCAAATGTGAGGTGGCCCCTAAAAAAAATGGTTTTGTAAATTTTGTTGGAAAAATGAGAAATCGCTGGTCAACTTTTAACACTTATAACTTCCTAACAAAAAAAAATGTTGCTTCCAAAATTGTGCTGATGTAAAGTAGACATGTGGGAAATGTTATTTATTAACTAATTTTTGTGACATATCTCTCTGATTTAATGGCATAAAAATTAAAATTTGAAAATTGCAAAATTTTCAAAATTTTTGCCATATTTCTGTTTTTTTTCATAAATAAACGCAAGTTATATTGAAGAAATTTTACCACTATCATGAAGTACAATATGTCACGAGAAAACAGTCTCAGAATCGCCAAGATCCGTAGAAGCGTTCCAGAGTTATAACCTCATAAAGAGACAGTGGTCAGAATTGTAAAAATTGGCCTGGTCTTTAACCTACAAAATGGCTTGGTCGTTAAGGGGTTAATCACAGACAGCACACGAGCTGCACACTGATGCCATCCGGGGCTGTTCGAGATTTTCATGGATCTATAGATTTAAATTTTGATCTGATGAAAAACAGACATGTCGCTGTGATTTTTTTCTTTTTGAGTTCACCCAGTCCACAAAAACACACATACATGTGAATAGCACCAGTGATTATTATGGTTAAGTGTTGAATCCTTGAAAACCACAGAAAGAACACGTACATAAAAACCAGATGTCTGAATGAGACCTAAGAATTGGGTCTGCTAACTTATAACTTGTTACTGTGACATCACTTGTTTTGTGAAATCGGCTGTACTAGTTCTTGAACATTGTATTTTTATCTTATAGTCAGTGGATGAAGGACAATGTACTGTACCTAATACAAAAATGCTGAAATGATTCGCATGCCCTATAACTTGTCATTCACTGTTTTGAATAACCAGTTCTTCTTCATCGGCACTCAGCCAGCACTACAGTTACTAGAGCCTTCTCTCCTCCATCTTTTCCCATCATTCATTGCATCAATATTGTCCAATGCCTTGCTTTCCTTGAAGTTAAATATCACCTGTCTGTTATGACTTTATACAATTTGACAGACAGGAGAGCAGGAGCATAGAAACAAAGAGCTGCCAAAACATCCTGTAATCTGTCTGTGCATCTCTCATGGTACACAGATTACACAGAAAGTTAGAAAGTGTGACACCTAGTAGGCCCACTTAGGAGTGATTTTTGGGGGGCTGAAAATGTAATTTTGGATAAAGTAATTTAGCAGTTTTGTTAGTCTTTACTAGTGTTGAGCGATACGATACTGCAAATATCGGGTATCGGCCGATATTAGCTCTATCGGCCTTTCGATACTTCGTTTCGATATTTTCGTCTTATCGGATACCGGAATCGGAAGTTCCCATAATTCTTTGCGAGGCAATGTGATTTTAGTCAGCCAATGAGGAATCCTAAGAAGTGTGGGCACATCCTGTACTGCTGCGGTCATGTTAACTAATGGCATGGCTGTGATTGGATGCTGAAATGATGTCAGAATGCACTATAAAAGGCGCCGCCCCATTTTAGCGTCACTGTGCTGTGAATTCAGTAAGGGACAGAACGCTGCTGTGCTGACTCTGAGGGACAGTTAGAGATTGCGATTTAGTGTACTGTGCTGTAGGCAGGCTAGCACCAACCGCTGTGTAAAGCTTCCTTTTGCCTGCAGTGTTGTTTTAACAGCTCTGCAAGGTGTGTGTGAGTGCAGGTGACGTCTGCAGTTTGCTCTGCATGCAACGCTGTCTGTAGGCATCTGCACATGTCACTCACAGACTCTTTTTTTTTCCTTCAGTGTAATTCTTGCAGCTCAATGCAATTTAACTATTAGTGTGACGCGCTTCCATCCATATCCAATACATTGGTTGCAAACACTATAGAAGTAGACAAAGGAGTAGCCTTTCACAGATTGTGAACAGTTGTGTTTCAGTGTTCACTTCAGTCTGTGTTTTTTATTTTTTGAGTGCACATCACGCTCCAGTTACTTGTTCAAGCACTGCTGCTTGTACTCTGCTGAGCGTGTCTCAGTGGCTCATCCTTTTCATTTATCTCCAATTGGTTCTGCTCCATTCCATTTAAAATATAATCTATTAGTGTGACGCGCTTCCATCCGTATCCAATACATTGGTTGCAAACACTATAGAAGTAGACAAAGGAGTAGCCTTTCACAGATTGTGAACAGTTGTGTTTCAGTGTTCACTTCAGTCTGTGTTTTTTATTTTTTGAGTGCACATCATGCTCCAGTTACTTGTTCAAGCACTGCTGCTTGTACTCTGCTGAGCGTGTCTCAGTGGCTCATCCTTTTCATTTATCTCCAATTGGTTCTGCTCCATTCCATTTAAAATATAATCTATTAGTGTGACGCGCTTCCATCCGTATACAATACATTGGTTGCAAACACTATAGAAGTAGACAAAGGAGTAGCCTTTCACAGATTGTGAACAGTTGTGTTTCAGTGTTCACGTCAGTCTCTGCGTAATAACCACACTTAGGCCTTATAACTTTTCTGACTTTCTTTCTCAATCTACCAAGATGAAGAAGTCAGTGAGTAAGGCACGTGGTCGTGGCCGTGGAGTTTCAGCAGGGAGAGGACGTGGGGATTCTGTGGCTGTTGCCGCCCTCAGTGACACAGCATCCACCAGTTTTCCCCGTGAGCGTTCCTTTATGCGCACTTTGGTAGGAGCTCGGCGTGCCCCCCTGCTGCGGGAAGAACAAATTGAAGCCGTTGTTGGTTGGATGGCAGCCAATGCATCGACTTCAATTCCTTCCACCTCCTCTCAGGAACACAACACTGTTGAGCAACCATCTGTCTGTTCACCGCCTGTCAAATTGCCCAGGCAGTCAGAGAGTTCTGTACAGGAGCCAGCTGAGTCTCTGCTTCTGTTCTCAGAATCTGTTGGCTCGCAAACACGGGCACAGGCAAGCAGCATTCTGCAATTTGAAGAAGAGGGAGTATGCAGTGATGCGCAACAGCTGTGTCTCTCTCAATCTGAAGAGGCGGGTGAGCCAGTGCCGATGGACAGCACACCGCAGAACGCATCTTATGATGATGATGAGACTCAGGTGCCAGGTTTTGTGGAGCATGGTGCTGCCCAGACCATCCAACAGCAGCAGGTGTTGGAAGAGGGTAGTGGAGATGATGAAGTCCGAGACCCAACATGGCGTGAGCAACAGAAAGGTGGTGGGAGCAGCTCTGAGGAAGAGATTGTCCCAACGGTACAAAGAGGAGGGAGAGGTAGGCTGCAGACTCGCTTGCCTGTAGCCTCCAGTTTGGCACCTGTTGGGAGCAGTTCTCTTAGAAATGTCAAAATTGGCGCTCCCATGACTTGCACTGCGTGGTCCTTTTTTGACAGACTTGTAGATGATATTTGCTATGTTCAATGCAAGCTGTGTAAGCAAAAAGTTAAAAGAGGTAAAAATATCAGTAACCTGAATACCACAAATATGTGGAAACATGTACGGACAAAGCACGTAGCTGAGTTACAAAGACACACTGGAGATGTAGGCCAACCTACAGCAGCACCTACATCTTTAGGTCGTGTTGGAGCCTCTACCTCCAGCTCTCACACACCTGGTTCGGCTTCCTCACAGGATCTCCATGGAAGAACCTCGGTCACTGTTGTCCATAGACAAACTGTTATTCCACACACTGCAGCAAGTTCACAGTCATCGTCACACTCCCAGAACAAAAAACAGCCATCGGTAACACAGGCATGGGATAAAAGACGGCCATACTCGGCAAACCATCCACGAGCACAGGCTCTGAATGCTGGCCTTGCAAAACTCCTGTCCCTTGAAATGCTGTCATTCAGGCTGGTGGAGACTGACAGTTTCAGGAACTTTATGGCATTGGCAGTCCCACAATATAATGTGCCAAGCCGATTTTATTTCAGCAGGCAAGCTGTCCCTGCTCTGCAAAAACATGTCGAGGGAAACATTAAACATGCGCTACTAAACTCCGTCAGTAGCAGGGTCCACCTGACCACCGATGCGTGGACCAGTACCCATGGCCAGGGACGATACCTTTCCCTCACTGCCCATTGGGTCAATGTTGTGGAGCCGGGTACAGATCTTGCCAGTGGCGCTGTACGTGTTCTGCCAACTCCAAGGATTGCAGGAATCCAGTCTGTGCACATTGATTCCTCCTCCTACTCCAGTTCCTCAGAATCATCGCTGCACGAGCCGTCACGGTATACCTCCACATGGACCCGTGAACGCTTACCTGTTGCGACCGATATGAGCACAGCCGTGGCCAAACGTCAACAGGCCGTCCTGAAATTAATTCCCATGGGGAATCGAAGCCACACAGCGCAGGAGCTCTAGGATGCCATCAAGCAGGAGAGCGACGTGTGGTTTTTGTCAGCTAATCTCCAGCCAGGCTTGGTAGTGTGTGACAATGGCCGAAATCTGGTGGCAGCTCTGGGCCTTGGCAACCTCACTCACATACCATGTCTGCCACATGTGCTCAACTTGGTCGTGCAGAGTTTTTTGAGGGACTATCCGGATCTTGATGCACTGCTGCACAAGGTCCGCCTAGAGTGCGCTCACTTGCGACGTTCCAGCATGGCCAGATCGCGCATTGCAGCTCTGCAAGTCAGATTTCGCCTTCCTGAACATCGCATCATATGTGACGTACCCACCAGGTGGAATTCCACGTTACATATGTTGGAGCGGTTGTGTGAGCAGCAGCCAGCAGTAATGGAGTATCAGCTGCAACAGGCGCAATCAACTCGCAATTTGCGCCGTTCACACTTCACCACTGCTGAGTGGGCCTCTATGAAGGACATCTGCGACGTTTTGCGTGCGTTTGATGTCTCAACGCGGATGGCGAGTGCAGATGATGCACTAGTCAGCATGACTGTCCCCCTTATCATGCCTGCTTCAGAAATCACTGAAAGCACTAAAGGAAGAGGTTGGAGGATGAGGAGTCACAAATTCAATTACCTTCAGGACAGTCAGCGCAACGTGGTTCCTCACAAAGGGCTGGGCAGGGCTCACTTTGTGAGGAGGATGAGGAGGAGGAGGAGTCAATGGAGGAGGAAGAAATCCCTACAGAGGGAGGTACACAACGCTGTAGTCAGTATGTAGAGCGAGGGTGGGGTGATACAGAGGAGACAGAGATGACGCCTCTTCCAGAGGACAGCCTTTGTTGGCCAGTTGGGAGTCTGCAGCACATGGTTGATTTCATGCTTCAGTGCCTGAGAAACGACCGCCGCATCGCCCACATTCTCAGCACGTCAGATTATTGGGTGTACACCCTCCTAGACCCTCGCTACTGGGACAACTTACAAACCCTCATCACACCGGTGAACCGGGACCGTAAAATGCAGGAGTACCAAGACACACTGGTGCAATCCATACTGTTGTACATTCCAGCCGAGAGAGCTGCTGCTGCTGCTACTGCTTTACAAAGCAGCTCTGTGCGTCGAGGCAGTGTAGACACCTCTACAACAAGAGGGAGCAGAAGCAGCGCCTCTGCACAGGGCAAGAACTGTATGTTACAAATGTGGCAAAGTTTTGTGACAGCGCCAGCAAGGTCTACACCATCCGAGACGGCTCCAGTCACCAGGAAGAAACGTTTCCGTAAGATGGTGACAGACTACTTGGCTTTCCCTCTAAGTGTACTCCCAGATGCCTCTTCCCCTTTCAAATTTTGGGTCTCTAAGTTGGATACATGGCCAGAGCTTAGCCAGTATGCATTGGAGGTGCTGGCTTGCCCTGCTGCCAGTGTATTATCTGAGCGTGTCTTTAGTGCTGCAGGTGGTGTAGTAACAGACCGTCGCATGCGACTATCCTCAGAGAATGTAGACCGGCTTACTTTTCTGAAAATGAACAAGGCATGGATCTCACCTTAATTTGCCTGTCCGTTTTCAGATTAAATAACTGTTTGGCAACGTTTTCCATGTCTCCTGTTATGTTCATCTTTCTACCACCTGAACTCTACTCCCTGGGCTACAACACCGCCATTTGTTGCTCGTAAGTAATTGGCAGGGTACTGACTCCTGGCCAGCCTGGTTACAGCATGACAGCTGTTTCCTGGCAGTGTGAACGTCAATTATCCTCCAATAAGTTGTGCTGTCGTGTTGCATTCGGGTTAGCCGACTCTATGGTGCCTGCAGTTTAGGTGATTCCTATGTGTGCTGTGGGATATGTAAATAAAGGCGGTTTCCATTGTGACAATAGGATAAGCACCCACTGTAGGACTGTGTGATTCGGTAACTGCGGACGGCTTGCGTCCTGTCAACTTACATTTTCATGGGTGCGTTCTTCTACCCGTCCGGGGTCCAGTACCGTCAAGTGGTTCTCCCCAGTGCCTTTGGCCTAGGTGCCTCCATCTCCGTATCCGAGTTCCAGCAACGTCTGCTGGTCCTTGGTAGTGCTTTGGAGCACAGGTACCTCCTGCTTAGTAACCGTGTCACAGTAGCGTCAG
The DNA here is from genome assembly GCA_033576555.1 of Oophaga sylvatica. Classification (NCBI taxonomy): domain Eukaryota; kingdom Metazoa; phylum Chordata; class Amphibia; order Anura; family Dendrobatidae; genus Oophaga; species Oophaga sylvatica. The sequence continues at coordinate 760,068,415 of JARQOD010000001.1, forward strand.
CTGGTACTCGGTTGTGACATTGCCTCTTTTCCTTCTGCTACCCGTCCGGGGTCCAGTACCGTCAAGTGGTTCTCCCCAGTGCCTTTGGCCTAGGTGCCTCCATCTCCGTATCCGAGTTCCAGCAACGTCTGCTGGTCATTGGTAGTGCTTTGGAGCACAGGTACCTCCTGCTTAGTAACCGTGTCACAGTAACGTCAGCTGGTACTCGGTTGTGACATTGCCTCTTTTCCTTCTGCTACCCGTCCGGGGTCCAGTACTGTCAAGTGGTTCTCCCCAGTGCCTTTGGCCTAGGTGCCTCCATCTCCGTATCCGAGTTCCAGCAAGCAACGTCTGCTGGTCCTTGGTAGTGCTTTGGAGCACAGGTACCTCCTGCTTAGTAACCGTGTCACAGTAACGTCAGCTGGTACTCGGTTGTGACATTGCCTCTTTTCCTTCTGCTACCCGTCCGGGGTCCAGCACAGTCAGCTGGTCCTCGTTACTTCCATTGTCTCTTGCTCCATCTGATACCCGTCAGGGTTCCAGTAACGTCAGCTGTTTCTCGGAAATTAGACGACCTTAAAGACCACCCAGAAGAAGATGACGACAACAAGGACGACGAGCATGAAGCCAACCAGCCTGAACACCATCACAAAGAAAAAATAAAAGATTACCCAGAAGAAGATCACCAACAGGACAAAGAAGGTTAAGACAAACTACAAGATACAGAACAAGAGACAGAAGAACAATAAGCAAAAGATCAAAAAGCAGAAGAACATGAAGTATAAGACCAAAATGAAGAGCAAAATATATGCTCTAAATTCTAAGCAGAAGAAGACTAAGCAGTGTATGGGGGTGAGTCCGTTCCTCCTCGTGGTGCCCCTAGAAAATGCCTGCTGCTGCTGCAGGCTAAACTGAACACGGACAAATACTGTTGTAATTTAAATCTTTTGTGACAGCAAGAACGGAAGGATGAACAATTCATACTTTTACAGATTACAAGTACAGGAATCTCTGTCACAAATAAGAATATGATGAAGAAGATGAAGAGGAAGAAGATGAAGAATTTGAATATGAAGAAGATTAATTAGTTTAATAATAACAATATGAGTAATGTAAACAAAAACATGAATAGCAAGAAGTTTAAGAAGAAGATTAAGAAGGTGAAGATGAAAAATAATTTGATGAGAAAGATGATGCTGCTGAAGATTATGAAGGAGAAAGTGTGGCACTGGCAAAAGTTAAAAAGGTGAAGAGCATGGAAGTTGTGAAACATACATATTTGCCAAAATAGAAAAAAGGTTAACAACATTGTCAATTTGTTAGTCAATCCAAACGTATTTCCAAAAAAAAATATATTAATGCTATTCCAATGCATTGGGTTAAACATGTATGCCTTTATTGTCTCCTCAACCTCCCCCAATACATTCTACATTAGTCTTTGTTGTTTTCCTTCATGTACAATTACCAACAAGGCAAGAATGGTTTTTTTAATGTCGATATTTGGTTCCCATAGACTTACATGGACTTCCGGTATCGGAATCGGATATCGACGATATTTAGTGATATCGGCGATACCATTCCGATCCGATATTTTTAGATATCGAGCAGTATCGATCAACACTAGTCTTTACATTGATCATCATATGAGCCTAAGTTTTAAGTTACTCTGATCATTTAAATAGGTTGTTTCAAAATGAATCTTGGGCCCTAGATACCTGCTTTACCGTGGGCGGTGCGCTTCTTAAAATTGAAAGTCCAGACTAGTGGCATGGTTGCACTGCTGGTCTGAACTGTGTTATCTCCCAGGCTGCAAGTAGAGGCTTTGATTCTGCAATATGGGAGGAGCACAGGGGCCACTCAAGCTGGCTGGAGCTAGCCATCCTCAGAGCGGCACAAGCAAGTTGTAAAGCTCCAGCTTTTGCTGTGTGCTCCTTAACTAGATAACTGGCCTAGTTGAAACTGCAGGGTGGCCGGTAACCTAGGTCACAAGTTGTATACTATGAAATTAGAAATCCTTCCATTTTTGAGAAGAGAGGTAAATTGCTAATTTTTGTAAGTACTTTGCAATTTTACCCATTTACAAAGTTGAAACCTTCCTTTACTTAGTGCAATCCAGACTTGTTAAAAGGGCCACTTAGCAATAATCTGATCATAAAGTGTTCTATCCTGAGACCACAAGCAATCAGATCTGTGGGGAAACCTTGTAGTAGGTGTCTATTTTCCCTACAGCTCCACCGCAGGGAAAATTTGACTTTACAAAATGCCCATTCAAATCTATGATTTCATTGTGTAATGCCGGACAGGACAGGTTCTCCAGAAGAAAACATGCTAAAGAACTGAAGTTAAAGAACTGAAATGAAGACCATGCACTTTAAATTACCAAATAAATATATGAAAAATGTTTTTTCTATTTTAATTAGGGTAACATGTATTCAGAAGAAATTCCATTAATTTACTCATCTGATGAAAAAGATGAGGTGCCCTTTGATCCTTTATCAACATGTTCCAGCGTTTACATTCACACTTACAGATATGTGAAAAAAATGCTTGCCCCTTCCTGATTTCCTATTCTTTTGCATGTTGTCACACTTAAATGTTTCAGATCACCAAACAAATTTAAATATTAGACAAGGATAACACAAGGAAACACAAAATGGAGTTTTTAAATGAAGGTTTTTATTATTAAGGGAAAAAGAAATCCAAGCCTGCAGGGCCCTGTGTGAGAAATTGATTGCACCCTAAACCTAATAACTGGTTGGGACACCCTTAGCAGCAACAACTGCAATCAAGCGTTTTACTTTAATTGTCAATAAGTCTTTTACAACACAATGAAGGAATTTTGATCCACCCATCTTTTCAGAATTGTTGTAATTCAGCCACATTGGAGAGTTCCCAAGCATGAACCGCCTTTTTAAGGTCACGCCACAGCATCTCATCAGATTAAGGTCAGGACTTTGACTAAGTCTTAATTTTGTTCTCCTTAAGTCATTCAGAGGTGAACTTGCTGGGTTGTTTTGGATCATTCTCCTACTACATAACTCAGGTGCGCTTCAGCTTAAGGTCACGAACATATAGACAGCCAAATTCATGGATCCATTTACAGGTCCAGGTCCTGAAGCAGCAAAACAGCCCCACACCATCACACTGCCAAAACCATGTTTTACTGTAGGTATGATGTCCCTTTTCTGAAATGCTGTGTTACTTCTACACCAGATGTAATGGGACATACAACTTCCAAAAAGTTCAACTTTTGTCTCTTCAGTCCACAGAGTTTTCTCTCAACAGTCTTGGGGATCATCAAGATGTTTTCTGGCAAAACTGAGACAAGCCTCTATGTTCTTATTGCTTAGTAGTGTTTTTTGGCTTAGAATTCTGCCATGCAGGCCATTTTTGCACACTATCTTTCTTATGGTCGAGTCATAAACACTAACCTTAACTGAGGCAAGAGAGGCCTGCAGGTTTTTGGATGTTGTTGTTTGGATGAGTCGTTGCTGCCCTCTTGGAGTAATTTTGGTCAGCCGGCCACTCCTGGGAAGGTTCACCACTGTTCAGTGTTTTGCCATTTATGGATAATGGCTCCCTCTGTAGTTTGCTGTAGTCCCAAAGCTTGAGAAATGATTTTATAACCTTTTCCAGGCTGACAGATCTGAACTACTTTGTTTCTAATTTGTTACAGAATTTCTTTGCATTGCGGCATGATGTCTAGCTTTTAAGGAGCTTTTGGTTTATGTCACTTTGTCAGGCAGGTCCTATTTAAGTGATTTCTTGATTGAGAACAGGTGTGGAAGTATTCAAGACTGCGTGTAGCTAGGGAATTTGAACTCGGCTTCCCAAAGATGTGATAAACCACAGTTAATTTATTTTATAACCCCTTAACCCCCAAGGGTGGTTTGCACGTTAATGATCGGCCAATTTTTATAATTCTGACCACTGTCACTTTATGAGGTAATAACTCTGGAACGTTTCAATGGATCTTGGCGATTCAGAGGTTGTTTTCTCGAGACATATTGTACTTCACATTAGTGGTAAAATTTCTTTGATATAACTTGCGTTCATTTATGAAAAAAATGGAAAAATGGCAAAAATTTTGAAAATTTAGCAATTTTCAAACTTTGAATTGTTATGCCCTTAAAACAGAGAAATATGTCACACAAAATAGTTACTAAATAACATTTACCACAGGTCTACTTTACAACAGCACAATTTTGGAAACAAAATTTTTTTGTTAGGAAGTTATAAGGGTTAAAAGTTGACCAGCGATTTCTCATTTTTACAACAAAATTTACAAAACCATTTTTTTAGGGACCACCTCACATTTGAAGTCACTTTGAGGGTCTACATGGCAGAAAATACCCAAAAGTGACACCATTCTAAAAACTGCACCCCTCAAGGTACTCAAAACCACATTCAAGAAGTTTATTAACCCTTCAGGTGCTTCACAGGAACTTTTGGAATGTGGAAGGAAAAAATGAACATTTAACTTTTTAAGTCACAAAAATGATATTTTACAAAAAAAATTTATTTTCACAATGGTAAAAGGAAAAAATTGACAGATAAAGTTGTTGTGCAATTTCTCCTGAGTACGTCGATACCTCATATGTGGGGAAAAAACACTATTTGGGCGAATGGCAGGGCTTGCAAGGAAAGAAGTGCCATTTGACTTTTTCAAACCAAAATTTGCTGGAATTGAGATTGGACGCCATGTCGCATTTGGAGAGCCCCTGATGTGCCTAAACAGTGGAAACCCACCACAAGTGACACTATTTTGGAAACTAGACACCCTAAGGAACTTGTCTAGATGTGTGGTGAGCACTTTGAACCCCCAAGTACTTCACACAAGTTTATAACGTAGAGCCATGAAAAAAAAATCATATTTCCATAAACATGATTTTTTAGTCCCGAATTTTTTATTTCCCAAGGGTAAAAGGAGAAATTGGACCCCAAAAGTTGTCCAATTTGTCCTGAGTATGCTGATACCCCATATGAGGGGGGGAACCACTATTTAGGCGCATGGCAGAGCTCGGAAGGCAAGGAGCGCATTTGACATGGGACACCATGTCGCGTTTGGAGAGTCCCTGATATGCCTAAACAGTGGAAACCACCCAATTTTAACTCCAACCCTAACCCCAACACACCCCTGACCCTAATCCCAACCCTAACCATAACTCTAACCACAAACCTAACCCTAACACACTCTAACCCTAATCCCAACCCTAACCCCAACCATAATCCCAACCCTCTCCGTAATCTAAACCCTAGCCCCAACCCTAACCCTAACTTTAGCCCCAACCCTAACGCTAATCCTAGCTTTAGACCCAACCCTAACTTTAGCCCCAACCCTAACCCTAACTTTAGCCCCAACCCTAATGCTAACTCTAATGGGAAAATGGAAATAAATAAAAAAAAAATATTTTATTTTTCCCTAACTAAGGGGGTGATAAAGGGGGTTTGATTTACCATTCAGGCTAAGTGCACACGTTCAGGAATATTTGCGTTTTTTTCCGCTTTTTTTCCGCGATTTTCCGCAGTAAAAACGCGAAAAAAACGCAAACATTAAGCATCCTATACATGTTAATTGATTCCGCATGTTTTGGCCACATGTTGCGTTTTTTTCCGCTAGAAAAACGCTTCGTGGAAAAAATATCAACATGTTCATTAATTTTGCGGAATGTAAGCGGTTCATGTGCGATGGTACCCAAAGTCTGGAGGAGAGAAGACTCTCCTCCAGGCCCTGGGTACCATATCCCTGGTAAAACAATAATTAAAATAAAAACTAATGATATTCTCACCTTCCGGCGGCCCCCGCAGCCTTCCCGCCTTCAGCGACGCTCCCGGTCCCAGGAGTCCTTTGCAAGAATCACCCAGATGGCGTAGCGGTCTCGCGTGATGCTACGTCATCGGGGTGATTTGTCGCAAAGGACTCCTGGGAACGGGAGTTGCCGGGAGCGTCGCTGAAGGCGGGAAAGCTGCGGTGGCCGCCGGAAGGTGAGAATATCATTATTTATTTTTTTTTTATTATTTTTACATTAGATGTTTTTACTATTGATGTGGCATAGGCAGCATCAATAGTAAAAAGTTGGTCACACGTGTCAAACACTATGTTGACTCGTGTGACCAACCTGTCAATCAGTTTTCCAAGCGATGCTACAGATCGCTAGGAAAACGCTAGCATTCTGCAAGCTAATTACGCTTGCAAAACGCTAGTTTCTGGCGGGAATACGCATACAAAAAAAATGCGTATTTCCCGCGGGAGAAGTGCGGGATCGCCGCGGAAATTTCCGCAACGTGTGAACTTAGCCTCATAGCGGGTTTTTATGTTTGGCAGCTGTCACACACTGAAAGAAGCTTTGTAATGCAAAAAATAGTTGTTGCATCACCATATTTTGAGAGCTATAATTTTTCCATATTTTGATCCACAGAGTCATGTGAGGTCTTGTTATTTGCAGGATGAGTTGGCGTTTTTATTGATACCATTTTTGGGCACATGACATTTTTTGATCGTTTTTTTATTCCGATTTTTGGGAGGCAGAATGAACAAAAACCAGCAATTCATGAATTTCTTTTGGGGGGGGCGTTTATACCATTCCGCGTGTAGTAAAATTAATAAAAATTAATAAAGCAGTTTTATTCTTCGGGTCAGTACGATTACGGCGATACCTCATTTATATCATTTTTTAATGTTTTGGCGCTTTTATATTATAACTTTTATAGCAAAAAGAATTATTTTTGCATCGCTTTATTCTGAGAGATATAACTTTTTTACTTTTTTGCTGATGATGCTGAACTGGGGCTTGTTTTTTGTGGGACAAGATGACGTTTTCAGCGGTACCATGTTTATTTATATCCGTGTTTACTAAAGGGGTTACCTAATGGGACAGTTTTATAGGGTGGGTCATTACGGACGCGGGGATAGGAAATATGTGTACTTCTATTGTTTAGATTTTTGTTTTTAATTAAAATATTTATTGATTGAATAAATATTGATTTTTTTTTATTATTTTTAAAAATATTTTTACAATTATTTAAAAAAAATGTTTTTATTTATTTCTTACTTTTACACATTGTCCCACTATGCGACACTCATTTTGTGCAGGCTGATTACTTCTATAGCATGCAGATCTGCAGCTTCTGTAACACTGACCTGAGAGACTTCCTGGTCATCACTGCGCATGACAGGAAGTCCCTCAGGTCTGGAGACTCGGATGTCATCGTGACGACATTGGGTCTCCATGGCAGCGATCGGGACCCGTGGCAAGCCGCGGGGTCTCCGATCCAAAAGCGGAGGGGCTGTCAGCCCCTTTGCAGCCACCGGAACGCTGCAATCATATTTGATCGCAGTGTGCCGGGGGTTAAAGTGCCGGGAGCGGTCCGTGACCACTCCTGGCACTCAGTGCCGGGTGTCAGCTGTGAGAATCAGCTGACACCTGGCCGCGATTGGCCACGCTCCCCCATGTGAGCATGGCCGATCTACTATGACATACTATCCCGACCTTAGGGAATTAAGTCCCAGGGCACATGGATGGGATAGTAGTCATATGGCAGAAAGTGGTTAAGGGGGGATGGGCAATCTCTTTTTCACACCAGGCCTTTATTTAAAAAAATGTATTTTGTGTTAACATTTAAGTGTGAAAAAACATGCAAAAGAATAGAAAATCAGGAAGGGGGCAAACACTTTTATACAACTATGTTTTTCACCTACATTATTCTGTTATCACACTTGTATCTTATTATTATACTTATTACCCTTATATCTTCTTATAGCTTATAATTTATAGTAATATAAAAATTATTAATGTCATCTTAAAATAGTAAAATTGCTAGGGTTTTTAGAGATCCAGTTAATGAAATGAAATACGTTTCTTCTGTCCGCTGTGGGCTGATATAGACACATAAATCACATATAACAGTTTGTGTGATGTGACTGAGGTCTGAAAGACACAGGAAACAATGCGGTTAAATCCCATTGTCCTGTGCATTTTGCTCTGCAGAGTTCAAACCACATCTGGGAAATAAAAATAGCCGATGGCAAAATTCCAGCTCACTCTAATAAACCAGTGGCAAAGACTGATCGCCTTCCAATGGTTAAAAAAAACAGTAGTTTTTTTGTAATGCATAATGACTAATGGCTGGCTCCAGTGGTGGTAGAAACAAAGCATCTGACAGTGACCACCCAAAGCAACAGCTGCAATATCATAGTGGTATCACCACAAGTGTTCACTTCTCAGAATAGGGCAGATTTCAAATGGCTTTGATATGGACACATTTCATTGTTTTTCTGTATGTAACTTATTATAGCGTCCTATAGTGATATAAGTTCTGTTAGGCTACTTTCACACTTGCGTTTTATCGTGCAGCCATCGCGCGCTATCGGACGCATGCGCAATGTTCCCCTATCATTAACATGGCGGGCGCAGGGTCTAGCGCTTGCACGCGTTCATCAGCGTTTGGGTGCGCTGCGCATTTTCCGGGTGTTCGTCCATACGCGCTAGACGCTACATGTTGCATTTTTTTTCCGCCAAACCGCTTTAAAAAAACGCGTGCGCACGTGTGCGCATGCTATGCGCAAAAAATAACATTGCAGTCTATGTGTGCGCTGGCAATTATAATACATAACATGCAAAATTCAATCAATTTTATTTATCTTTATTAGGGACAGGGAGAAGACACAGATTAGATATTAGAAAAAACTTTTTGACAGTGAGGATGATCAATGAGTGGAACAGGCTGCCACGAGAGGTAGTGAGTTCTCCTTCAATGGAAGTCAGAACAGAGGCTGGATAAATTGTCTGAGATGGATTAGTGAATTCTGCATTGAGCAGAGGGTGCACACGTTGACCCTGGAGGTTCTTCCAATTATAACATTCTATGATTCTATGATTAAGATCTCATCCATTAAATTGTAGGTCTGTTCACATAGCTGTGACATGGCTGCATTTAGTGATCCTTGTAGTTCTATTTAAGGCTACTTTCACACTTGCGTTTTTTTGCGCAGCGCATCGTGCGCGCATGAAACACATTAAAAAAACGCATGCAAACGCTTATAAACGCTGCGATATTTAGTCGCATCAGCGTGCGCATTACGACAAAAAAACGCAGCGTTTCTATGCGATTTCAAGCGTTTTTGCATGCGTTTGCGTTTTTCGGCGCATGCGTTGTCTACGTGTCATATTTCTATCAACTCTGTCTTTATCATCTCTATCATCTCTGTCTCTTCATCTTTTCTATCATCTCTGTCTCTATCATCTCTGTCATCTCTGTCTCTATCATCTGTCTCTATCAATCTCTATCATCTGTCTCTATCATCTCTGTCTCTATCATTTCTATCATCTCTGTCTCTATCATCTCTATCATTTCTGTCTCTATCATCTGTCTCTATCATCTCTATCATCTCTGTCTCTATCATCTCTATCATCTCTGTCTCTATCATCTGTGTCTCTATCATCTCTGTCTCTATCATCTCTGTCTCTATCATCTGTCTCTATCATTTCTGTCTCTATCATCTGTCTCTATCAACTTTTTATCTACACTCCTCACAAACAATGTATCTTGTGTAGGGGATGGTTTAAACAAGTGTTTAGACATTATTTACTCCAAAATCGCGTGCGCGCAAAAGCGCTGACGAGCTCAAAGCCATGCGCGCACGTGATTTTGGAGTAAATAATGTCTAAACACTTGTTTAAACCACCCCCTACACAAGATACATTGTTTGTGAGGAGTGTAGATAAAAAGTTGATAGAGACAGAGATGATAGAGACAGAGATGATAGAGACAGATGATAGAGACAGAGATGATAGAGACAGAGATGATAGAGACAGAGATGATAGAGACAGATGATAGAGATAGAGATGATAGAGACAGATGATAGAGACAGAAATGATAGAGATGATAGAGACAGAGATGATAGAAATGATAGAGACAGAGATGATAGAGACAGATGATAGAGACAGATGATAGAGATGATACAGACAGATGATAGAGACAGAGATGACAGAGATGATAGAGACAGAGATGATAGAGATGATAAAGACAGAGTTGATAGAAATATGACACGTAGACAACCCATGCGCCGAAAAACGCAAACGCATGCAAAAACGCTTGAAATCGCATAGAAACGCTGCGTTTTTTTGTCGTAATGCGCACGCTGATGCGACTAAATATCGCAGCGTTTATAAGCGTTTGCATGCGTTTTTTTAATGTGTTTCATGTGCGCACGATGCGCTGCGCAAAAAACGCAAGTGTGAAAGTAGCCTTAAATAGAACTACAAGGATCACTAAATGCAGCCATGTCACAGCTATGTGAACAGACCTACAATTTAATGGATGAGATCTTAATCATAGAATCATAGAATGTTATAATTGGAAGAACCTCCAGGGTCAACGTGTGCACCCTCTGCTCAATGCAGAATTCACTAATCCATCTCAGACAATTTATCCAGCCTCTGTTCTGACTTTCATTGAAGGAGAACTCACTACATCTCGTGGCAGCCTGTTCCCCTCATTGATCATCCTCACTGTCAAAAAGTTTTTTCTAATATCTAATCTGTGTCTTCTCCCTGTCCCTAATAAAGATAAATAAAATTGATTGAATTTTGCATGTTATGTATTATAATTTATGCTTTAAGTAGATGCTTTTAGTTGTCCTGATCAATAGTTTCACTATATGTACCGCCGCCACAATATTATCTGACTATTAGGAGTTATATTACAACTGTAAAGCTTATTGTGCTTCTTTCTACTCATTGTGTAGAAAATCTGCATTGAATTGCCATTCTCTAATGTAAAACATGACAATCCATTTGATACAAGGCTTTTCTTCCATTAGTGCCACTCTCAAGCGCTTGTAAGTGCTGCCAAGAAGCAGTGCCACTGTACTCCTTTACTGCTTGCTGCATTGGACATTTCAAAGTTTGGGCTAGTGCCACAGTCATGCTGCTAGCTCAATGTTTCAATCATTCAGGAGTGAGAAAACCCCTTTAAAAATTAGGTGGTGTTATAAAGGTATCTTGTTTATGATAACAAAAGCTATATTTACATGTCCTCTTTTTGACATGTACATTTGGGAAAGTACTCAATGTACAGTATGCACTAAAATTAGGCATCGATCATAAACAAGACCCATTAAAAAACCTAAAGGTTACAGTGCTATACACTTTTTGTTTTTACTGGATATCAAATTATGGAA